>VZTF01007877.1:3266972-3300634 GCA_013397755.1 Cnemophilus loriae | reverse complement strand
CGGGGTGGCTCCCTCCCTCTCGGGGCAGGACTCCTCGGGCACGGGGAGAGGACGGGGCACGTCCTCGCTGGGCGCTGGGGGAGGATGGAGAGCGCTCCCGGGCGGCGGGGCAGGCGCCTACCGCGCATTCCGGCCCCGGACCTGCCCCGTCCGCGCACGGCCCCGGGGAGCTGTGCCCGACCCTGCCCCCGGGGCTCTGCTTTCAGAGCGACTGGGAAATGCACCGGCAGCGCCGCAGGTGCCCCTCGTCTCTGCCCGGCCCACCTTTCCCAGACACAGCGCTACAGCTTTGGGTTTAGGAGCAGGGGAGGAAGGAAGGAAGAAAAGACAAAAAGGGAAGGTGAAGAGTGCCTTGGGAGTAGTGTTGATGTTTCACTAAAAAGAGCAGCGTCGCACAAGAGCATGGAGTGTTCGTACTGCGGGAAGATGCAAAACGCCTGCTACAGTAACAGTGTGCACACATCAGTAACGTGTCTGGACAGAAAGGCACCCAAGGAGGGTGGGGAGGTTTCTGCACAGGCACGTCTTCCCCCAGGTAAAGACCCTTGGGAAAAAACCTACAGTAGCAGCAGAGGAGAAGCGCAGATTGAAAAACAACCAAAAGCTGGTGTAAAAGATAAGGTATAGGTAACATTTTACAGCACGAGGACCTTGACTATTGATGAAAGGGTAAGCAAAAAGAGCCTGTTCTAACCTCAGGTAGTTAATTTGTGTATGAAAACAGAAAACTGCCACTAACAAAATATAATAAGATGTTTGTACTTTTCTACTCCCTGCACAAGAGATTTTGAAAAAAGCTTTTTTTTTTTGACCCTGAAAATTACACCAAACATTAATAACTACTGAATCAAATCACTGAATTATTTATAAGTAAAAATTTTGTGAAAACATTTATTGTCTGTAGAAACAAAATTTACATTTATTTTATATAAACTATGTTAAACATACATATAAACATACCTACATCTTACTATATACCCTTATGAACGAGGCTTTTAGATATGGGGTAACATTGTCAAAAGCACCGTTGTGGACTCAAAGACTACAGACTTAAAATGCATTTGCATTTAACTCCAGCTTCAGTAGTTTAAAAATGTCATTTCTTATCCACACTTACAAATAATTACA
The DNA here is from genome assembly GCA_013397755.1 of Cnemophilus loriae. Classification (NCBI taxonomy): domain Eukaryota; kingdom Metazoa; phylum Chordata; class Aves; order Passeriformes; family Corvidae; genus Cnemophilus; species Cnemophilus loriae. The sequence continues at coordinate 3,299,506 of VZTF01007877.1, read as the reverse complement.
TTAAAGGCTTCTCTAACAGTGTGTTTCCATGTGCACATACATGTACACATACACACATTAGACAGTCCATCAGAAACTACAGTATAAATAACATCAACAATCTATTCCTTAGAAGTGGACATTAGTTCCCCTCATTCAACTGGGAGTAAAAAATTCCTGCTATTCTTAAAACAAAACAATGAGGCTTTTTTTATTCCTTGAAGAACATACTCGAACAACAACTGTTTCCACTGCTTCTTCCCCTCCCTACTAAAGACGTGAGAAGCCAGTCACAAAATGAAAGCCATCTACTACATTATTTACAGAAAATGAAATATTAAAAAGACAACATGAGATTTAGACTACTTACACAAAATTCAGAGCAATGAACAGTGAACAGAAGAAAACTGTATTAGAAGTGGCAGGCTATTAAACCACGTGGCTAAATACCTACTCAAAATCCCTCCAACAAAAACCACCAGGCACGGAAGGAAGGGGCAGGTGTTATGACAAGTTTTCTCTGATCTTGACACTGAAAAATAATGCTTGCAAAGCTTGAAACAGAACACATTTAAATGTTCATGGCTATTCTTAAGGTCTGTTAGGGAGTCAAGTGTCACAAGGAGACTTCCAAAGATCTTCAAATGGCTTTTATTCTTTCTTTCCTTCGTAAGGAGGCTGAAGAACTTCTTATCTTCAAATTCTGCAGCAATGGAATGAAGTCTGTCAAGGATCAGAGTTATGTGCAGAAACATCTTTTTTTTTTCAGATTCATTAGGACGCAAGTCTGAAGTCTGTCTTTTAGAGGGCTCTCCTATAAAGAACTTTGTAGATTGCTGTTCAGATGCTTAAAAAAAGGCAAGAGGCAGGTTTCAACACAGTATGGGAAAAGCTTTCCTTTAGGAAAGCAAGGAAATTAAAGAACTCCCTCTATTTACAGTCTTCTAAGGTGAACACTGAGAAATCAGTCTCTCTTTGTTATGATCTTTCATCATCTTCTTCAAGCAACTCTCATTATCCATCTCACGGACATGGCAGAAAATGACCTTCTGATGCATAACAAGCAAGTTTTGAGAACTCTGCCTCTAATGCCACAAAAACATAATCTTGGGGTTTGGTTTTGTTTTTAAAGCAACTAAGTTCATTTAAAGAAAACTCAGCATTTCAGCCTGGGGCCCTAGGGAAAGATGGAAGCAGTGAACATTACACAGCAGGCGATTGATCAGCTGGATTTACTCCTATCCTCTGCTATCAGTTACCTGAGTTGAGACAGCTATGTTCAGGTCTCAAGACCATCTATATCCATCAGGTAAAATGATTTCAAACATGTAATTCTTACAGTTAAGGCAGGCTCATAGAAACCTCGCAATGTGTTGCTTCTTACTAGCCCCAGAATTTTGTTAACCTTGTGAACTCAATCATCACAAATCTAAAATAAGTATTCTAATCAATTTATGCAGAAATTCAATGGATCACCAACATAAACGCTAACATCATAGCAACTTAGTATTTCAGACATTTAAAAGGAAGACTCTAGTCATATTAAACCCATTGCATTTTGGATAGCAATTAAAAATAAAATTTCACATGTGAACAACTAAAAACAACAGCATTTAACAGCCATTTCAAGCTAAACAAAACAAAGGCAATTCACATTCGTATCTTCAAAGTATAAAACAGAAAGCTAGAAAGCTATTAAGACAATCCCATTTTTAACTTGCCCTTCCAATGCAAACAGTGACAGACTTTACTAATGAAAGAGTCACTGTTTTCCTACAGAGGCTTACACACCTCTTTAAAGTAAAGTTATTTTAACAACAACTGTTATCAGTCCATGCTCCCATTAGAAAGAATGCAATGTACTTAAGTCTTTGTACAGGTGTTTTCTACAATGCCGTCACAATACAGAAAGGCACCAGGTTATTCAAGTAAATTGACCTTTCTTCTTCTTAACCCTTTTTCTTGTGCCTTCACAACCCAAACAGTAACTTCAATACATTGCTCTCAACCAAGTATTCCAGTACAACAGAATTTTCTGTGCTAAAACAATAAACAAGCTGAACTGGGTATAAGTACATACACACAAGTCTCTGTAATTCACAAAGGTAAATCTACATAGCAATGTCTCACATCATATCACAGAGCAGATGCTTCTAGCACCTAAGCCATGAATTTTTATAAAATTCATTATTTCTGTGTGCATTTTATAGAATATAGAAGGTTTTAGCATGACAAAATCCAAAATTATTTAAGTAAAATTATTCGTAAAGAATGTGATTTGAGCAAATGGTATCACACAAAAGATAAACCAACTGCAACAGTGACTACATTTCATACGACATTCATCTTAGGACCCAGGGATGGGGGGGGGACCAAAGTCAGCAAACAAGTCAAAAAACCACAGATTTCTTTGCAATATGTTGCTCACAGTTGTAGAAATAAACACAAAGCTAAACCGTTAAAAATACAAAACAAGTTAGAGATATCTAATCATGCATAGATAAAATAAAGCACAAAATCAGGAGTCAGTCACATGTTGAAACCTGGTTAAAGCAGCATTAACTGACTGAAGTCTGACTACTCCAGCATTACTTCCAAACAGCGTTAGCAAAACTGCCATGTCAGAAGTTTCTTCATGTATCCACTTTTCCCATTTGCTCAACAAAGAGTTCTCTTCCAGAATTTAATAAGAACACTGCAGGACGCTTACAGACACAGTAGTATCCTGTTGAATAAGACTATATAGCTTCAGTAGTTTGTCCTATATCATATATGGTTTCATTTCTCACACCTTTTACAGTGCACATTCAGAGCAGTGTGAAGGACTCGTTGGCTTCAGGGTAAACCTGCCCCCCTAGGCAAGGCATGTGCAGCACTCCCCCGCCAGCAGCCTGATCAGAACTGCAGCTACTCCACATTTGCTTTGGGTTGACTCATTTAACCTGTTGTTTCAGTTCCTTATTTTAATCTCCCAGTAAATCTACACAAGATGATTCTGCCAGATTCACCACTGACAGCATTAAGTAAAAAACCACTTTCTTATCTGCCGAAGGTTGCCTGCCTCTATTTGTCCAGGGAGTTCCTTTCCTTCCACTTCCCATTTTGTCTGTGCATGTCAGAGTTACTGAAAAACTAGTTAAATTATTAATGATTGTTATTTAAACTGAAAAGCCGTGTTTTAGAAACAAACCATCTGTTATCATTGAATGACCGTGACATCAATGAATGTTGCACGCTTCCTGCCTTATTCCCTATGAACGCTAAGCAGAACACCCATGAACTGAAGAGCTCAAGTCACACTAATTTTAGCTGTTCTGAACCATAACTACATTTTCAAACAGTCTCTCTACTGAAGGCATTGTGGAAAAAAAACATTACAAAAAAGCGTGCAGAAATCACATCCCGGCTTTCCACTCAAAAAACCAAATTTCCTTTTCTGTGAACATAGCTCTAACCCAGAATTGGAATTCTGGTCTCCCAGCCACAACAGAGATGAGCCTGCATTCTATATGGAAACACATCTGCCTGCATGTACTGTAGATATTGTGAACAACTTTCTTCTTGAAAAAGAACATCTCTTAAGACTATGTGCTATGCATCTTTAATTTACTGTCAGTAAGAAGTCTGAACAAATCTGCAATACATACACACAACCCTACCATAGAAAATGAATTAAGGCAAAGGCTATAAACAGGAAATAAACACAGTACTGTTTATAGCTCCTTATGAAACAGGTCTGGCTATTTGAGTTTTGCACACAGCCTAACAATACTGCAGTAGGGTAAACTTCAGAGAATCATTCTGAACAAAATCACCAGCTATCTTCATTTAAAGCAGCTGCAATTATGAACAATTTCTTTGTTAGAAGACATGCTTTCAAAAACGTCTTTTTTTTGTTTTTCTTGTAATTTAATACTTCAGGCCCCAGTTTTAGAATCCAGGAAATCACCAAATCATTTATGATGAAAAAGATTAGAGAACATGTGGCTTGATCGAGAATCTCATACATCAAAATATAATGAGACAGAATAATTTTGAATACAGACCAACTAATCCTCTAACAAACCCAAGCATGCTTTCGGTGCAGTTATAAACTACTGCTATAGTACTTTACATACCTGCCTGTTACCATTAATTTTAATCAAATGCTGGAAGTTGTCCCAACATTCTAACAATTTACAAATGTATATACACATCAGAAACCCAAGTATATTATTAATCCAAAGTAATACAAAATACTGTTTCATGGAAATGACAGAACAGAGGTGTAAAATCTATTGCACAACCTAAAAGGTCATTAATTGAAAAATCCTGAGCTAATGTGCTATTACCAAACAATTCAGGCACTTTTTTTTTTCTTTTTATTATTACATTAGCAATAAACTTTCAACATATAAACCTCTCGGTATAACAACTCAAGTTCCATCTGTAACATCATGCTTAGAGAAAAAGTATTCAATAAATAAGACTCCCTTCAATGACTTCCTTACTTGAGACTGGTATGCAAACAGAACTAAAGGTACATAATACGATGTTTCAATTGAATACTGTACTTTAAAAGCAATTATTAAAACTGTAAAAAAGTTCTGCAGCATTCAAAATAAAGTTATTTTTTAATCAAGAAAGTTACAGCGTTAGTTCCTTTATCCTATTTTAAGTCTTGAGAAAGTTGTCAAAAACCGAACAGATGCTCCCTTTGCTGTGTTATCTGTTTCAACTCCAGGATCTCAGCTCAGTTCAGGTTTCTGTTGCAATATTTAGATTTCCCTACACAGAGAAAAAAAGAATCATTACTGTCAGTTGTAATAGCAGAAAAACCCTCCCAACCTTCCTAAGTACTGTATTATAGTATGCAAAATGCATGATTCTTTCAATTATGCATTCAAACAGCACAATTATAAAGGCTGTATCTTAAAAGATACATATGCAGCATTATAATTTCAAATGAAATAAAGTGAAATAAAGATGTTCAGACCTGTTTAACAGATCTTGATAAGTTTAATCGTTACAATAGGCAAAACGCTACAATTTCAGGAACAGCTTTGGTTTTTAGGAATTAGCCAACCAGCAAACAATATGCTGTTAAAAAAATGGCCATCATACTTATTCTTCAAGATTTATTTTACTTTAACTCAGACACACTCAAATTCATCAGGCCTAAAAAAAAATAAAATTCAGAACTCACAATGATTCTCTGATTTGAATCATAATATCTAGTAGCCAGAATGTGTTAAGTAAATGTGCTTTATAAATTCCAGGCAAGAATCTTAACAGCCAATTATAGAAGAACACTGGAAATTATTGGGAATAGCTCACTACAACAAAATTGTAACACTTCTATATCCATTTTACAAGGTCATAATTTGGGAGGGAATATCTTTTTCCTTCTATTTTCCACTAATCCCAACTCAATTTAGCCTTCAGAGATCATACTTCTCAGAGCTCATACAAATATAAGAGGCATTTGCCCAAATACTTCAGTAATAACTGATCTCTCTACCTTGTTTCAATTGCTTGGTTTTCCTTCTATTGGTTCAGTTTTTGTTTGGTTGGTTGGTTTTTGTTTTGGTTTGTTTTTTACGTGTGCATTTCCTTACGGGGTTTTAGGGGCTTTTTCTTCTGCCCACTGGGCTGTAAACTTGACAGTTTTTGCAAACAGCTATAGGAACCTGTGCTTTAAGGTGCTTCTGTACTCCAAGAGCTAAACTCTAATCCAACTACAAATGCTTATTTATTCAAGTGTATTTACTTGTAGCTGGATGGACACAGAGTTACAAAACAAGAACTCACACAGAGCACAGACCTGCAAGGGGCTGTGTAGGTCATCTAATCCAATTCCCTGATGTCACAAGTAACTTCATGCTACTTTGATCATATTTGATCAATTCTAATAAAGGATTCAGTATGTTTTAACTACTGATCCTCACAAAAACTGTAACATTTTATATGGTTCAAAAGTTCTTCTGCAGTTCAAGATTATTGTTGGCCCATACACTCTGCAAATCACAACACCATAAACCAGATGTGCCTATTTCAGTTTAAGCTTATCAAACCATTTCACACAAGATGTTATATAGTGCAGAAAGTTTTGTTCAGACCAGCACTCCAGTGCATACTTTAAAGCATGTAATTAAGGTAACACAACAAAACAGAGAAGCACACAGATGTATTAAAAAAAATTATTAATATTCTTCTTTTTGATTTAACAGGACAGAATATTTTGTTCCACAAAGGGATAATTTCTTGTCCTGTCAGTAGAAAGAGAGATCAGCTGAGCTCGAGGAAAAAATACTGAAACAGAAGCAACCACAGAATCTCAGAGGGCACCTTTGATTTGCAGTTACCCAAAGCAAGTTTCAGCAAGTTTCCATAGAATAAACACTGAGGAAACAGGAGTGCACAATCAAGTTTGCCAGTGAAGTACAAAGAGCCAATATTCCAGAAAATCCCAACCAAGTTATTCCATGGAGATTTAAAAATTGAAATGGATCTTATGAATATGCATATTTTACAAATGGCTTAGTGAAGAATAAATTAATCCAACTTACCTTTTCTTTCCTCATAAATCCATCTCTGAATTTATTAGTGGCAAATCCCCTTACACCAACAGAACGTAACCGCTGGTACTTAGCCTGAATATATAAACCCTTCTGCACTAAGCCTGATTTATAATGGGACTGCAAACGGCCATCTGCAAAGTTGCTCTGTAAGGGTGGGGGAAGGGAAGAAAAAAAACGTGCAAAATGAGGGCACCAAAACTCAAAAGTTCATATTTACAGCTATACACACGTAAATGTTCCAGTACTCAATGACAGAAGCATGCACTCACAAGTGCACACCCTCTTCCTTTACGTCCATTTATTATTCCTCAGATCACGTGGCTCAAGGAACTCCTGTATTGCACTTGCTGTTTAAAACATCTGAAATTACCTTCCTTGTAGAAAAAAAGTAAACGTATTGTGCAACATTTTAAGATTTTTTCAACCGTTAATAAGGCACACTCCAGCAACAAAAAACTTTCAGACAACACCTCACTGCCACCACCACATTCAGCCACGTCAAGCCTGCAGTGGGCACACGTGTTTAGTCTAAAGAGTCACACTAACACAAGCCAGTACATTTGTTTTTCCTAGAGCTTTAATGTCTGACAGTCTGAACACATACGCATTCTCTATGCCTTTGATACCTCCAGACTGGAATACTGCAAACTAACCTAGTGTGAGACTAGGAGCAGAGGCCACAGGGGTATCAGAAGACTTAAAGGTGAAAGGCATTTTAAACACACAGAAAGGCTATAGCAAGATCAACACTGATCACAGCAGATGACGTTTAAAAAAGATTCTCGTTCCTAGGCACTCAGATCTCCAATAAAATAGGCAGTAAAAATCTTTAGAGTAATAAAAACTCTATTTGTCATAATTTTCCACGGTTTTCCAGCACTGCCAATTTAAGTTTTCCAACATCCACTCCAAATTTAAACAACGGGTTTTCATCTAAAACCAGAGAAAACCTCCTGACCATATAAATCCTTCTTATCTTTTACAAGCACCTTTGAAAGGTAGGAGAAAACAAAGTATGTCACAGGGACAGTCCTTCTTGAGCACGACAAAATTACTTAGGTGAAATTTGTCTCCTTTTGACAGAGTAAGGATCACTTCAAGAAAAATAACATGCTCTGAGGTTGCAATAACTTTAGTACCACTTTTTCCACTGTGTTTTCCACTGTGTGGCTGGTGAACAATAAAAAAAGAACTGTACAGAACTGAGGTTTCTTTATGCAAATGCAGAGGTTCTGTTATTTCCCAAATCATTATTTCACCCACCTACTTTGCAGGAGATATGTGAGAAGCTGGCCCCATCACTCCCCCAGGGTTACTCTGATGGAGTACACTTGCAGGAGGCTGTTCAATGCCAATCACTTTCCTGAAGAGTATCAGAGTGCAGGCACAAAGAACTTCCTTGCACTAGGTTGTACTACACGGGTATACGCCTATCACAGGGAAAACTGAAGGGCACTTTTAATGCTGGATTAAGGCCCTGGACACAGTTAGCATTAAAAGTTCCCATTTCCCCACTTCTGCTATGGTTCCCTTTGACTTCAGTGACTAGAAAGGAGGCCTTGGTGGTCTGCCACTGCACTTGTATGACAATAAACAAAGGACCAGGACAAGTAAGGCATGGGAAGAAGGTGCAAGACATTGAAAATTGCCTTACAAACAGCTTGGAAGTTTCAACTCAAGCATCTACATGTTCTGTAAGTGGGGAGGGAGGGACATAGCAGTAATATTAATATACAACAACATCAGTTGTAGACAAAGCTAACAGATTATATATATATTTGGCATATAGGCACCTCAGTCACACACATCTTAGAGGAAAACAAGATAATCTAAAGTATGTGAAAAACATCATTAACTTCTGGTCTAGAAGTAACAAAAAAGTCTGCTAAAGTGGCATCTAGTTTTACATTAAGACTTTTATAAATAATGCTAATGACAATCCCCAGGAGCCTGAGGCTGTAAAATAAGGGTGTATGAGCAAATATATATGGCTGCACTGAGTGTGGCAGGGATGGAGTTAATTTTCTTCACAGCAGTGTGCATTCTGCTGTGTTTTGGATTTGTGGCTAAAACTGCACTGGTAACACACCAGCGTTCTGGCTATTGCCCAGCAGTACCTGCACAGCACCAACACTTTCTCTTCTTCCCTTACTCTGCTGCTCAGCAAGGTACACCAGGGTGGGAAAGAAGCTGGGAGGTGACACAGCCAGGACTGGTGGCCCAAGCTGAGCACAGAGATGTTATACACCACAAGATCTCCTCCTAAGCAACAGAAACTGAGGGAAGGGGGTTTTGGAGCAGGTAGCCATTGCTTGGGGACCAGCTGGGCATCAGTAACCTTGTGACAGGTGGTGAGTGACTGCCTTTGCATCACTTTTTTCTTCACTACTTAAAACTGCCTTCATCTCAACTCATGAGTTCTCTCACTTTTGCTCTCCGTATTTTCCATCCCATCCTGCTGGGAGAGGAAGGGAGCTGAGGAGAGGGTGGGCAGCAGCAGTGTGGTGCTAAGCTGCTGGCAGGGGTGAACCCGCTTTACACTGAACTTTTTTTAAGCAGTGAATGCAGTTTAGTTTTAAAGATTACTCTGCATTTACTTACTTAAAGGCTGACTTAGTGAATCATGGCAAAGGGTCATTACAATAAAGACCTTTTAAATTCTGTAAGACTTCTCCAGATCCTTTATAAGATATTTTAGAACAGCAGATTTTTCTTTTCCCAAAAAGTTTAACATAGTGCAAAACCATATGTCTTTTTAAAATACTCTTAGTAGTCATCACTTTTTGCTTATTAATTTTAAATGCTCCCATTTTATATATCAAGAAAAAAATGTGTGGGGCTTGATTTTTTTGGGAGGCGGGGAGAGAAGGCAGAGAATGGGATTCTGTATGTTTTTTGGGTGAGGTTTTTGTTTCTTTGTATGTTGTTGTTCTTTTAAATAATTAGCCAAGAAAGTCCTGAGTGTAGAAGATAGTCAAGTCACCTCCATTTCACCAACAGCACAGCAAGAAAAAACTCTGTTGTGCAAGAGGAATTTAAATGTAAAAAGAGGAAATTAAGTCAACTCAACACCACTGTTTCCATGGCAATGATAAAAGTGCTATACACATAAGCAAACTGCAATACAAGTGCATATGCCATTTTCCTTAGAAATATTAAAGCATCATGGGACAGATCACTGGATACTGCAATATTCATATACACGTGAGGTGACAACTTAAATGGACACTTCCATGTAGAATCAGCAGAAGTGCAGAATGATGTAAATGAAGTGAGCATCAACTACCTACCCTGCCTCAGGGATCCAGCAGCCAGTGCTACACTCCTCCATCACCTGGAGGCTGACAATACAGAGGGGATACAGAATAACAGGCTATGATGTCCTTAGGTGTTGAAACACTTGTATCAGGCTTTGAATACTCTGAACCTTTTAACTTTGAAAAAGCCTTTCTTCAGCAGAATAAAGACAGCAGTTTTTGTTAGTGTTAGCTTAGCTATCTGGCTAAGATTGACTGCCAAAGCACACCTAAATGGGGGAAGATCTTTTTATCCAACAGTTCTTATGTTTGGGGTGAAAAAGGAAAAAAAAACTCACAATCCACACCTACACTTCCCCACCTTTCAAAGTTTCATCCAAAAATGACAGGTAATTAGCCATTAAAATTTTACTTCACTATCTACAAAACAGAAAAGGCGACTATCTGTTCTGTGTATTACTTTACTCTTAAGAATACATGTTTAAAATGTAGTAGCAATTTTAAGGTAGAAAATTAATATAAGTTGTTATAGATTTGATTAATACTTTTCTCCCACCAACAACTCTAACTGGACCTATGCATAGCATGCCACTGTCAGCAGAAAAGGAAATGTTCTGTTTGCCTGCTGAACCCAGGATACAGTTTACAATTAAAAGGCATTAGGTGGCCACCGCTCTACCTGAGAAAGAAGCACAGTTGCCCATCTCTTTACCATCTTGAGGTCCCAAGAATAAAACCTCATTTCCTTCCATTTTTTTAATGCATAGCAGTATGTAGGGTATTCACAAGACATTAGTTCCCCAGAAATCCCTATATGAAAGGGTTAATAAAATAACAGTAATACAGTTCTGAAAGTAACACAACTCATGTCTTCAAGTCTTTGGAAAAAGTTCAGGCGATGTAAAAGTCAGGTGATGTAAAAAAGCTCAGCAGCTTGGGTTTTGGATAGATGAGTTTTCTAGTGATTGTGCAATTCCTGCAATTCTGATTCCTGACTCTGCAGTAACCTATTTATTTCAACTGTCTGCATACAACACTGGACAACCCTGCTCAATCCACTCCCAGCCCTCTTACCTATTAAAAGCTAAGCCTCCCATTATTCCAACAGAAACAATCAGGCTTTGATGACACTATTTTTCATGGCACTTAACACCTTCAAAAGCGTGTCTCCTGTTACCAAACTCAACAGGTTCCACCACCATTTTATACAACAAACATCTGATAAAAGCTGATCTGTACCTTAAAGTGCCTTCTGATGGGTCCTGCATTTTCAAGGTGTCCTCTAATGCGTCTGTGGGGGTAAGTGTCACTTGGTTTTGAAGAATAGTAAGAATTCTAGTAGGAAAACAGTTACAGCTTCATGTTATTAAATTATTCAAGAAAAAAAAAAATGTTCAGGTTATACTAACAAATATTGCAACACTTTCAGTCTTGTAGTGTTTAACACAATGATGCTCTTTGAAGGAACAGGATAAACAGGAGCATTGGGCCTGCAGTCCAGGCTGGCTGAAGGGACAGCAGAGCCCACAGAAGCTAAAGATGATACAGACCATCCTCCTGAAATGTCATCCTCTTGGAGAGATCTAAGCAGCTAACAACCCAATTAAGATTCTCCATCCCTCCGTCCCAGAACAGATACCTCAATTTGCACGTATCAAGTATAGCAGACAGGCTGCTACAGCAGTCATGGCTTGCATCAGGAACAAGGGCACCAAGATTGGTTCTCTGGACCTCCTGGTTAGCACATGGCCATCATAGTTAGTGTGTAGCACAGACACACCTCCACAGCAAGCAAACAACAATGTGTAGCACATGGAGGTCCTTAGAAAATGCTACTGGTAACTTTTTTCAAGGGGGCATTTGAGAATTGCTTGCCTGCCACAGAAGCACAATTTCAAAAGCAAGTCACACAGATAACTAGTATTGAAATTGTTGTGTCAACACACTGAACAGCTGCAGTCAAACAGCTGTGGTTGCCTAAAACAGAGCACTCCTCCAGCCACTGACCTACCTGCACATTTTGGCTCTTTTCCAATTTTCCCTATGACAGCTACTTCTAGAGCATGTCATTCTCATCCATCATTGCATGTGATTACCAATATTTACAGAAGCATTAGCATACACTTCCATATACCACATTAGAGTCCTCTAGTGCAGACAGAACATATGTGCTAATGAACTCTTAGCAATCAAATAAATTTGTTTGTTTATGGTCCATTCTTGATTGATCACAGAAGCGTTCCAATGCTGTTGAACTCTGTTTTCTCAAAGGAAATTTCATCAGCTTGAAATACATTTTAAAAAGAACCTAAGAAGAGAACTCTCTTGAAATATTACCTATACACTAACATTTACTAATTAATGCAAATACATGCTTTGCTGTTCCCAGAATTTCTGTCCTCTAACAAACTACCAAACCCTTCTGGTAACACTGTTAATAATGGTGTGGGGAGAGAGTGGGCTATAAATATAATGGAATGGTGTTAGAATCCAAGACAACTTTTAACCAGGATTTAAGTTAGTTTTCCTTTTTTTTTTTTCAGACTATGTTATTGCCTACAAGTCAACTATTCAGCTTCTTACAATGCCTTGACAAGAAGGGATTCAGAAAACAAAAAGAGAGGAAGAAAGATTTTATGAAGTGATATCAAAGTGGCTCTTCCAAGAAAAAGACAGGAACTTCCCAGTTCCCTTCTTATTCTAAGAAAATTAAGACACTCCACAAAATCAAATTAACTTTCTACACATGACACAATTAAATCAGGAAGCTTCCAGCTGAAGTATACTCTTCCTTGAAGCTGGGAATCCAGCAAGATGAAAAAAAAAATTTAAAAAAATTCCCATTATACTTAAAAATAAACCTCTAGGAATTAAAACAAAGCTTGCCTTAATTAACTGTGGATACAGCCCTCCCCATCCCCACCTTCCTTAAGACCAAAGTACATTCACAGAAATATTAACATTAGAACTACTTGATGCAAAGGTGCAGAAAACTACTTTTCAGGAGCTTCCTAAACCAGAAGCTTAAAAAAAAAAAAAAAAATAAAAAAAAAAAAAGGAGGAGGGGGAATACAAATATATACTTGTTTTGATTTTCTACTTCACTCTTTAGCTAGCCTCCTTTTGTCAACAGGGTACAAGGCGAAATGGACAATTCTTACAATCAAGTTTAGATACACAATTGTACCTTCCAGGCCTAAGTTTTTTCAAGTTTAAGCTTTAACACCACAAATATTATAGTTTGATTACTTAACAGAAGTTTTTGATTTTTCTAGTTGTCTGCAAACCAGCTTCCGTAAGGCTGACAATGAAGAGCCATTCCTTCTTTAGTATGCATTGCATTTCATAGCTACTGTAGTTCCAAAGGGATTACGTCTTACTGCAGAGCAGGACTTCCTAAAAGTTTCATGTTTGCAGTTCACTATTAAAATGAAAATGCAATTTTCCTAAATCTTCAGCACATTCAGCAATAACTCAGTGTCTATTTCAAACCAATCTCTTTTTTATTTGCAATTACAGTATTGCTGTGGTGGGTTGACCTTGGCTGGATACCAGGTACCGACCAAGCAGCTCTATCATTTCCCTCCTCAGCAGGACTGGGAAGGAGAAAATAAAATTTAAAAAACCTCATGGGTCACGAAAAAGGCAGTTTAATAAAGCAAAAGCAAAGACCGCACACGGAAGCAAAGGAAAACGTAAGATTTCTTCTCTACTTCCCACCAGCAGGCAATGTTCAGCCACTTCCCAGGAAGCAGGGTTTCAGTACACAGTGGTTGCTCCAGAAGACAAACGTCACAATAACCAATTACCTCCCACACTCCCTCCTTTCTCTGAGCTTTTATTATTATTATTTCCTTTCTTTTAGCTGAGCAGATGAGGTCATATGGTCAGTTTGGGTCAACTGTCCTGGCTATGTCCCCTCCCAAGATCTTGCCCACCCCCAGCCTACTGGGTGTGGGGGGGGAAGTGGGAGAGGCAGCTCTGATGCTGTGGAGCACTGCCCAGCAGTAGCCAAACACTGGTATGTTACCAGCACCTTTCTGGCCACCAGTGCAGAGCACTTAAGTAAGTGATATTTTTTACCATTAAAAACTTGTGTTTCTTTACACTGAAGGATGCACTGTTGTATCTGCAAAGCAGTTACATTTCAGAATTGACTACGTAAAAGCTACTTTTGATGGACCTCAGAAGAGTTTCATGGGCTTCTGGAACTCTCTCCATAGGGTATTAGTTACAGCATATAAAGAATGACAACTTATGTTAGCCTCTTTACTTTGCAGCCATCAGAAAGAAAAAGAAAAGTGGTTTAGAATTATAGTGCACACATTGAAAAGGCTTTTCTGGTCTCACCAGTTCCCCAGGTTAAACAAGTATGAACACTTGGAACTGACTACAATTCTTTAGAAGGAACTTTCCAAAAGAGACAAATTTATTTCTATTGGACCTAATATTACTGTCTTGCCCACTTCAGCATTGAAGTATACCACAGAAAGATAGCCTGAAGAATAATTGTCCAAAACTAGGTTTCATAAATGCAATATTCAAGAGATGTGATATTCCATTGTTTAACATTTTATCCTCAGGAACATTATTTCAGATGTTTCTCATTATTTCTGTGATTTTCTCCTCATTTTTATTTAAAATAAGTGCTTTTCAGAACTTTCATCATAATGAAGAGAAAAACACTGTTTCAGTAACAATACCACCTACACAAGATTCAGGCCTTCCCTTTGTACCACTGACGACTAGAATGCAGGGGAGTATTCTTTTTCTCAAACTACTTAACATTAGCTCAGATTATCTGCTCAACAACAAGGCCTTCTATTTTATCATTTAGGTAATTACACCATTATGTGGAAGAAATGCGATATTAGACACAAACTCTTTTTATGAAAAGAAAAAGAGTGGTATCAAAGTGGTTTCAGCTCGGATATACTAATCCCTGCTCCAAGAAATACTTGAGGAAGTACTCTTGGAGTTGAATTGTGAAATTATGAGTAGTTTTATTGTTGAGCACAGACAGAAGATACAAAAGCACCACTCAAAATTTAAAAGGGCAAGACATCACAGATTGTTAAATTTACATCAGCACAGACAATGCAGCAAAATATGAATGATATATCAACAGTGCAGGAGCTACTATTTCTACACTTAGGCTTACCAGATGAGGTCTCCCAATAAATTTCCTGAAAGGAGGCTTAATGAACCTCATGGGCTTTTGGAAGCCATCAACTTGAGATGTTTGTAACTTTGAAAGACTGCAGCTTTGCTGGTTCCTGATGTGTGAGAGAGAGAGAGAAAGATTTTTAATATCTAAAGCCATAGCCTATCAACATCTTGTATTTTAAACTGGCTTATTCTAGCATCTGTATCACAAGTGCAAAGCGACAGCTTTTAAGTAAATTTTCCTAGGACGATCATCAAATTCCTAGTCCATGCTCAAACTGCACAGAATTCCATAGCAATCTGTATTCTCCCATGAGCCGAGATACTCTGCTCCCTGAAATCCCGGCTGTGGAGCCAGGCTCCCCCGGCTCAGCCCCGCCGGCCGGTCACTGCTGCCCTCTGCTGGAGGAAACGCTTTCTGCACCCGAGCCCCTTCGCACCCAACTATCGGTCTAAATCGTACAGAACTCGCCCTTTCATGACATTCCCAACCCCACAGAAACTCAGATAAACAGCGACATCCGCCAGTTTCATCCTCAGCAAGCAGCTGATTCTGGCTTTGGACTTTCGCTTGCTTGTTTTTACGGTTTTGGCTGTTTCATTGGTTTTTGGATGGTTTTTTTTGACCGAGAATATTGCTAATACAGATGCATCCACAAACTTCTAAATAAAACATTTACAGTAACTGCCAGAAGTCAGGATTTGTACTTTATGAAACACACAGAAATAGTTTTCATAGCTGCAAAATAAATTAAGGAAAAAAATAGCAGCACACTCAATAAGCTTAAGAGGCATTACCAGTATCTCATGTGAGCTATTAAAACCTCTAAATCTGAGGGAAATTCTACATATCATTCATGCCATTACTGCCCTCAGCCCACATTAACCTGACAGTGGAACCCTCCTGACAACTAACTCCAGGACAGCCACACTTAGCGAAATTTACACTTCCCACAAAAGGTAAGCAGAACAGTAACTGTGGAAGTGTGTTGGGGGAAACCAAGCAAGTCCAGCAATTTTTTCCTCCACTTGTTAACCTTAACTTTTTTTGATTCAAGAATCTCAAATACAAGAAATTTCTTTTACAGCTTCACAAGTCTGTTTTTCCAAATGTGTGTATTGCCATTAGTTGCCATTACAGACTGCATTTAAAATTAACCAAGAGCAGTACATTCAGAACAATCTGCAAATCATGCCTACAGTGTGGATGCATTTTATTACACTCTGGAAATTCATTAATCAACACTTCTACTACTAGTCTCTCTCTCTAATCAACCAACCTCACAACATCAAAAGTGAAACAGGATGACTGAGGTTAGCAAACACCTTCAGGGCAAAATCCTTTAACAAACCTGTTGGAGGAATCCATAGAAGTAAAATGCTATTCCAAAAATCTAACTTTTCAAATTCTCCAAGAATCAGAAAAATTCCAATTATTTGCTGATATTCCACATTTTATTAACAAAGCAGTAGAGCAACAAAACAATGTATTCATCCTAGAATGCTTTTACAGAACTGTAAAATACCACGAAAATGTTGTTATGTGGCCCATCAAGTAGTTTAAAAATACTAAAACTTTTTCAAACTAAATTTGTCCCCTCTTCTCATTCACTGCTACAGTTTGTTCTTGCTTTTCATTTTTACCCACTGCAGTTTAACCTCTTTCAAGGTAACACCTCATTACAGAGTAGTTCGGAATGTACGTCACTTGAATTTCAGTCCCAGTCAAACTTTTAAGGCCTAACTGTGGAAAAGAACCACCACAAATGTGAATGTAACAGTGGAAGGGCCCAAAAATGAACACACAAGGGAACTACAGGCTTGGGCCAACAAGATTATTTGCTCATTACCTTGGAGTTACACCATCTACATGAAACACTCTCTCATCTTCATTCTTCAATCTCTCTTTTCTTCTCCTTTCTATATCATACCGTAGATCATTTGGATCTTCTAACACTCTTACAATGTTCTAGTTAAAAGGAAGGGTTGAAGCCAAGTTAGCTGCTAAGAACTGAACACCAACCTGATTCTGTCCTTCAGGGGCAGCACTCTGTACATAACCTGTCAACAGTTCAACTGTCTGCACACAGGACAGGTTCACATCAACCCAAGGATCCAAAGTCTAAAGCAATAACGAGTGGTCCTAAGCAATTATCCTTTCTTCCACCATCTGCCTTTTTACAAGTTTCCAAACAACAGTTAACAGAGCACTGGAATTCTGCATGGAGTTGCACAGTGCCAAGGCATAAAAATTCATGTAAGTTTCAGTAAATCTTAAGAAGTTCTACTATTCTTCATCAAGTAGAATCTTCATGTACCTGTACTATAGAAAAGAAATGGTAACTAAATCATAGCAAGCAGAGCTTGAAAGGGGAAGACAGAAAATCTTATGACCCCAGATGCAATCATGGGATAAAATAGCATTCTGAGGAACTATGTGGATTTTGAGTCATTGTAACATTAGGGTAGAAGAAATATTACGGCTTTTTGTAATCTCAGAGGAAAAGCCAGAACCACACATCAGTCACCGACTCAGTATTTACATTATTTAAAAACAGACAGGGGTTCAAGCAGCAGGAATAACCAGACTCCAGCCACTCTGAAGAACGCATCTGCATTTTACTCCTCAGTGAACACGGTACACTCGCATCACTGTGGTATCTGTAAACATGCTCAGGTGTGCATTTTTTTCAAAATGCTCAGAATTACTGGTGGTCTTCACAGCATATAAAAATTATCTACCAATAGCAAGAGGAAAACATTGCTTACATCTGTAATATTTTAACTTACTACTTGCCAAAAAAGTTAAGCAATCAAGATACCTGGGGAGATTCAGATGGCGCAGTTCGTTTGTTCTGAAGTTCTGCTAGAGACATGTCAATCCGCCTGGAACACAAAAATACTGCATAAAAACAAATGCCATCACTATAAAAGCAAAAGCTTGACCAGGCTACAGAACATTTTAAAGATACAGGTAGGTAAAAATAATGAATAAAAACTGCACTTTGTGTAAAGTCTACTGAACATTAATTCCTTTAGTGCAAATAAATTAAGACAAAAATTTCAACAATTACCTGTGAATTTCTGGATCCAAATGTATTTTAACTTCATTTGTACTTGCATTTGATTTATCCTGAATTTTTGAGAACCGTTCGTGTAGCGTTATGTCAGAAGATGCAAAATAATTTGCTGTGAAGAGATAGTAAATACAAGAATGTTATTTGTAGTACTTGAAATGCACAGTGAGGAAATCTATCTTTTAAAAGATTAACTCTTAAGAATACCAGGACAACTTTACTGAAATGAAATTTCAAACTATTTCCACTTGCAGTTTAATATCCACAAATGAAAGATTAGGCCAGCCCAACTTAGACAACCTTATTTGGTAAGATTAAACTCGATTGTCAGCTCTACCATGGTAGTACTCAAATTACTAGAAAGTTCAACACTGAACATGATGCAGCTGCCTAAACACTAATCTGAAAACTGAATATAACTAGAGAGCTGTGATTACAGCAAAGCTCCTTTTTTCCTGTCATGTTTCCTAAACAAGCAGGTTACTCACAAGTACTAGCGTAAAATCATTTCCATCTCCAATCTCCACAATAATGCCGCAGTTATGGCCTGAGACCTTCTTGCAGTCATCCTCCACCCAACTACTTTAAATCCTCAACTTACACTTTCCTCAAACAACACAAAAGGAAGCCAAAATACAAATGAAGCCAATGGCAAACACCTGAGACTTACAGGGACATCATATCTACACCATTAGCTTTGGGTTCAGTAATCATATATACAGAAACACATACATATACTCCAAATATTACAGCCACCTTTAACTTGATGAATAATTGTGATTATTTCCTGAGTAAATTCTCTTGATGGGTCATTTTCAACGTTTTGTGTTACAGATTCCATGTGCTCAAACACCGGATGAAAATTTTCACTTTTTCTGCCAACAGCAACCAGATCATGGGACATCTGTCTCTCTGTAGTGTGACTAGAAGCAGTCCTAGAATAAAAAAATTATAGTTTATTTTAAAGCAAATATCTAAATCTGAAAATTCAAAATAGACAAGTAGAACAAAACAATAAATTAAGAAGTTCATTTTAGGAATAAATGAGATTAAAAGACAAAATCTCATTTTGTTCCTTTTTTTGATTAAAGAACTAGTAAGGCCATAAGGAAGAAAATCAATAATGAAATATGAAGAGATGATTTCACTCTCAGGAATCTTTGTTTCTGTGAAGTATGCAATACAAAATTTGTCAATTTTAAATTTAATTCAACTAGATTATCAAATTTAGATAAAATGAAGATCCTGATAGACTTCTTTAGAATAATTCTGCAAGGCAATAATGCCTGTATCTTGTTTATAAGGTGCTACCAGGCAATTTTCAGGAACAGTTCAGAGATAAGAAAAAAGTCTCACATCTTTAGGAAGTGAATCATCACTTGAGCCTAGTGAAACAGCAGTGAAACTGCTTCAGTAGCAGTGTGTGAACTTAAGAACATGCTTACCATCTTTTTGTAAATTTTTACTCATTCTAAATAAGTTTACACCCCAAATGGTTGCACTGCTGCTCAAAAATTATTTTGACAAGAAAGTCAACACTTCAACAACCCTACTGTTCTTGCAGCAAGGAAAATGCTTGTCATTGTAAAAGATAAATTAAGGACTCTAAGAGCTCTTGTAAAAGCTTTTAGGATAAAGACTTTTAATTGTTCATTCTGCAAAGTAATTATGGGCCTGGCCATCCTGTATTAGAAGCATACAAGACTAGAATTCCATGCAAAAATTGTATCAGAAACACCTTCTAGCAGATGCCAGAAATCATCTATTTTCGCCTAGCAAACTGGAAATAACTGCATGCAAGAAGGAATCCAAGCAACCTCAGGTTTAGATATTTGAATTATCTACCTGCTCCCCAGGTTTATAAAGAAACTATTCTTCTTAGCTGAGTCATTTCAAGTCTGGTGTTTCTTAAATGCCTAAAGTAGGCAGCACGAATATTTCGAGTCATCGGCTTCTGTAAAATTAGTGTTCTTATCTTTGAAAAAATAAAATATTTAGCACTTTTGGCTGCAGAAGCAAACTGTCCACACATTAAATTAGCTGTAATCAACGTAGTAGTTTCTTTGGTCTGCAAACAATTACCATGTCCATTGTGCATGACCTTCAAAAACAGCAGCAAGAGGCTACTACATAGAGGAATTATCCAGTGGGCTTGCAACAAAACCCAACAGTTTTCCTTACATCATCATTCAGGAAGTCAAATCCTCATCCTAGCCCAAAGGTGGGAGTGGGCATTACTCCACCTCCCTTTCCTCAGTCTTTAATATTAGCCCCTTACGTGCAGTAACTTGTCTTTGTAACTCTCCATTGTATTACATATTTTCAAAATAGTGCAAAGATAAAAAAATTGATAAGAGACGTTTTATTTGTGACAAGAGGCCAAATACCTTTAAAATGAAGGCTGATCGTTTTGGAAAGGAAGGTAATCTCTTCCAAAAGCAATTACTACCAATATAAAATATTCTGGCCTGCAACAGCAAGACAACAAACCAGAAAACCCTGCAAGAATCTATCAAAACCAAGCTGCTTACTCTCTACCTCGTATTAAAGTTTCGTAGTATGGCCACTTTTTCTTCCATTGCAGCCAGCACTGGGAATGCTAAATGCAAACACAAGTATTACACAGAAGACATTTGTAAGCAGACTCTACTGCTTTTCAGTTCTGATGCCTCAACAGGTTGCCACTTTGTTATAACAATAAATGACAACTCAGAGATCTCTCATTTTTGGCAGTTTTACTGAACTTGAAATCCTGAACATCTGAATATGTGCTTGAGATTCATGCATTTAAAGGTTAGCTGATTTCTAGAAAAAAGAAGGGAAGGTAGTTAAATGCCATCGTATTTCAGATGTAAGCACAGGACTAGGCTTTTCTGCATTTGGGTTCTGGTTTTTTGGGGGTTTTGTTTTTAAATAAAAATAACACATTTACTTATCATAACCAACTTTTAAGTACAGGTTTGTATCAGGCCTATCTGCTCTTTCCGTTTCCTACACTTCCATAAAACCTTGCTTTTTGTTGGTCGGTTTTATTTGTTGATCAGTTGGTTTTATTTGTTTGTTTTAATAGAGGTTTAATAGTTTACTTGCCCAGACAGGAAAGTTACCATTTTA
The DNA here is from genome assembly GCA_013397755.1 of Cnemophilus loriae. Classification (NCBI taxonomy): domain Eukaryota; kingdom Metazoa; phylum Chordata; class Aves; order Passeriformes; family Corvidae; genus Cnemophilus; species Cnemophilus loriae. The sequence continues at coordinate 3,278,353 of VZTF01007877.1, read as the reverse complement.
GAAGAAATAAAACTAAAATGGTACTATCATAGTTTGTCCTGGTTACCTCCTAAAGAACCCATGCTTCCCTCCAATATTCATAAACTGTAGAGACAGGAAGAAAGCAGAGGTGAAGGAAAACCAGTACCTGTACTTGGTCACCATTTTCTTCATATCCACTTTGACTGTGAGATGCTCTCTCATACAGTTGGCATCTGACATTTTCACATCTGAAACAGTATGACTTGCATCACGCTGACTATTGGAGGAATCTACGTTTTTCCTCAATTCCCCATCTTTCCTTACTCTTTCATTCAGTTTGTTTTTAAAAGATCTCAGCTCAACATCTGTTTTGGAAGAGTTAACACAAGCATTGCAGCTCTTCTTCGAGCTGTATTTAACAGGTTCTTCAACGTGCCGCTCTTCAGTCCGCCTCGCTCTTCCACCACTAAAGTAATCTAACTCGTTGCTGTTCCGGGCACCCTTAGAGCAGCCGTACTTCTGCTCTTCCTGCTTCACGTACTTCTGAGCTCTGTCGTCCGGAAAAGGCTTTTCCCCGTCCGGATGCCTGCGCCGTTTGTGACTGTACTCATAGGCTATCTTTGTGACAGACCCCCCCAAGTACTCCCTCTCAGCCGACCGGTGAGACTGGGCACCCGGATATCTTTGCTCCTCCTTTTCTTGGCAGGGTGGAAAAGAACGTTCTTGCTTCCACTTGGAATTTCTTGCTACATCTCCACCGTCATACCTCTCCATTTCCTTAGCCCTTTTAGACGTGTGCCCATATTCTCTGTAATCGTGATCTTCAGGATACCTGTGTTGACATAAAGCAATTTACACTTGCACTAGAGAAGAAAGCGAGAACTTATATGTGCAGAATGTTGGACAGCAGAATGCGTGGCAAGTTAACCCATAATCCCTCAGGCCAAGGTACAGATGTGCAGGGGCTCTTAAGAGGGAAATATTATCCTTTCATACTCTAGCCAGCAACACGATTTACTTAAAAGACAAATACTTCACTACTACCAGTCGCCCATAATTAAACTACAAAGTGGCCAACGTGTTTCAAGGTGGATATCTTCAACTATAATGAAAATAGACTTTCACTTGAGGCTTTACACCACAATACCCAGGGTTTAATTATTTTATTCCTATACCTCTTCTGTAAAGAGCTCCTTGACGTAAATTCATCAGAAACTCTTCTGGGTGACTGACCATACTTCTCTTCATGTAACCTCTGGTGCCTCAAGCCATCTTCATGCCATTTTCTTTCAAGTTTGCATGAAGTCCCTAACGGTCTATGAAAAGGTTTCATTCCTTTTTCATTTCCAGTGACTTTGTAGTGATCAAACATGTATCTGTCCTCCATTTTGTGCTGGTAAAATGGACGATCATGCTCTTTATAAGGTATTTCCGAGTATTTTGGTGGTAACTGGCATCTCCTATTGCTTTCAGTCCTTTCGGATGAATGTGTTCTGTAGGGCTTATGACTGTAAGCATCTTCCATGGGAATTCTTTTCAGGTTTGGTGAAGGTGACCTACGTTCATATATTCTCTGGTGGTTATTTCCATGAGGTGCAAACCTGGAATTGCTTTGTCCATATTTTTCATCTTCTGTTCTCCAAGGCATAGACTTTTTTGGGTCCTTACGAAAGCTTTTATATTCACAGTCATAGTTAATATGAGCATGCCTTTGCCTATGGTGCTCTGGACTCCTAAAAGCTGGAGATAAGGACCTAAAGCAAAAATAAAATCCACTTTCAGTAGTTCCATAAAATTGAATCAATTTCTTAATGAGAACATCTATTTCCTAAGGAAGTTCAGTTTAGTACATAATTTTAATCAGCTTGTAAAAAAATTAACACTAAGATATCGAAGTGGCATTTTCCTGGCTGAGTACCAGGCTTACTTTTACTCTGTTGAAAGTTTTCATAGTAAAAACATCCACTTGGAACTGTAGTAAGTCAATCATTTTTTTTCACTTTGAAGCTTTTTATTTAAAACTAAAAATAATTTCATATACATGAAGTTTCCACTACACTGAGAACAACTGTTATACATATTTTCACACTTCTCAAGCATTCCCTATCTATCTTTTTCAGTGCGAAGAGAAAAAAGAGAAGGAAAAAAAGTGTATAAAGAAATTTAGAAGGGGCGGAAAATGCCTTCTTAGGTTTTCTTTGCATGCCAAAACAACCTTCAAAACTAAGACTGAAAACATTACAAAATAGATTTAAATTATCATACAGGTAGCCTTTTTCCTGCAGAAAAAAATAAGTTTGAGAAAGATGCTTTGGCCTTTTGGATAATTGTATGTACATGTTCACACGAGTATCCACACTTACTGCAGCTTTTGCAATTTAAGATTCAATTGCATCACTCAGCTTTGCCTTTTTACCTACAGTTACAAAAATGAGGGCAACCTGTTATGAGTTTTTAGCAAAATAAAAAAAAGATAGCACAGGCCACTAACAAGAACCAGAAAGTAATTCCAGACATAACAGTTCTGCTTGTATTCAAGTATTCACTGCACACTCTTGACACGCTCTTTAATAAAAAACGTAAATTGAAATGAGCCACTTCCTCTGTGCATGTATTGCAAATGAACAGTTTGGCACAACTATTTACTCCATTTCTGCAAATGAGTTCAAACTCAGAACCACAGATGTTCCTAAAACCATAATGGCTGACTTCCAACAGCACCCACACTGCGGCTGCCATCCCACATTGGTCTGAGTAGGGCTTGCATTTTAATGAGAGCTAGGGCTGCCCTTACTCAAATGACATTCACAGCCATCAATCTAGGATGGACACGGGTAGGATTTCTCTTTTTAAAAACAAAAGAAACAAATAAAAAACCTCACACATTTTTCTGAGTTATCCAAACTCCCTTGGTCATCACAACTTAGTCTGTTTCAAAGAGATACCCCAAACCAGCAGAAAAGTAATTTCACATTCTCAAAAGCTTGAAACTGTGTTCCATGGTCCACCCTCCTGGTTTTAGCACCTCAAATTTGCACTGCGAGTCTTAAAAGTGAGGCAGGTAAGTCACAGCATGAAGTGAGCTGGATGTTATTCTGGTGACAAGCATCAAAGACACGTGCTACTAGGCTAATGTCCAAGGAGAAGGGCAGCGACTCCCACATTTCCACATGTTTTCAGTCCGTGTTATGCTGCAAGGCATGTCTAACTGTGCTAAAGATCAGTTTACAAATCAGCCCCAAACAAATGGTCAGTTTACAAATCAACCTCAGAAAGCCCGAGGTGTTTGAACTAGGAAGCTTTTTTATAAAAAAACAAAACTAATTTTTTTTTTTTGTAACAGTTCCTCCCTGTAGGCCAAGAAGCAAAACAGAAGCTAGTTACAGACATTAAGTGCACAAGGTGGTGCTTGAGTAAAAATAACCTCAACTAGTCTGGAGCTTGGATTTTGTGCTTAAGGTAAATCCCAGAACACAAAAGGTGAACAAGGCTCTTGGCAGACTGCAAAAACTGAACACTTCCAGCTTAAGAGAAATTGTAATAAAATCATGAGCTGGGAAAAAATTACCAGTGTTCAGCTGTACAATAAATGATAAATTACAAAACACACTTTACAAATTGCAATTCTGCATGCAATTTTTTTCTTTAATGCAAGTTTTAGGTCCTAGTTATAAATCCTTATATAGAGCTACATTTCAGAACACAAGCTGTTACCTTGGTTTCCATCGTGGTGATCTTGATCTAGATCTTGTCATCTTCTCTCACGTGTTTATGAGTTTCTTGAAGCTGTAAAAATTATATAATTTACTAGTCTGATTATGAATTGCAACACAAAGTTTTTTTAACAAGTGTAGTAGTAGAAGCTTTAAAGTTGGGGTGAGGTATATTCTTAGGGTGTTTTACTTAAAAGGTAAACCTCTAATACCAATTTTAATGCAATCAACCTTTTTTTCTCTAGTTGCTGATCTTAGAATGCAGAATATTTTCTTTATAAAGATTTAAATATTTGATCATTGTTCCATTTTTCTCTCCATTTTGCAATTCTGTCTATTCGATCTGCTGTTAAATGCTAATAAACTCACAAGCAAGCTGCGGCAATGAAAAACATGGTGTAATTGTTAGCATGTGTTGAATGCTGTAGATGATAGAGGGGAGAAACAGACAGCTTTAAAAATAAAGTTTATAAAGGAAAATGATTTGCATCAAGTTATATCCTGAGCTTCATATATACTGAACTTCAAATTTGTCATAAACACCAAAATTTTTACATGGTTGCAGACTTCTTGTAAACTGCAACTACTCCATCAAATCTTAACTGCTAGGTCATCACATACTCCATCCAAATCAAACCAGGTACAAAAGATTCATTGTTGTACTTCACCTGCTAATAACCTACTAGCTAGACACACGCTAAATATACAATGTATGCACTATGACAAAGTGCTGCTCCTGACTACGGAAGGTTAGCTCTGGGCAACCCTTCTCATAAAAGCTATGAAAGAATGCAAAAAAAAAAAAAAAAACCTCTCAGAACTTTGAAAAAAAGTGATGAAAGTATATACAAACTCACCAGTAACGTGACTGGTGAATAGGAACAAAATGATTATTCATTATTCAGCAAGCACAAAGGATTAAAGCAGAATGAAATTACTGGGTAACTGGTTACAAACTGAAGTTTGGACCACATACCCATGCCTACAGCTTTTAATTACCGCAAAATGCTTTAAAGGAAAAATAGATGAAATAGAAATATAGATGCAAAAACAGATCTATCAACAGCTCTAAAGTTAATGAACAACCAACCACTTGAAACTGAAAGAATGCACCCAGGTCAATGCCACTCTATATATGCTATGGTATTTTCTGTAACTATTTGTTCAGACACTCAGGGAGACAGAAAACTAGTCTGAGCTAGCAAAGTATGGCCTTTTCGACACTCCCAGTGCTCAAATAATTTCTTTAACTAAATCTTTTACCTAATGAACTGAAATTGAAAAGGGAGAAAAACACGCAAGCTTTAAGGCACTAGCTGAAGTAGTGTGCACCCACCTGCCCGACCCAGTGCCTCACACTCCCCAGTCACACTGGCTGCTCAAACAAAGTATCACTCCTTGCTATACTTGACTTTTTGGTATGATTAACTCATGGCTGAAACAGCAGTATCTCAAGAGAAGAATGTACAGCATATCTCTGCTGCCTACCCCACAGGCAGGCATTAGACAAACCACCTCCTATACTAGAAACTGCTCATTAAGTTGCACCAGAAGATAACCAGACATTTAGCTGCGAGATGTAGCAACAGCTTAGTTCTGAAGAAAAACCTCTAGAATTCATTTTTTTCGCTCCACAATCAACCTTTTTATGTAACAAAGCACGAAGTTGTAATTGTTTCAAGGGATAGTGATGCAAAAAAAATCTAACCCCAAAGTACCCTAAGGACAAGATAAAGTATTTGTTCTCTAAACTCTCAAATATGAAGTTATCACTGCCTCTTATATCCTGAAGGCATGTATCTGAGGACTGCACAGCATGAATTAACTTCAGGCCCTTTGCTTACTTGGAGGTCATACTAGCCAAAGTTAGATATGATGCTCCAATGCCAGTATTCACTATTTTTCAAAGAAAAGGAGTATTGTGATCAAAATAGTTTCCTATTTTTCACCCATAAAAATACACCTTACAAAATAGTATTTCAGAAACAAACAAAAAAACCCACACTCCCTGGGTAACACATTTCAAAATGTGGTGCATGTCCCACAAGCTTCAAAGATTCACTACTACCATCTCTTCTGGTAAACTTTTAGAAGTGAGTGTTTTATGCGCTGATCAAATTCTTTCTTCCTACTTTCCCCTCAGTTCTGAACTTTATTCCTAATTTTCAAATGAGTATGTAAATACCAAAAAGACAAAAGTACCATTAAACCCCACCCAACCATCTGTACAGAACTTGATCTGCCAGACTGATAAAGCCAGAAACTGAGCATACGTAAAGACCGATTCCTTATTCTTTCTGAGACTGGCTAAACAATCATACCTAAAAGCGTGAGAAAGACTGTGACAGCACGTCCCAGATCTTGCCTTAGGATAAGGAGGATTGCTGTAATTTCCAATGATGACATTCCTTTTGTTTAGTGGAAAGAAGTGTTCATCTCTTTCAATGCACCTCCTAAAAATGATCCATGCAATACGATTTCCTCACAGAGAAACACACCATACGAAGGCAACAGACACTCCCCCCCAACAAGACTCTCAGTGTAACACCAGAATCATAAATTAATCCATACAGAATTTGTAAGCATTGCTAAATCCACGTTTAAGTCACCTCAACTAGACCAGCAATATGGGTCCATACCAAAAGCAAGTTTTTTGTAGGATGGAATCAGGTAGCAAGCCTGTCTGTAGCAGAATTACTTGAATCAAGTGAAAGCCCTACAGTTTCCAAGTCAGCCATCCAGGTGCTTCTGAAAAGCCAGGTCATGGTGGAGCAGAGGTGCCAGGACCTGGCTGCTCTGGGCTCTGAATTTCTCCAAGACCTTCTGCTGTACTTCGTGAGACGCTGTCACTACGAAAACATGAAGAGCAATTTTTCAACTAAGCAGCATTATGAGGTTCAGAGTGCTGCTTGTGTTTGTTATGTTACAACAATTAGTGACTCATTGGAAGAGTTATCAGTAACTGTGCTTAGATAGTTTTTAAATATTAATGGGACTCCCATCTTTTATTTTCTTTCTCTTGACTTTTGGAACTGGAATCAGACAACTTCCTTCTTGGGAGAAATCACCTCAAGCCTGTTACCAGCTCTCCTTTGATTCTACCCTTGGGATATCAGTGTTTTGACAAGCACAAAATTCTTTTACAAACCTGAAAGGAGTATCTTGAGACAAGTAACTCAAAAATGACCAGAAATTGTATGGGATGTACCAACTTGAACACAGGTTCTTTCAGAAAGGCTATAAATTTTTAACAATTTGCTCTCCTGATCAGAACAATCTTCTATCTGCTTGACTTTCTTCCAGCATGAAACAAGAAATCACAAATGACTGCAATCATCTAGCTGCACAGAAAGGAACTGGAGCTCTTTCTAATGCAAAGAGTCCAAAGTCAGCAAGCCTCAAACAGCTAAAACCCTGCAGGTAACAGCACAGACTGAGTAGAAGCAGTTAACTCTCCCGGAACAGACTATAAATGTGTGGACTGCATTACATGCCTTTTTGGTGCCTTCCATCATCTCCAACAGATCATGGAAGAAACCCTACTCAGAACACACAAAGGGCAAATCAATACTAATAGTGCTCATCACTGGGGAGCTGCTCTTCAACGCCTTTCACCTACAGTGAAAGAGATGTCATCCCCCACCCCTTTCGGAGGGATTGCCTGACCACCATCGCAAACCTTTCAGAGGAGAGAGCAATAAGCAGGTCTCATAGGCTGGGTGCCATGGCTGACAGAAAGGCTGACCCTGACTCTTGCTGTAAAAACTGCCCACATCACTATTCTCTCTCTCACTTCACCCAAAAAAGATAAGGAGCAGCTCCAAGCTTTTCACTGACTGCCTTCTAGGCAGGGATCAACCGGAAGCTGCAAGAGACACGCCAAAGTCTGTATTGCTGCAGTGTCTGTCAAGAAAGAAAAACCAGGAATTGAGACTCTCAATACCAGGACAACCAAGTATTTGACAGAAATATAATCAAATTAAAAGCTTAGCTGCAATCCAGACTCAAGTCCTTTCTTTTTCTTTTTTTTTTTTTGGTAGGTCTGCAATACAGAAAGTCATTTACACAATCATTAAATGAAAAGTATAGAATTGGCAACTTCTCCACCATGTAGGTTATAAGAGCTGATTCAAAGGCTGTCCCATACAGTGCGCACTCCAGCCACTGTTCAAGTAGAACATGAGCCTGGCATGTGCTTGCCCATTCATCCTCGAGGCAAATCTTACCACCTCCAACACCAAATGCTCAGGAAAAATTATAAAAGCAAAGAAACATCTCCTAGCAATCCAGCCTCAATGTTTCTGAATCTGCAACAGGATTCCTGTAGTCAATGCTTCCCAGACAGGCTTCAGTACCATCTCCACTGTTAACCCAGCTCTGCCAGCACATAGAGGTGACTCCCATCTCAAGGCACACCACCTCAGGGAAGGACATGTGTGACAGCTTCGAAAACTATGAGCCAGAACAGCTAAGTCAAGTTTAAGTCAAGGGCACATACCCAGCTGAGACAAATGAAACTTGGCTGAGGGATTTCTAAATCATTCCCTCTTTTAGACAACACAGCAAGTAACGGATCAATGCAAATGACTGAGAGCCAAATTTCCATCCTCAATTCTCTCACAGCTCTCTGATATTCAACAACAGCTCTTCATGATTACAGATCCCTTCTCCTGGGCTTTTATCACTCTTAGAGCACCTTCCACATCTCCAAGGATATGTTTTGAATCTCCACAGTATTCTGTGGCAGGTCTGAGGCCACTGCAATCTCACAGCCTAAATCTTCACCACCACCATCGTGAGGGAGACAATCCTTTTTTTTTCCCCCCTCCATTTTTCATGCCATGCTATATGTAAGAGATTTCCAGATCTGGTCCACAGCACCTTCCCAGGCAGCTGTGGCACAGCAGCTGGGAATGGAGGGCAGCAATGGCAGGACGCAGCACCACACTCCTGCTGAATATGTCACCCCTCAAGGAGAGCAGCTCCGATGCTCCAGTTTATCTGATGAGAGACTGGGCCCCCCCAGCAGCAGAAGCACCCCTTCAACCTACCAAAACTGCATCCACTGTGGCTTTAGAAGCTGTTCTCCTACTCAGCCTTATCCTTTTTGTTCGGCACAAGCTGGGGAAGGCAGGCTTTACACAGGTTGTATCCCAATGCCAAGGACTGTTAACGGACTACCAGGCCTCACGCTAGCAAGATACCTGTGCCATGCAGGGGCAGTATGTGGGGATTGCTCTCCTCTGCTTGCCACACAAATAGACAGACAGAGATGAAAAAATGATTGCTCTGCCTTACACTCACAGTAGGATGAGGACCCACTACAGAAAGTGCAGGCCTAGCTCAAGCATACAGAATTTCTTAGTGGACCACCTAACAAATTCTAAGTAATTGCTTGAAACACACAGAAAATATTCCCTTGTGCCTGCATATTTGAGCAAAGGAATAAAAATAACTGAGTAGGTCTATAGAGCATATAGCTTTTCAGTGTGTTCTCATTTAAAACCGACCCATTTAATTACACTAATTAGCAGGCAATACCTTACCTTTGCAAAAGAACAGATTAGAATGCCAACTTGGAAAGACTGAGTAGGATAAATCTGTATCACATAATAAGTAAGGTATTTCACTCTCGAACTTGATTTTTACACAAAGAAAGCCCAACTCATAAATATACTAGTGAGATATTTCTATAATGCACTGAATTAGAGGCCTTTAACACCTGTTCACTACAGAGCTTCAAATGTTACAGCACCATACCCAGCCACATCTGCCAACCAGTTTCTAAGGGGACACCAGAAGCATATTAAATCTGTTTGTGTCAGTCCCACAGACAGACCACAACAACTTCCTGCCTACTGAAAGCTCTCCAAAACATACAAACCATGATGAAAACCTCTGCTTTTTCACCTCAGTGTCACAAAACCACCAGAAAACCAAAATAAGACCCTTATTTATTCAGAATCAGTGATACCGCAGAACAGCACTGCCAGGGGGCTGGGAAGTCCAGGCTGCCTTACCCAGTCACACCAGAGAAATGCATTTTTGCTGGAAGACTCTGGCATGTTTCCTTCCTTCCCTACAGACAGCAAGCACCTGCTGCCACCTGAGAGGCAATGCAAACCCAACTGTGTGCAACCACATCCCTCACCAGCTCGCCTGCAACACCAACCCAGCCTATGTTACCTCCTGACAGGTGAACACCCACAAGGCAAGACTGCACCAAAATCAAGCCCATCTTGTCCCAGTGCAGGCACATGGAGAGTTGGTTTGATGACTCTTACAAAAGCAGTGGCAGAAATACCAGTTCTTTTGCTGAAGGCAGATGTGGAGGAGTGCATGGACACCCAAGATATACAGCTGTTTATCAGGATAACAGGGTGTGTCACTAAAGGAAGTTAATTAATCTCCGTTCACCTCATCAACACCAATACTAAAACAAAACAAAAAAATCGGAAAAATTCTCAGAGGGAAAGACAGTCATCTGTGTTCTCTGCCCAGCCCTGTGTCAGGCTGCCACAACACCACATCCTCCACGAAAGATCCTTCCAATGCCTTTTGCATACTTCTTCCCCTCCCTTCCTGGCATCCTCTTGCACGCTCTTCCTCCAACCATCCACACCCAGCAAAACTATCAGAGAAGACTCACTTTTCCTTGAGGTCTACAAACACACAAAATAAGCAGGTAATTAAAATCTCCCAGCAATTTGAGCAGCCTTTGTTTTAAACCCTTATAACTCAGGAATCTAAACTATATTTATAAATTACTTGGGGCATTTAAGAATGGCAGTAGAAATCAGGTGTTGCTGTCCTAGGTGGAGTTGAGCCAAGTGAGGAGACTGCTATCACCAACTCTTTACAAGACATTACTGCCCACTCAGATATGTATGAAAAATTGTGCATAATCAACTAAACCACTTAAAGAAGTCTCAAAAAACCCACAGATTTGTTCAAATCAGCACCAATTCATCTTGCTTTGACTCAATCTGGAAAATATATTAAGCTAAACCAAAGACATACTGAAACTGAGCTATGACTGTTACACAAAACCTGTACCATTCTAAGTTTTTATAAAGACTGACTGGTGTGGTTCTGCCTGTGACAACACATAAATTACTGGAAACAGAGACTGTTGGTATTTATGCATTGCTCACCTCTAAGGTGTCCTTACAGTAACAGTGAGCAGCGACCTCAGCTCTGCGGTGCTGCTGGCCCAGAGGGCTCACAGCAACACGGGTATTCTGGAACAGTCACGACTCGGGGGCACGGCCGACAGCCCCGCGGCGACTTGGGTGTGTGCCCCTGCCCTACGCTTTGTTCCTGGCCCTCCCAAACCTCCTGACGGCCCCCGCGCACCGCACCGCGGCACACAGAGTCTGCACATACATGCACACAAGCGGGGAGAGGCGGGTCCGGGTGCCGCTGCTCCGGGCTGCCCCGCCGTCAGCAGAGCCAGGATGGGTGCAGCACAATCCCCGCCGAGCTCCCGGCCCCGCAGCTCCGCTGCCACCGGCCAGCACCGCTCGGGCCAGAGCGGGGAGCGAGGGCGGCAACTGCCACTCACCTCCCCCGGGCCGGGCCGGGCCGGGCCGACCGCCGGCCCTCGGTGGGCGCGGCGGAGGGCGACGGAGCTCCGCGTACCCCGGCCCGCTCCTTGCCGGCGCGCAGGCGGCGCTGACGGGGACAATGACCGCGGCCGCCCCGGCT
>VZTF01007877.1:3175516-3258468 GCA_013397755.1 Cnemophilus loriae | reverse complement strand
TTCACTGTGATGCTGAAGCCACGAGAGAACTGTTTTCTTGTGGAGAACCTCTGTAGCGTGGCTAAGAGAAACTCCGCTCTCTAAGTGAACTGAAGAAAGGTTATTCTAGAGGTGGCAAACTGACTGAGAAATATCAGATGTTGTGTCTTTGCATTGGCAGTGGGGAAATATCTGAAAGAGAAGTTTGGAGGGGGGAGGAGAGGTTTTCTGAAGGTTTAATCTAATTTTTATTATTTGGTTTTCTTTATTTCTTTTTTTTCTTTTAGTTCTGTTAATAAAACTTTCTTTATATTCTTTAAAGTTTGAGCCTGCTTTGCTTCTCCTAACCCTTATCTCACAGAGAGAAATACCCTGAGTAATAGACCCAAATTTAAATTACTGCACTTAAGTTGGATTGGCGAACTCAAACCACTACACAGGGAAAGGTGCTGTTCTCTTTATGAGAGGTGGCAGAGGGATGATCCCTACCCTGCTAGCCAGAGTAGCAATCTGTGCTATTTCTGCAGCTTTCTGCACACATCTCATTTGTGCAATTAATGGAGAGAGGATGATTCCCCCTGCTTCTAGCTGTTCATCACCAGATGAAAATACAGCCTGGGGGTCCAAATCCACCCCTCACTGATGCAATTTTGTTTTGAAATTAACTCCCTGGGGAGACAAGAGGTCTGCTCAGAGCCTTCGCTGTGGTCCAAGACAAGCTCTGGGTGCCATTTCCCAGGGCAACACCGTGGAAAGTGCTGAACCTAATCAGAAAGCTACAGTGATGCCCAATTACCTCACAGGTGCTATTTATTTATCTATTAGAAACTTACTAATAGTTATATAAAATAACAGCAGAAGAGCTCTATCAAGGACTTGTGTGAATCACTAGTGATCCTTTGCTGCAGTTACAAGACCAGTGACAAATTCAAAGTAAAGTTCATTGCACAGTCTTGAATCACAGCAGTGAACACTGGGATGGTACTGGTATGAAGAAATTACATCATCAAAAGCAAAAAGCAGCGATTTAACCCCTCAGCTGACAGTACCTACTCCAGATATTCAGCGAAATTTGAAAAGTTACATTTGAAAGCAAATATAAAGGTAAATACACAATTTCTTCACAAATACTCATCTTGTTTCCTTCAATCTTAGTAAATAATTGAGTGGACAAATAACATGAATGTTTCAGGAGTCAATACAAATGAAAAGAACTGTCACCATGTAAAGTATTAATATACTTCATCACAAAAAGAAATTGTCTCATTTGCAATTCTGACTGAAGTGATGGTTTAAAAAATATATATTTAAAAAATTTCCCCTCAGCATTTCACTAGAGAACTAATAGCAGCTCCAGGCTGGTCCCTTTCCAAGAAGCAGTGTGTGCATGTAGCTTGAAGAGAAGTTTAGCATTTATGTCATGGGTACTCTTACAGAACAGCTCTTGCACACTAAACAGAATAATGTTTACTTACCACAGCTCCTAAGTTTTCTTTTGCTTATTTTCTTTGCCAGAGAGCAGAGGCTGGGTATGCAAACTGGCCCCTATACTGTCGCCAGCCCTCTGGATGCCACAGTTTGGAGTCCTCACCTTAAGGCTCTTCGGCCACCAGCCTGCACTTCCTCAGTATATTGGCAGGACCTCAGAAAGCAAACGAATTTATGGCAATGGGAACGATGGTGAAATATTCTGAGGTTTTGACAACCATTCCTTCATTCAATATTATCCCCTCCTTCAGAAAACACCTCAGAACAAATTAACATATGTGTCTTTTTAAATCAGTCATATTGTTGTCGGAATAAAAAGCGCTGAGAAACAAGTCAGATTCATAAATGAAAATGTATTTCACCTTTATACATGCTATACAGGTCATGCAAATACAGAAATCTACAGGTTATACAATGACACCATAATAAAATATAATATGACATTTGTCAAACACAATGTATTACAGCAAAACAAACTGTTTCTGTTTGTTTGTTATTTAGGAAATAGATGAAGGACTAATTTGGAAGACACAGTACCATGCTACAGCTTACTGCACAGTCAAAAGAAAGTATTTCTTTGAAGTACACTAACATAAATAGAGCTGGGTTGTTGTAGGTATGATTTTTTTAGGCATTGCACATCATGTCACTGGTTACTTTCCCATTGCTGACTTTTAAGAGCACAAGAATGGTGCTACAACTGAGCTCAATCTACGCTGTGAACTCTTACACGTGAAAAAAAAAAAAAAATAGCAAAACACCCCCTTCCCTCATGTTTTCACATCTTTTGTGTTAGTGTCCAAAGGGAGTTGTATTTATAATTTATTCTTATACGGGACTGGACAAAATGTCCTCAAAGCAGCACCTGATCTAGCATAAAGGTTCACCAACAGAAATAAAGTTAACATTGTATGGCACATGACGTCCCGACCTTGTACATCTTGATGTGGACTAAGCCATACAGATGTTTACAGAACATTAAGGGCCCCCAGTGTTCCCAGCGTGCATTTTGGCCTTTGTGTTTCTGACATTCACATGTTGCTTTGCTGCTGACCAAATCTCATTTTGCTGAGCCTATAGGAAGACAAAATACTTCTCTGTGTGTTAGAAAGCCTGCTGGTATCAATCAAGTGTCTGCATATTCAAAGGTTAATGTGTCACCCTCCTGATCACTCACTCCAATCTACTACAGCTATACTACATATATATTAAGGGGTTACACTTGGCATTTTGCCTACTTTTCTTACAAGTGTTACACAAATATGATTTTAAACACAGTTGATAGTTGCTCCCAGACTAATTAATATTAACTGGTGAGTGCCACTAGTGACTAAAAGTGTCAACATAATCATAAGGGGATAGTTCCCACACTCCACAGTCAATAAGAAGGCTCTTTTGATTCCAGCAGCTATATGTTTTTCAAGCCTCTTCAGCTACAGTTTTGAATTACACACCTCATAAAAGTTGCCAATAACTCCTTATTAAAGACAAAGAAAGATAGGCACAAAACTAAAGTACAGTATATTATTTTGTTTCAATGCACTGTGGGCAAACCCCATCATTATTTACTAGAAAAAGATGTCTAAATGGATGTATGATCAAGCTTAGGAAAGAATTATTTAAAAATAAAATGCACAGGTAAAAATCACAGTGAAGTGTTGAGATGAATTTTAAATTAGGAGAAGAAATAAGTGCTTTATTAGCAGCTAAAGCTCAAATTCTAATGCGCGCTCCGTCTTCCCTGAAACCATCAAGGCTCTAGATCATTGGTTTCGACCAAAAGCAGCCAGTTATTCAACATATTCCCTGGGAAGACAAGTTCTATTCAGCTCTGATTATTTGAAATCCAGTGTTCAAGAACTGCAGAAGCTTTTTCAAGTGACAAGCTCATATTTTACTGCCAGTAGCATCACAGGGATATATATCCTCCAGAAATTGTTACCTCTGTCAATTAAAAAGAGAGAGAAGAATATCAAGTCAGCTATGCAAGTTTTGTTTTGTAATTTAGAGAATATACTCTTCCAAAAAACCTGACTGTAGCTTGGTGCTTTGAAACTGTCACTGAAGCTTACTATGCTGCTATGGTTTTTACTATGCTGGCTTTTCAGGGTATGTGATTCTATACTACAAGTTTTACAGCAGCAGAAAAGAGTAAGCAGCAGCAATAACTACCATTGCCTAGACTGGTCACACTTTTAACTGTTTTCTTCATGCAAATAGGCTCCAAAGATATACAGGAAAGATATTGTATTAATAAGGAAATTCTGGATGCCTAAAGGAAATGTTTCCATTTACCAGACACTTGTGGTTGCTATGATACAGTCAGTTTGATTATGATGCCAATTTACAGGCAGCTGCAAATCTCAAAGATTATGTTGAATTTGAATACCTAGGAGAACAGCTTTCTTTCTCTCTCCACACTGCTGTGTATAACTGCTGCAATTTTCTGGGAAGCTAGTAAGTAATCACAGCAATTTATCATATCTAAGATGTTTATCACAATACTGTACCTGTATCTGTTCTGCTGAAAAGCGAGGCTGTCAACAGATAGAATTAAGTGTATTTTCCTGTCCCGGGCTGTTAAATCCCTCAATCAAGTTTTTGTTACAGTCATCTAGGCTAAGGGTATCACTGGACATCTTGGAGTAGGTAGCTTGGCCTGTGAAATCCAAGAGGTCTTCAAGAGCCTTGGCATTACTCGTCCCATTTTGGTCCAAAGAAACACCCGGCATGAGTTCATTCATGGGTGAATATTCAGGGATAGAGATAAGTTCTTCTTTTGAAACCGGGCTATACGAAAGATAAAGGAAAGAAAGACACAGAATAAGAGGTGTATAACTTTTCATTAAGCAACAATCAAATTAAACCTCTGACTGTTCAGAAACTACCACTCATCTTAAGGCAGCTGCAGCAAGCTTTTACCTAGAGAATGTCCTAATCCAAAGGAAAAGATATTGCCCTGTTCAGGATGGAAGGTCATACCTAACCTATATCCCTTAATGATTAAGGTTTGTGGTACTGTGTGACATGAGCACTCATCTCCTAAACCCACATGTCTGACAGTTTACTGAACTGAGTTTACTGATGATTATTTCAGTCCCTGCACCATTCCTTTACCTAAATGTTTATTGCATCTTTCACATTGCTGTCCTGATCCTGCAAACACTTAAAGCATACACATTTCAAAACTTAAATAAAAAGTTATTTTCTTAAGACCTTATGATATACTTCAGACATAGAAATCCCATAATTAACTTAAGAAATGCTGCAACCAGCTGCTTTACTGAGACTAGCAAGGCTACTGCATTTTAGTTTGGAGAAGAGAAGGCAGAGGAAGGCTTTCACAGACATTTCTAAAACCACGATGTGGTAGTGGATGAGTTGAGGGCAAAACTATCGTGCATGAAATCCTACAACACAAAATTTAAGGGGTACCCAATGCCACCAGTAAGAAACTGGGTTTAACAGGGTTCAAAGAACATAATCTACCCAGTGAGACTGTACTGCACAGCTTGCTTCCAGGTGAGGTCCTAGACAAACATTAGTGGGTAAAAAAAAAAGAGTTGGATAAACTCATGGGTAATACGTCAACCAGTGGCTGCTAAAAAAGCCAAGGCAGAGTTGCACCCTCAATATCCCTAAGGCAACACTTCAGTGTGATCTTGGATTGCAGGAAGTGGTAGGCTCAGGTACTCTCCCTCACTAGTTTTTCTTATTGATACTCTCTGAGACCAAATAATGGGCTACGTGGACTTCTGGTCTGTCCCAGTAGGGCATTTTCTAAATATTTACGCATATTTGCTGGAAATACTGAAACAGTATGAGAGGTTCAACTGCCTTACTGATTAAGGGAGAATAGTATAAAAATTCCATGTTTAAAATTCAGACTGAGCTTTGTCGTAGCAGCCTTAAATTAACTGCCTATATATAAAAATATGTAAATGAAAAAACTTACATTAAAATTAAAAATCCTTCTTTTCTGCATGTCCTTCCATCAAAATGTGAGAGTATTTAAAACTACAAAGTTATTTACTGATTTCCATACATTTCTACTTGTTAAGTACTTAAAATTCTAAATCGATTATTTTCTTTATTCTGTTTGTGTGGAGGCAGAAATGCTCATGCATCACAGCTATGCAGCCAAATTAAAAAATGGTGACATCAGAACAGTATCTACAGTAGCTGCTTTCACAAAACTGTCTGAAAGCTTTGGTCAAACTTGCATGGAATCCATAAGTAAGGACTGTGGAAGGATTTCAGCGTCCCCTCCACCAAACATGTGAGAGTGAGATGAGGTTCTGTGGCTCTTGTCTCAGACACCCAGGAGCGTCCTGGCAGGAGCAGAGCACACCCAGTACACACCCAGCTGCCACCGTGAGGGGATGTGAGAAGCAAAGTAGTAAAGTATTAACAAACAAAACCCAAATCCTGCGTCTCATATGAATTCCACAACCCCTGTTGGTAGATCCGGTCTGTACCTCACATCCATGGACTGAACCTCATCTGTTGAATCTTCCATGCTGTTGGATTTCCCATCAACAGCTTCCAGCTGAATAAGTCCTGAAACTGACTTCAGTCCATTAGCAACTACATCTTGTGAAGGGATTACAGAAGCAGCACTTTCTAAGCTTTTATTTTTCAGGCAGGTTGCCAATCCATTGATCTCTATAAAACAAAGGTAGAAATTATGACAGTAGAAACTCCATTACTTAAATAGTTTTAAGTTATAGATTGAGTAGAAAGGAAGACTGACAATGCAGTAGACTTGATTTAATCCATGACTCATCATACTATATTGTCATTCCTCTATTCCACTCCAAAACTGCTCTTTATGCTGCATCTTTTAAATGTGAGGAAACAGGAAGAGAATGTTTTATCTTTTATGTCATGTACTAAAAACCTTAGCCTGGAGAAGTAAACAAAATATAGATAAATGTCACATATGTATATTTTATTTAATAATCCTTTAAATACATATTTTTTTAATGAAATCAAATTAAAGGTAAGATTTAGAGTCATACTATAAAAAGCTTGGTTGTGTGCAAAAATTTTCTACCCACAAAATTTGAAGGTAGGTTGCAGCAATGAAACATCGGCAGATTAGAACTTTTCATTTACAAAAATGCTACATCAGGTACTAAAATGGAGGAGAAACTTTATTCTGCTTTTGCTAAAGTGGCAAAGCAAAGCTGTCTCCAGTTTCTAACATTTGTCACTGATGCAAATGTAGCTGTTCTCTTTGAGATGAAAGCAAAGAACTTATGATAATACACAGTGCTCTGCCTCAGATAAAAAAAAAATCTAAAGAGATTCAACTGTGAAAACAGGTCAGAAAAATATGGCAATTTTTACCTGGCTGGTTGAGAACAAGGGCCTTTGGTTGCTTTTCCACATTCAAAGTTGATGGTATCTCCAGTTTTGGTTCTTCCTTCTGAAATCAAGTAATGACTCAGCTGTATTAGAGAGAGGACTGTAACCTTCATGGAACTGATTAGACTCAAAACTTGTGAGACTGCCCAGGGCCACAGGGTGACAAAGGCCAGAAACAGCAAGACAGGACTTTTTTTCCCTTTTTAGTTAGGCACAGCACTTTTTTTAAATTCAAAAAGAAAACATTCTCTGAAAGTAACTGATCAAACAGTTTCCTTAGTAGATTAGAAATGAAAACCTGACTGTCAATTCTTATCTGGACACAACTGTCTTCTTTTCAATCCACATTCCTGACAGGCTTAAAAGAAAGAGCTCAGGAACTAATTCACCGGCTGGTTCAAAGCAGGAAGACACATCAACAGCAGCAAACATTACAGCTCCAGCATCCAGGAATGGGCTGTTACCCCTTGCTAGATAGTGAGGGGGATAATAGGGGGATAATTATCCTACCTGCAAAGGGTGCATAAAAGCTGTGTCTCTGTAGCAGTGACTGTGATACAGCAACAGTTACACTCAGTTTGAAAGGCATCTAAATTTTGGGTCTAGAGTGTACGTAAGTACACTTACTAACACGGAACTACCCTGGAATTTAATTTCCACATATGATAATAAAACCAAACAAAAAAATCCTGCAACCACATACTATTTCATACCTTTATTTCTGGGGTTTCACTCTTCCTTGTTCTCTTCATTATTTCATCTATTCTCTATAAATCAAAATAAATTTGAGGATGAGATGGCAGATAGAATATGTAACACAAGAGACAGAAAGAGGGAAAAAAGACAAAAGGAACCTTTTCTTTACTGACATGACATCATCTCTGCCTGTCTTGGAAAAGGGAGAACAAATAAAAAAATAAAGAAAATGAAAGATAGAAAACATCTTGGAGCTGGCTTTCACCTATCAGATCTTACAGAACATGACTTTCTCAGCAGATGCACTTTAGAAGCATGCATTTTAATATCAGGTGTTTGCAGCTATGAGTTATGCTCAGTTCTGGAACAAGACATTTATTTAAAACCAACAGTGGTTATTTTAATCTAGTTGCTTTTTCAACTATTTCCAAACAATTCCTTTAAAAATAGTTAGCCTTTTTGGAACAGAAGAGCAAAATGAAATATCTGAAGTTATTCTTGCTGGAAATGTGTAAGGCATTATCCTAAAATACTTTTATTTTCCTTCTTTCTTCATTAAAAAAGGAAATTATTTGAGATGTAAAACACTTTGTTTTGGTATTCTAATCTGCAACTGCAATATGCCTCTAGTTCAGTGGTGAGCAGTTTAAAACATATTGGAATAACATATATGGATAGATGACCTTTTGTAACCAGGGGTTCTGCAGCTGTTGTCTCTTTCCTGCCACACTGTAAACAAAGCTAATTTATGCAGCTTCAGCCATTTCTGTGTGCAGCAGTGGCCAGACAGCCCTGCTCCTCTGCATAATGCAACCAGAGACAGCCAGGTGGGGGAAGAGCTGTTTGTTAATCACAAACTTTCTCAATTAATGACACAGAGCTTTTGTTGAGCAAGTTTTAAACGAAGCCACTCATGTTCCTCAGTAGTTTGTGATCTCCTGGGTTGAGCAGCAATTGACATTTGCCTTGGCATGGCATTCCCTGTTTGTCTCAGGCATTTAACTTTTCAGGTAGAGGCTGGCTCTGTGTTTGCTCAGTGCCTAGTAGAAAGTCATCTGCCTCAGGCAATTCCACTTTGTTACAAATGTCGATGTCCATGTTCCCCTAACAGGCAAGTAACAAATACTAAATTTGGCATAACTATTCACCTCTAATCCCTCCAGATTATTGTTAGTAGATACTACTGGGTGCTTCCTGGGTTATGTATTTAAACAAGAAATGAACTAATTATCCTGACATGCAAATACCCACCTTCTTCCGCTCCAGCCTTTCTTGCTCAATTTGCTGCATGATTTGTTCCCTTTCAAGACGAAGCTGTTCAGCTGCCTCACGGGCTTTGATTTCTGCTTCTTCCCTCTAATCAAAATGTGTAAAACATGTTAGGGCCATTATTTATTTCAGGCAGAGTACCAAATATTAAGAAGTATATTCTACACGTATAAAAATTCCATATTTCTGTTTGAGATGATACCTGTTTCTCAAGTTTGGCTTGGAGCTCTTTTTCTTGCTTTTCCTTTAGCATTTGTTCTTCCTCAGCTCTCCTCCTGGCTTCCTCTTCTGCCTTTTTTCTAGCTGCCTCTTCTTCACGTTTTCTTTCCTCCTCTTTCTTACGAGCTTCTTCTTCCAGACGAAGTCTTTCTTCTTCTGCTTTTCTTTTCTGTTCTTCTCTTTCAAGCCTGCAAAAAATATAACAGAAGGTTTAAAAGGCTTCATCTTGTTTAGCGTGAATCCTATTGTATGTACATCAGTAACTGATAACACATGCATCAGCACACATTTTCATGAAAGATGCCAGGATATAGCGAAGGCATTGAGCACACGCTCAGAATTCAGGCTGCTATCAAGCTTTTACTCCAATCTTATTTTTAATACCTAAAATATTTCATAGAAGTTATAATTTCCATTGAAAAAACATGTGTGATCAAAGAAAACATTTCTGTTCTAATTTCAATTAGAGTGTCAATAATGCAATTAAGTTTCAAGAAAAAAAGACATCCCTCTTCCGCTGTACTTGACACCCTGAATGCTGGTATCTACAAACAAGCAAGTTCTTTTATCCTTTGCTTCATCTGAAGATAAAAAGATGGGACGAGTAGCAGCAAATTCCGCAAAACACAGTGGAACACTGGAAGGATTTGGTCTAAATTCCACCTGTGTTGTTCCCTGGCCCACTGAGGGACATCAGGCTCCTTAAGAGTTGTTTTGTAAGTGATTGTTCTCACTGTTCTATCAAGGCCAAAATGGCACGAGCTGCTCATTCCACTACCACCCCAACCACTGTGTTTTTAATAAGAAAACCTGAAGTTGAATCTAGACATGCAGAGCTAGTGATTTACTACTGGGGTTTGAAGGAAGTGCATGGTTTGCTGACACTTGCAACCAGCATCCTATGCGGAGAACCACCTAAAAGGCTGTTCCCAGAACAGAGCCAGAACCTCACTGCTCAGACACAGCAACCTACATTCTGCCCACACTAAGAGCCCTCAATGCCTGCAGCAGAGTTGGGCAGGAAGATGAACTTCAGGTTAATTATGAATGATTCAAGCTTTGCCATTTAATGCATATCCTGCTGCTGCAAGACCGCTTCTTCTACGTGATCTAGCTCATTTAAAGCCACTTCAAATATTTTTTTACAATGTAAAATACTTCAGGTACGTCCAGACTGCAGTGTGCAGTACACTTCAACATGGACATGCCTGAAGTATTTGGAAAAATAATAGTTTATTCAGGGTTCTTGAAGAGGCCAAATTATTATTTTCTAACGTCACTAATCATAGAGACTGCAAAAGACACTAATGAAATATCAGTCTGAAATTAAAGAAATTAACGAATACATATAAGCTCCCACTTGATTCCAAAACTACTACAGTTTCAAGCATCTTCAGTGATACAGCTTAAATTATTAGGTAATAACTTTCACAAAGGAATAGAGAGACCTTTCCCGTTCTTCTCTTTCCTGTCTCTCCCTTTCCTCTTGTTCTTTTTGCAGGCGGGCCTGTCGTCTTTTTTCAGTTAGAATTTTTGCAGCTTCTTCTGCATCACTTGTTCCTGCTGTGATCTTCCCTAGGAGAAGACAACCAAGGGTGGAAAGTCAGGCAGGGAACAAAGGGAGTGCCCAGCAATTCCAAGTTTGTACAGAGGCTGAAATGGGCCTGGTTCAGAGTGGTAAGACACCTTTTTAAAAGCACACTTCAGCATTTTCAGCAGAAAGAAGATGGAATAGATAAGGGCACCCCTGGATGTCAGCATTTTCACATCCTCATTAACAGTGCTTTTGGTACATTAGTGGAAACTGTGTATTCACAGGTTCCAGGATGTATCTTTACACATTCTCATAAGCCTATGACTGAGCAGCTTCATGAAAAGAACAGCTCATCACCGTTTAAAAGTCTCAGGGTCCCATGATATCTTGCACTAACATCTTGCAGCAAGGCTCACCTTCACTGTTCTCAGCCTTTCCAGCAGAAGGCACGTGCTTCTCAGGAGCCACCTGGCCCACGTCATCAGCACGTGCTCCTGGGGACTTCACGTGACTGACATTTTCTTTCTCCTTGTCTGCTTTCTTTTTAGGTGTTTCCTGGCTGAGATTGGAAGTGGCACGATGCTTCACAGGAGAAGCTGGATATTGTTTGGTGTTTTTAGGAGACTGAGGATAAGTCTTTGCAACTGTCCTGATGAGGGAAAACAAAAATCAAAACAGGCCAGATGTTACACAGCTTGGAATCAAACTCCATCTTCACATTTCTCATTCTTTCTTGTCTCTGGCTACAGAGGGGTATCAGCTGTATTGCACAATACTGGAAAGAACCACCTGGATGCAATCAGGACTTGAAATGCATGGAACTACATGGAAGTGCATATGATTACAGAAAATGCTCATTAAAATAAACCAATAACACTATCTAAGGTCTAGGTGAGAGATAGGAAATTGTGGACTTCCTAAACCAATGATTTGAGTAATGACCATTTCAAAAAAATTCTGTCAACTTTACTGTTTCTACAGTCCTTCTCAACATGTAAATGAAAGCTATGGCTGCTTTCTGTCTGTAGAAATTATAATGAGCTACAGTGTCCTGCTTTCATCTGAATACCACCTTGCCAACCATGGTTTTTTTCTAATAGTATCTGATTTTTCAAAAAAGCACCAAATACCAGTATATACAAAGGTAAGGCTGGGTACCACAGAAAGAGACAGAACCAATCAAACCATTACATTGTCAGCAACACTGTTTGAGTTAGTGCTTTTTTCAGCACCAACACAACACATTCCAGACTCCAAACTCAGCCCCTGCAGCCTTTCACAAGCTGCACTTGTGGTGATGGCGATGCACAGCAGCAATGCAGCCCCTGCTCATCTGGCTGTTGCACACTTCAGGTGACGTGATAACCTTGAAGTCAGTTCTGGGAAAGTGGAAGGGTAAAGATACCTGATAGTCACTGAAAATAGGTGCACATAAAGAGAACAGATTACCAGGAAACATAAAACTACGCACAAACACCATTCATTATTTATGTAACACCAGTAACTAGCACTTGTGATGTTAAGAAAGCCTGGGATGTGTGAGTAGTATAAGAATAAAGAGATAACAATCTTAAAATAATGATTTATATGAGTCTCATTAGAATAAATTATCTTACATTAAAATGAACATTACACATGTATTTCTAACTTTCTTCCTGGATATGCAATTATGACATAAATATATTTTCCCTTATCACTTTTTTCATCTACACAACATAGAGTTTCATATACTTTAACATGTTTTCTGAACTATACACTCATTCTGGCAGACCACAAGCATGAAAAACATGAACAACAGCTGAAAATTAATGGACTGGAGTGGCAAGTTTTATATAGATCTAACTATAGTATTGTGTGGTCAGAGACTATTATAACCAGAAGAGCATTTGCATTACAGAGCAGACAATAAAAATAAGACATCTTTCAACTCCTCCCCAAACTCATGAATTCTGTAGAAGAAAGGATTCTTTTCTACTATATTAGACTGCATTTGAAAAAGGTTAAGACATTAGAATACAAGGAGCTCACTCAGAGCTGCCTGGTTTGTGGAGAGGAAAACACTGCAGAGTACTGCATCATCCCTACTTTCTTACTCCCACTGCAGAGCCACCACAGACTCCAAAAGCCCTTGGGCTGCAGGAACAGTAGCACTCAACTAAATTTGAAGTTCATCTCAGGTACCTCCTGCCTGCAGGGCCAGGAGCTCCCTGTCAGCTCAGGTCCTCGCCCTTGGTCCTTGCCTGAGCTCAGCTGTAGGTGAGTCTGTTCTTCTTGGCTTCCTAACCTGCTGATCCTGACATGATGTCCTGGCTTGTCCTTGGACTTGCCTCAGTAAGGCCTGTGTTGGCTGTCACTGGGCTCTTGGTTGACTCTGGTCACCATCACCAGACCCACCCTGGTCACTTCTTTTGTCTGCTACGGGATGGGGTGCAGTGCACCCCCAAGGTCCCTGTCCTTGTCTGTCCTGCTGCCACCCACAACTCCTGGTGTTCCATGACAGAAACAGGCTTTGAAAGATGTGAACAGGCAAGTCTGTTTCCAGTTCCTGACAAAAACAGTGATGGGAGAAGCCAGTGAGATTGGTTGGTGTAGACCAAATCTGCTTTTAGCATTGTCTTCAGATTCCTTTCTAGGATATAGAGAGATTTCCAGGTCCTTCTGAAGGCAAAGGTAGAGATTTCAAGGCCTCACCTACACGTGTACATCTCATATGTGCCTCATCATTGCAGTAATTTCCAACTGCATTTCATAAAAATATAATTGGTAAATAAAAAGAAAACATTGTTCTCATGTTTTTCTGCAGCATAGAGGGTGTTTCTTGCTAATTAGACACTTCTTCAAAGCAGAGTCCCTTCTTGCTGTCTTTGGTTTACATTTCCAACTTTACCACACATTCCTTGCAATGCTTTTGATTTAACTTATTGTGACAGAAGGAGCAAAACAGGCTAATAACTAAGGCTGAGTCATTCTCAGTATTAGTACAGAAGTAATTGTTCTCTAATAAAGACATGACAATCAAAGAGGTCGGCAGGAAGGAGTCTAGTCATGAGAGCCACGTATCTTGCACTGCATAGGCATTAGAGCAGACTGGCTGTGCAACTCAGCTGGTGGATTAGAAACATGTGCTGTATGTATTATTTAGGTACTGCATCTTTGAACTTTTAGACCTACAGTAATTTTTTTACGGCTCTTGGAGCAGAAGAACAAGAAAATAGAGTTTGCTTCATATAAAGTAGCTAAAAGCGAGAAGAAAAGAAGAGACTGATTACTGCAAGGATGAGAATAGTGCAGAGTGAGGAGTGAAAAGCTGAGAAAGTCCATCTGGAGTCAAAACTTTTTTTTCAGAATTTTTGTACCGTTTACCGGATGCCAGTAGAAAGTATTAAATCAACGTTGTTTTCCTCCTTGTATTTAAAACATATTCTCAACTTTGCATCTTTAACATTCCTTGACACAGGGAGAATTGTTCCTGGAAAAAACGCTCCTTCTAAACAGTATTTAAGTTATGCTGCTTTACACCAGAAAGGGCCAAACTTGATTGCGAAGACAGAAAAATGGAATTACTAAGAAAAAACATTTATAACCACTTGTATAAGAGCCTGTTTAGGTTTGAACTGTGATAAGAAAGTGGGAAACACAGAATTATGCCTGATAAGGATTAGAGAATTAAGATGACAAATCACTAAAATCCAAGAGGTGGTAGCATGTCAGTTGTCAGACAGCTCATTCATTCTCAGCAACTGGATTTTGCAGGGGAATACAGAAGTACCAGAAGCACCTTCCTCTCTCCAAGAAGACATTAGTTTTCTCACCTAACTGCCCTGAGCTGACATGGGGGCAGCAGCATGTAAGAAGCTGCCCCCTACATGCACTGTTAGAACATCATCAGGTGTGAGGATCTACTGATTCTTAATTACAATGGCTGGCTCCTACTTAATTATGAAAGGGATAGTCCATTCTGCAGAACAATGTCTCAGCAAGAGCATATGAGGGGTTTTGAGCTTACTTTTGCTCAGCAGAGAAAATAAAGTACACGTAGCACACAAATCAGTGGTCACATCCAGCTCTGGCCATAAACAGCAGGGCAGAGAACAGCACACTCTGCTGAAAAGCTGCTACGTGACAGGTCACTGGTTACAGCTGTTCTCAAGGCT
Source organism: Cnemophilus loriae (assembly GCA_013397755.1). NCBI lineage: Eukaryota > Metazoa > Chordata > Aves > Passeriformes > Corvidae > Cnemophilus > Cnemophilus loriae. The sequence goes on along the minus strand of VZTF01007877.1, from coordinate 3,243,759 downwards.
GACTGTAAATCAGAAATCTTCAGCAATGCCAGAGCTGCATTACTTTTCCCTTTTCTTCCCATCAATTCAACAAAAACTCTGCTGAAACCACACCAAGGATCTGCATGTTCTCAAGCCTGCTTTCTGACATTGCTCTGATCACAAGCTATTTCTGGGTGCTGATATATTTTTGCTCTATCTGTGACACTTTCTCAAAAGCAGTTTTCTTTCACTCTTAGTTTTGATCTTTTTTAGCCAAAGACAGATTCGTTTCTCTTTTACATTTCTTAAAAGAGAAGAAACTCAGCATAGGTGTGTAGACTAGTTTTTTTGAATAGCTACATTATTACAGATGTTTCAAAATCTTGAACTGGCCCGTTATCTAGCTAACTGCTGAAAAATCCCTCAAAATACTCTTGATCCAACATTCTACCCATTGTTTTTATCTTTCCAAGTCAAAACAAAAACCAAGAGTAGTAAATGTAGCACATATGAAATAAAATCTAAAATAGGTCACTGCAGGACATAGAAGCTACTTCTGTGGGGAATTCATCACCTGCAGACACCTTTCCAGTAACTCATTTTTAAAACTTTTACAAGTTTGGGGAGTTTTTTTGTACTACTCTATGTTCATATTCCATCAGTATTCTGCAATTTGACTGAGCATGCACATTTCTGACATCAAAAGTGTGTCCCCCAGGCTACAGAGGGCTGTCACCCAAAAGAACCACCAAGTGAGGGGTTCAGTTAGTGAAGCCATGAGCAAAGGACAATGACCAGCCTGGGATCTGGAAAAGAAACACAAACCACCACCCATCAGCAGCATCACAGTCACCTTTCCCTTCCCCCTTCTCTCATGAGGTTATGCTTTGGCAAAAGAAGGTGACATAGAGGCTTGTCAGAGCCTTCGATTTTTATTCACTGGCTTATGCTATGGTTCATCTGAAGACATTTAAAACTAAATCCTACTTCCTTGATTCAGTCAGGTGCCACTGATTTATGTAGGGACTATTTACCCAAAGACATGTGAAGGACACAGGCTTTATTGCCTTCCTGATCTATAAGAAAGCACACTTACCTATTCTCTGAGGGATTCTGCAAGAATAAACCAATTAATGTATAGATCTTTGAAGATGAAGCATAAAACAAAAAAATTACCCAAACCCCTCATCCTGTTATTATTGATCTTGTGAAAGAACTGAAGAAAAGGAGCACTTTACACCATCAGTATCCAATAGCAATTGAAAAAAATGAAAGTCAATTTCTCAATTATTCAAACTCTCTAATCCATTAACTTTCATCTTTGTCAGCTGATTCACATTAAGATTCAAAATAATAGTTTTGGATTTCTTTCTGTGACATTTCTTGATATATTTATTTTTCCAAATAGCTCCAAGTTTTGAATTCCTTCTCCGCTTTTAATTGTTCTTCAGCATATTTTTATTTTTTCCCCTCTTCTCCTTTTTACATCCATATCTGCTCACTCATTTTGTCTCAGATGTTATGCTTTTGGGCTGACCTTTTTTGCTTTCTCAGTAAAATTTGCCCATTCAAAACATTAGTATTTTATTTATGTAATTACTGCAACCCTCTTCTGCCATTAATCACTGTGTCTAATTAGGCTGATGTTTTATTGCCTTGTTTGATCCTATTTCAGTTACTTTACCATGATAAAAACAGTTTTTTATTCAATAAATGATGAAATAACATATTAAGAAGACAAGTTACTCAGAAACCAAGATGACAACTGTGAAGAACTAGCAACTAGAACAACACCAAGAAAACTTGAACATCAAATCACATATTCTTTAGAAAAGAAATGCATACAGCTAATTGTCATCTAAATCAATGGCCATCCTTGATTCTTTTCTCAACAGCTTTAGAGGTTAAGGTGCTATGCAGGATGACTAACTACTAATGCTGTACAATATATATTCTTATTTCTTCCAGGGTATTTTTTCAGTCATATAGTGTGCTAGAAGGAGAAAGATTAAACTTGCAAAAGATCGTTAGATTTGCAAGGAGAATGAGTATTTGTATACATATTTAGTCAGATAATGATCTTGCTGGTCAGTGGATTTAAATACAGGCAGTAAGGCTTTTGGAACCTTCCTTTAGATTGTATAATCTTATCTCCTCATTCAAAATTAACGGTGGAATTTGAGTTGTATGAAAAACTGCATATATTATATTATCACTATTATCATCTATATATAAAAATACAATATGGTGATTATTTCAGAATTATGAGGGGAAGTTTTGAAAGTGCTGAAGCAGAACTCTCTTTCTGTAATCAGTAATAAACATGGATTTAAACTCTATTTATTGTATCTCTTATAAGGTCAAGGAGGGTGTTCTAATTGGGCCACATTAAGATTAAATGCTTGGTAATACATTTCTAGCCGTGGTCAGAATCAGATTCCCTTGAGAAAGAGAAGGAGGGGAAAAAAAAAAAAGGGATCACTACTGTGGCTCACAATCACAGAGAAACCCACCAGTAGGCTTCTTAATTCCTCCATGCAGCATCTGTTTCTTCTTCTAAAAACAGTATTCCTTATAGGCATGAAAACATTTTACTGTACAAAGTTTATCATAATTTGCACCTCTGGGAAAAAAATTCTCCATCATTTCCTAATCTCTTATGGAAATTAGTGCTACAAATTAAGACTGGGCATACTTTTTTCTTTAAGCACTAAAGAGCTGTCTCCCAAGAACTTTTTCTTTCAACCACTGGCTATTTCTGTGATGGTCTACAATAACCTTCATCTGCCCAGCAAGAAGCACTTGACTCTCGGCTATTCATTTCCCACCAATTATTTTGCTTAATTAAATGTGTCTCTTGGTGTGTTTCTTATACTGGCTGAACAAACTGAAAAATGCATTCTGAGCAGGCAGTATCAGTCCTTACAGAATAATATACAGTTTTAGAGCTCAAACTTTTTTTTATTTTACATTGCAGAGTGCCACTAGACAATGATCTGCTCAAAACTGTAGTAAGAAAGCTGGTTGTCATTAATATTGCATTTCATTCAATTTTTCACGAAATGGATGTAGTTCATACCACAGAATCTGATAACATTACATATATAATATTGGAAGTTTGAGAATTTGTAGCCTTATAATACAAACCAAGAACTGCAGTGTCCCAGTTACATGCAAGGGGAGGTCTAAACCAGAAAGAATGCTGAGTCAGATAGTTTCCTTATGTTGTCTAACGTCAGATTCACACACAAAATCATCCCCCACTAAAGGGCTATGCCCTCAGAGCTGAAACAGAAAAGGAACACCAGCTGGTTTTTCAGGCAGAAGAAATTTGTCAGAAAGGGGATCATCAAGACTGGTTCAAAATATGGCCAGCTTCAGATTAAAAAAGATTAATAAATAGGACAATTTTCAAGACAGAAGTGGCACCCACAAAGAGGGTCTTTTTAAAGGAAAAAACCCAAACCAATCAACCAGCCAAATCAATTAGGCAAGTACTGTAGGCCAGGACTACTTTAGCATACTCTTACATTAGAGCCAGACTTAATATTCTTTTCTAAGAAAACTGGAGACCCATTTGCTTAGACTTGAGTTGCGAGCTGTGGTACACAAAATACAGTTTTCAGCAAAAGACAATCAAGAAAAGCAAGTCAGTTGCCAGTAAGCTCAGATATGCTATAGATCCACAGCTCTGCATTAAAAAAAAAAACAAACAAAAAAACAACAAAAAGCAACAAAACCACAGAGGTCTGCAAATGAGCAAAGGTTAAAACCAATGGTTTAGATGACATGTAGTTAAGTGTATTTATGGCACCAGATGGTCATGCCAACAATAGGAAATGCATATATTAAATGCTGGAACTTCTGGTTAGTATTCACAATGAGTGCATTTCTTCACATTAGGCAGTTTCCTCAAAATCAAACAAAAAGAAAGCATATTTAAAAATAAATGTGAAATAAAATTTCATATGAATTATGAAATGCACTGTAATCTCAAGACTGAGGAGAGGTAGAGGGAAATGTTTCTGGTGGGTACTAACACGATTACAGATATCAGATTTGTTATCTACACCTCTCCTCTCACCCATCTGTATATGTGTGTATGTATAAGCAAAATTAACTAGACTTTATACAACACTTCAAAGGAAGTTCCTCAAGAATCTATGCCTTATTTACAGGTAATGAGAAATTCACAGCATATTACTCCACTAATAAGAAAGGCATACTTAGGTGTTGCAGGCGATGCAGATCTTCTGGACATGGCAGCAGGAGAATCAGACCTTCTCAGAGGAGATCCCATACCAGATGATGAACCAGGTGTTGCAGGTCGCTTCTCCTTCTTTATCTTCTCAGTCTAGAAGGACAGTTTGTTTTAATTTCCATAATTAGGATCGATAAATCAAAAATACATTTGATTATTTTATTAGCAAGATGGCATATAAAGAGATTTAGGTGGCATACTTGTAAAAGCTTTTGAAACAGCAGCTCACAACTGAGGTGCTATTAATAGTTTTTTATTTTACACAGACATAGCACACGCCCACCCCTGCCTTGCATGGACAGAGCATGCCAAATTGCATATAAGTAGGGCACATCAGAGCCTCTGCAAGAGTTCTTGGGAGGGATGGTGGCACTGGGTGGAATCTTCAAAATCATCCACATGCCCCTGCTTAGACATGATCAGCAGTGCAAACAGGCATCTCACAGAAATGTTGCTGCCTGTAACACTGAATCACACCTGACACTACATAAATCTTTACTCCCAGCTTTGGTTCTCTCACTTGCAGCTAATTTAGATCGCATGAATTCCCGTGTCATTAATTATTACAAGATACAGGACCTTACGTGAATTTTATAGCCCTAACATAGATTGTTTTTAAAGCATGCCTTAAACTGTGTAGACTCAGTGAAGGTGAGTGACTTGCCTTTTCTTTTCCGGAAACTACCGTGGATCTTGCATCTTTTAAACAAACAGCATTAAAAATGTCCACAGACACAGTTAAAGTAACTGGGGTGAAACAGAGGCATTATCAACACACTTGGGGAGTTTCTGAAATATATGAAGCTTGCTCATCAACCAGCAAGACTGAATAGTCATACTCTGTGGGGAATTCTGTTTGTCATCCCCATTCCCAGAAGTTACAAGCAAGTCCAAAAACATACACTTCAATGCCTCAGTCCTCTGAAAACAAGAGTGTTGGTGTTCCAATACCAGCACTCCACATTGATTCCCAGGAGGAAGAAGATATTAAAATGCTCCTTAACAGGAGCACAAAGGCAACAGGTGTTGGCAGGGCTTACTTTTCGACTGCTGTTTCTTATAGCAGGGGAAGCACTTCATTTGTATTCATGTAAAGGGAAAGATAACAAGCTGAAGCTGCATCAGTTTACCCAGCAGTGAAATCAAAACCATTACAAACTCACCTGAGTAACTTCAGCTGCAGGTGCCCCTTTCATGGCGTTGGCAGTGGAGGGTGAAGTTGCCTTCTTCCTGTCAGAGCTTCGGGTGGGGGAAGGCTTGTAGGGAGATTTAAGAGGACTAGCTGGTGCTACACGAGGACAGATATGGAATACTAAAGAGTTATAGTACAATAGCAAGAGCAAAAGGGAGCACAGATAGAGGAAGTAAAGGAGGGGAGAAAACAGCATACTTCTATGTTATAATGTTCAAAGGTAGTTTTGAAGTGTTTTTTAGTGTTTCAAAATATCACATATAATGCATTCAACATGATTCCATGTTTATTAAACATGTCTCAACTGAAACATTTTATAGGATTTTTAAAAAATTATCTCTAAAATAGTGCTCTATTACTCATATACCTTTTGAATCACCTGACTAATACTGTGACTCTTTTTTCTTCTAAGAAGTCCAGCTTCCTTTGCATATGATAAAAAGAATAAGCAGATAATCCTAGTTAGGTGACTTTTGAACACATACTGCGAAACAGGAAAGGTGACAGAAGCATAGGGAGTTTTGTTTTGTCTTTTTAAAAGCCTAAACATGCAAAAGCTCCTAAATACCTTAATTACCTTCCCAAATAATATTTAATTGAAAAAACTAACAAAAAAAACCCCAAACCTAAACTAAATGCTGCTGTAGGTATTTCAGTTATTGTTATTTGAGGGAGACATCAATTGGAGTGTGACGCACACATTACACCTTACAGGGCAAGTCTTTTTTTTTATTTGCAATATGAACAGGGTTTTTTTCAAATGGGATATTTTACTCCTGATTTTGTTCATATTGCCTTCTAAGACGAAACTTTCACATACATATAGAACAATCAACAGAGTATATGTTTTATCAGTAAGACAGACATTAATTGCAATCAAGTGATAGACTGTTTCTAATTTTAGTCAACTAAAGTCAGGAGGGATATTGACTTTGAAAAAGCAGTAATTATGCACTAATGTAAAGAAAGTCACATTCCCAAATTTTTTATTGGAGGCAGCCCCAACAAATTTTTTATAAAGCCTTTTTGAATGCTTTGAAGTTTAACTGGACCTTTGTATTCTTTGACCCACTTTCCAGCCAATTGGCATGAGGTCACTGTAGAGTAAGAAAAATGTTCAGAAACTTAAAAGCTGCCTAAGAGAAATATTTTTACTTCAACTGTTAAAAGAATTAATTATGCACCCAGTAACAGCTGTTTGCCTGAATACCTTGACTTCGAGTGACATTAATAATGTGTTGCTGTAGAGTCTGAAATTGAGGCTCCTCATTTCTAAGCTTACAGAAATTGCAGTAACAGAGCAATTTTGACCCCAGCATAATGACAAGAGGCACAGCTCTTGCAAAGGAAGAACCTCGTCCCTGTTCAGGAAGCTACTTCCATGGTGAGAAGTACATTACAAATGGGACATCTCCCTCAACTGTTCTGCTGGCAATTACTGACAAAATGTCAACGGCCTCTGAGATTGTTGTTTGCAACCTGTGCTACAGCCTGATTGCCTTGTGAGGAAATTACAAAAGGATGCTTGTTCAAAAAGCTGTTCCCAAAATCAGCTGCCCTATTTCAGCTCAATCAAAAAGCAGTGTTCAGAACAAATTGTACCCTTGTCAGACATGCCAGTGAGTTACTTTAAAGATCCTGTGATGAAGAGAGATAAACCTGAGAGTTTACAAGCAAAATGAGTGAGGAAGGACAAGTCGTCCTTATTGATTTCTTTGATATCAAATACACGACAGAAAAAATCATCCACAGGTGGCCTCAGCAATTCAGCTCAAAATCTTAAGCAGACTGTACTGATCTAATTTTGAGTTGGGTTTTGCTCAGTCTTGGCAGTAGTTGGTCCCTGAGCAGTAAGCAAACTGGGAACTTTCTCAAGTACTATATGACAACATTTCTGCTTCCAGTAGAGGCTGCTTTTAATGTAGAAACAAGAGAAGCAATTTTAGAAGCATTCGATATCAATGTCTCTATGCACTGAACAAAGAAGTAACGCACAAGGGAAAGTAGGTTTACTTAGCAATTCATTTTTAAATAGCTTTGTACAAAAAGCACAGATGCAGAACCTAAGCCTATTTTAACCAAGATGTGTGAAAATACTCATCATAAAGATGATCAGTCTTTTAACATCTAAACAGTTTAATCCTGAAAAAGTGTTTCCTTTTGAAGACAGGCATTTGAGTGTGCACTTTGGGGCCCTTTTTTTGTTTGTTCTAGTAAAAGTAAAAAGGGCTGTTAAACTTTTGTCTTGTTTCAGCCAATGCTATGACCAGGTATGACTTTATAAGCAGAAACTACTCAAAGTCAGGCACTTGCCTAAGTATTAGCAGGACTGGAAACATTACTTTTGTAGATGTTTGCAAAATAATGGTTTTATTACACTACCCTTTCCACATATGAATGATAACTATTATCCCTTAAAGATCAATAATTTCTGGAACTGACACCTTCCTATCAATATTCTGTTTTTCCATATGTGTATGTACAGCTATATACATATATATATAAATACACACAGTCACACAGTTAAAGGCAAAAAGATATTTAAGAGATAGGAACTGGAACCCTGGTAAAAATAATTAAGGCTCAATGGTGCACTGGGATTTTTGTTCTACATACTATTTGGGTACTACAGGGCTGACATTAATAAATCAATCAAAGCCTCCGAGAGTTGTCACATCCTTGTCTAAAAACCTGTTTCTTAAACAAATATATTCATTTTTTTTGATAGTCTGCAGTTTTAATGATTTTATTTCATTTTTTTTCTAAAATAGATATTCAGAACAGCACAGACAAGATAATGTGCTTTTCAAGGATTTTAAATACACTGCTATCTGAAACAACTTAGTTCATCATTGATTTTGTACTATCCTTTAAATTGTCATCTCTTTCATAGTACTCCATTTCTTCCAGCAGCTACACAAATGCAGCTAAAAACATACCTCAGTGGTTTCAAAGTGAGGAAGTCACATTTTTACCTGGAGTATTGTACTGCTCAGAAAGCATTAATGTACTTCTGCTTCTGGCTAAAGATGACTGTGTGGGAGTCAGCAGTCGAGAAACAATAAAGTTTTCCATTGGACTAAGATGCATGCGGTGAGCTGAAGGATGGGAGCAAATAAAATAAAATTTAAAATGCAAAGAAATAAAACAATGTTACATTAAAATAACTGAAACAAAATGATGAAGTGATTAAATGATATGACAAAAAACCTTGACGTTTTTGAGATTTAAAATATTTGAAGATAATTTTCATTCCCTCTGAAGAAAACCTTCTAATTTCTCCATTGTTTTAAGTTTCCCACCTGTACAATACATATAGTAAGGTTAAGATCATGTTGTATTTTGTTTTCACTCAGAGGCATGTTCCACTCTGCAAAATGGTTGCTTTCATGACTCAGCACAAAAAAGGTTTGTCTTCTTCCCCAGTAGGAAAGGTAAAACACTTGGTAGAACAGCGCAGCTGCTCACTAATGTGCCACCCATGCTGGGACTGCATTTGAAATCTGCCATCTCACCATGTTACGTAAGTCTTATTTATACAATATGCCTGCATTACTTCCTACTCCATAAATATAAGTGTCAACTATATAAGACATATTTATAGATGTTCCTATTACATGTATATATAGCCATCTGTCATAATAACCTCAAAGCTACTGATGAGCTTTCCTTAAGCAATTCAAAAATTAAAATAAATTTACCTTCTCTTTTTCATTCTAGAAACAAGCTTTCATAGTAATGTATTTCAGTAAATACATTTTTTCTCCTTAGACTTTAAAAAAAATGGGGTAGAAGGGAAAAAAGCAAACACAAAATAAACCTAAAAAATCCAGAGTTTGCAATAAGATAAACCCTTCGGTCCTCTTTGTAGTGTTTAGCAACCACTAATCCTACAAGATGATCATCTTTTGCGGAGTCCCTCAAGGATCAGAGTTTCATAAGAAATTAAAGGGCTCTACAACTCTGGCCACCAGATTGAAGTCTCCCAGGTGGCTCATCAGACATACTCCTGCCTATGGTACATCCCATATCTACTGTCAGGCCACACCTTTGGTTTGCTTGTTTTTCCTTATTTTGCTAGAAGGTCACAAGCAGTTATAGGAGATTGCTGCAGTCGCAGCCTGTACTTACAACCCTGTTTGCTGGAGTATCAAAAACTGGAAAATAATCAGTAAAAAACTCACAGCATTTGTTGCTGGACTATGATCTCCAGCACGGCAGCACAGCCTTGGGACAGGCTGCAGAACTACGTTATTAATACAGAACCTCTCAAACGTTTGAGTTCCTTTGAATAACAGACATAAGCAAACCACAAAGCTATATGGACCAGAAGTGCTTTAAGCAGAAGGAGAGTTTATGCTGGCAGGAGACCAGCACGTTCACTTGCCTCTGTCGGGGGAATGTGTTATGGCCGCTGTGGAGGACGAGAGGCGTTTACTGATTGGCGACTCCATTTGCTTTGGCAGATTCATTGTAGAAGCTGAAAGTTTGTCACATGCTGCAGAGAAACGCATTGAAGATATTTGTATTCACACCACAGTGTTGATAAACTCCAAAAATTAACCTTGCATTTGTACTCGTGGCCCTTGCACTGATCATAGCACTGAATTGGCATGAGATGAGCTCTTTGTGACTGCTGAGGACCAGCACCCTGTGACACATGCTTTGGCATGCAACTTTTCTGCTTGTGAATTTTAACATTCCAGTTTTACTACAGCCTATTTTTTTATACTGGCACTGGTAAATAATTATATATCAGGTCTGAATGAGTGAAGCTATTCTGATACAAGACACTCAATACCAGCACAAGTATAAAGTTACCCAAAGAAAATAAAGAGCACAATGACAACTCTGAACTCATCTTCATTACCCCTTCCCTCTACCTTCAGTCTAGAAGAGCTGGAGTTCACATCAGATTTTACTCCAATAAGAAAATGAAATAACCAACAGTTGTGCATCTGTATGAGACCCCACTCTTTTAATGACTGAGCTGGCATCAGCCATTTGGCTCTATCTTTTTGTGCTTGAGAAGAATTTTAAAAAAGAAAAATAAAAAAGACAGCTCAGTTTTTTTGGTACATTCTTCTGAAATACTATTTGACAAAGTCTGCTTGAGCAAAATACCCATTTCCTACTTTGGCATTTATTCAACTGAATGAAACAGAAATCTTACTCAAGTATTATTACAGAGTACTAGTACATGATGATCACTGTCTGATACTCAGAAGCTAAAAGCACAGATGCTTTGTCCCCTACATTTGAATTTTATTTCCTTCAAAACCAAAAGTATTTTAAGCTAGAGACATGTATGTGGCCCTAATTCTGCACCTTTTAAGTTACTGTATTCCCTGTTATGTCCATCAAATCATTGCCTTAGTGGGGTTTCCAAGATTTGCCTCCATCTACTACAGTAGACAATGCAGTTCGCTACATTTGCTTTTTTAAAAAAGCAGATATAATGCTGGTGTGCTGCAAAACATCAGCTGCACAGGCAAATACCTTTGCACATGAACAACAATCAGTAAAAAAATTTGAATATGTTTGCACAGAAATAATAGTTCTGTGAGATCACAGACAGAACAATATTTACTGCGAATTCTGCAGGAGTAATAGCCAAGCTTAACTCCTCCTTTGGGGGAGAGAAGGAACCTACTTCTCAAAAGCACAGGCTGTGTTTTCTTTTCAAAATGCCAAGTACATTTGAAATCAAGATTAGAAATCCTATATGCAATCCATTTGTAATTTTGGAGGACTCATCTACTTCAGAGTCCTTTTATGAGAATAATAATTTTTAAAAAAATCCAAACCACAAAAAAAACCCACAAAAAAAGATAACTGAGCATTATAAAACATGATTGCTTAAACAAAGTCAACCACTTGAGTTTGTTACAAATACCAGCTTGGCCAAAATTCATTTCAGGAGGCTGAAAACATAACATGGCTGTTTATACCAAATTTGCTTGTTCTTAAAATATTGCAGAAGAAGACCCTTGAGATGGAAAAAGAGGGCTGTTTCAATGAAATGGTCTTCATAACACATTTTCTTACTGTGCAACTGAAATTTTTCTCAACAGCACCTGTGCATGTCCATTAGAACTGTCAAATATATGTGTAATTAGAGACACACACACAGAGCACCCGCAGAATTAACAAAGATGAGAATCTGAGCGGTAGAAGTCTACAGTTACTGAGAAAACCATGAAATGCCTCTACTGTGCTGGAATGTGAGGCATGCACTGCTCCACCATGGCAAAATTAAAAGGAAATTAAAAAGACACTGATCTACATCACCAAGGATAATGCCATAGAGTACCAGACTGAAATTATAAGAAAACAGTGGTTAGGAAGAACAAGATCAGTGGATGGATTACAGTGATTAGAACAGTTATAAACGAGACACGATGGTACTGTGATTCTCTGAAATACCATTGAAGGAATCAGCAGGAGCAGTAGAGGTCACAGGGTCTGGAGGAAGGGTGTTGGCAGCTAAACCTAGAACAGGGGGTGGGGTATTTTCTGATTCACCTACACAGCAGAGAAATCAGAGCAAAAAGAGGTGAAAGAAATTACTGAATAAGTTGGGGGAGCTGGAATTAAGCATAAGCTGCATCACAAAGAAAACTGGTTTCTTTCTCTAAGTATAAGAGATTTCTTTTATTATTATATATATTTAATTTCCTGGCTTTTTAAATGACATATCAAGAAAACTATGCTATGAAACAGAGTTTGCCTTTTTCAAGTTAAGTATACTTGCACACTGTTTAAAAGAGAGTAATTGTTATATTTCATCAACACCCAAACATAGATATTTTTCCCTATAACATCAGTTTATTCAAACCTGACAAATTTAAATAAATTATATGATTAAAAGAGAAAACATGCATCTTTCTGAAATATAAAAGCAGCACATGACTCATTATGTAATAAAAAGAATTTCCTCTGAAGCCAAAGCAAAAATAGCAGTAACAGAATGTATGTGGGGGAAAAAAACCAAACTATTTTAAACTGCACATGCTGCATAGTCATCTAGAAATTCCCATCAGGTTTTTAGAAGTACCAAACAAAAACAGATCATCTTTTGCAAGCCTTAGACAGCACTCAGTCCTTTGGTGAATATTAAATTTGCTAACTGTGTGCGTGGGAAGACAATGTGGAAGAAGCTAATAAGGGAGACAGTGCATCAATTTTAATGTTAGCATTTAGCATACTCCAAACAGATTCTGGTTACTCTATTAAAATGATCTGCATTCCGAAAGTTAGGAGGAACCTTTCTCCACAGAAGGTATTAGGGAGAGGAAGCCCGGCAAGCAATTACAAAGCACTTATTCACGCCCAAGGCAGTAGCCCCTACTGTACCACCCTAACTATAAACCCATCATACTTACTATCTCCACAATCTCATGCATTTTGCACTTCCAGATCTGCAATGCAGGCAGCCTGTTTCACTTACCATCTCTGCCTCCTGAGCCTGCAGCCAGTGCTCCTCCCCACGACCATCGCTTCTGCTTCTGTTCCAGCTGCTGGCTGCGTTCGAGGGACCGGCGCATCATGGCTTCTAAACGTTCCTGGTAATTTTGGTACAAACCCAGACACAAATCTCAATCAGTTCTTTGGGGGCTTCCTTCCCCCGCCTTCTGAAACCATGCTAAAAATACACAGTCCCCCTGTTGCTCCACACAAGATGATTACAGGAGCTTGCTCGCAATAAAAGAAAAAGAACTGAATAAAGAAGGTATCAGCATGCTACCTACCTCCAGATATGTGTATCCTTTGTCTGCAAGCCACTGAGGTCACTACAGAGGCCTAAGTAAATAACACAGGTTGCATCACTGCCTAGCATCTGCTCCTGCTGGTGAGGCTGCTGCTGTGCTCTGGACTTAATTTGTATAAGAATAATGCTCGACAAGCATTAACTCCTTCTTGTCTATGCAGACATCAGGATTTTTTCCCATCCCTTTCTGAGCACAGTTAAATTGCTGCAATGCCAGTGGCTCCACCTAGTCACTCAGATAAATGATCATTTCAAACCCAAAGTAGGTTACTTTGCAGGATGCCCTACTTATTTATTTATTTTTACAAAAACTCTCTCCTTTCTTCTATTATGTTCCTTAAGTCTAGGCATTTAAGACCTTCTGATTTTTTTCCTTCTCTGTGTACTTATTTTAGTGCATGCCTACATCACACTGCTCCAAGATTTACTTTTTTTTCCCCCAGCTACCCTCATGTTCTTCTCCATGAGTTAGGATTTGCACAGGGGGAAGAATAAAATTAATCTTTTCTCTCCCCAAATCTTGCTCTACCTTTAACTTACAGCTAAGTATGGTCACTTTATTCCCTCTCCATCACCTCTTGACTCTCACTCAAAGACTTCCACTGAGTTTCATTCCCACCTCCTCCCTCTGCTAGTTTCTCAGTGATTTATTGTTGTGGCAATGATCCCTGCACCTTTTCTTTTCCTCCTTTCAAGCAGATAAAATGTGGTTTTTCCCCACCCACAGTTCTATCATCTAACAGCCTCTTCCTTTCCTCCTCCCAGTACCTCATTCGCATCTGGCAACCTCCTCACCCTCACATCTCAGCAGCCCAACCCCTACTGTGAAAGATAAGTCTGCTCTTGCTGCCTCTAGCTCCTGCCCCAGTGAGTTTTAGCCCTTTGATCCTATTAGCATTTTTGGTGCCATTCCTTATTACCTTTTTTATGTCCTTTTGGTCTAGTATAAAACTCCTACTCTTCTCCACTTCAAACTGGATCCTGCAGGCTTTTGTGATTACATTATACCCCTTTTGATATTTATCAATCCCCTGCTCTATCTCCAATATCTTTTGGCAGCTCAGATAAATTGAGTGGAATGTCTTAGCCAGATGACTTTCTCTCACTGATTAATGCCTTTGGCCTGGCTTTCCTGACATATTTTACCAAAATATTTCAGCCTTTGTTCAAGTACATATCCTTCAGGCTCTGCACTGGTGGTGAGCCAGTTATCTCTGATGGAGCTCCTTCAGCACATCAGACCGTAACATCAGGCACCTCCAGTAATCTCCATACTTTTATACACATACCTGTAAAATTTGTCTTACCTTCCTGGGGTTCTGACCTTGGTCATTGATTTTCTACATTGCCAGATGTGGTCTCATCATCTTCTGGTTATCTACTATATACTTTTGCCTCTTCCACATCTTTAAAGAATCTCTTCTACTACCATGACTTGCAGTAATTTATTTCTGAACTCATTTTTTCCACCTCATCCAACCCTGCTACCAGTTATCCATCAGTATCAACAGCAAGACACTACCTTTTAATCTTTAAGTTCTCTTCTAATTTTATTACAAATTACTTGTGCTATAAAATATTATATTACCCTCTATACAAAGAGTGAAAAAAGGCAATTCTTGCATCCTCTAGATTCCCAGCTCTCCTGTCCCTGTTACCTTTTGGCCAGGTGACCCACCCTACTGTTACAATTCCTGCTGCTGTGTCGAGGAAGACGATCTTTCAGTCGTGTTGCGAGCTCACGGTCTATCAGGTAACATCATTCAAAGACCACTGAGAGCAGGCAGCTGCTTCCCTGCCCTCCCTCCCCCCTTCTTCCCCCCTCTCTGTCTACTCAGTGCCATCAGTGTCCAGGCAGGCATGAAAATGAGAGCTCTGCCTCTTTCCTTCTCCCTACAGAGCAAATGCACGAAGCATCACAAGGCTCAAGCACAGCCTCTTCCGCAACAGCACAGAAACCCCCACAGCCCTGAACACCCCATTCGATTCTTGCACACACCCTACCTCTGAAAAGGAAACAACCTTCTACTCTCTGGAATCCGAAGTCACTCCTCTCTGGTTTAGTTTGCTACAGTCTTTGTTTCTTCTCTTACTACTTGATGATACAATTTTCACATTTAAATCCTGTGTATGCTGGCTTTGCATTATAAGTTCGTGCTTTTTTACTTTTAGCTTCCCACCTCTCTAACTTAATTCTGTTTGAGTCCCTTTTCTGTACTTAGTCTTTCCAAACCTCACATATTTCATCACCAGTTCTTCTCTGCAGTCTGCTTCTTTTCACCACTTTCTTCTACTATGCATCTTGCCCCAATCTATCTTTCTACCCACACTCTTTACCACGGAAGATCACCCTCCCCTTTCTTTCTCATTAAAGCATACTCTTACACAGAACCTTTCCTTTTTTTTTTTTTTTCCATTTCTAATGAATATTGTTATTCATTAATCAAAAAAGATAAGATTAAAGCAGTCAAGTATCAATTACTTCTGTTTGCGGTATTGTTTGGGGTTTTTTAAATGATGCTTGGAGTCAGCAATATTCCATAGTTTGCAAACCACAGAATACACTTACACCACCTACTATCAAAGTATTGTTTCAAGAATAAAATGCATGGTGAAATAGATTAAAGAAATTAAATGACTTTTCATCCACATTTGAAAGCCCATGCTACCTACAATCTGAGGTTGAAATCTTTAGTTACGTTATTTGGAGAGGATCATTCGTTCTCATTTGTAAAGAGCCTTTCATTAGAGCCCTATAGAACATATTATTAAAACTCACGAAACCTCTGCAGATATAGGTTAGATAAAGAACAATAAGAAGGCTGCTTTTCACAAAGAAAGGATAGTTATTAAAAAACAATGTAAGTTGGCACAAAACTAAAAAGCCAAAGAAAATAATAAGACATAAGGAAGCATAGCATAAACAACTCATACATTAATAATTCGTTGCATGATGAAAACTAAACCACAAGACAAAGCTTTCCTTCATCAGCAAACAATGCAGAAAAACCTGTCTATGTTATAAATGAAGCACCTTCTTGAAAACGTATCAAACTATCCATGTGATCTCATTTGGGAACTCCAGCAGCTATAGATAGAGGAAACAATGTCTGCTCTCAAGATATAGTGAGTTTTCACACAAAAACCCCTATAACGCACAAGCACTGCATGTAGGTTAAATTAAGAATGAATAAAACCATAGAAGAGAGCCATCTGCTGCCAGTATCTAAAATATACATTACTTTCCAAAATCCAGTTATTCGTGCAAGTTTTCCTCAGCCTAAGCAACAGAACAAGCATTTGTACTGTCTGAATTAAAAACAAACAAAAACCTGCCCCTCAAAACTCAGTTGTGACAAGACAAGTAATTTGACTAAGTACTTTCCTTTTCTCTGTGTGAAATATAACACAGATGTGACAACAAGGAAAAAAATGTTTCAAGTATCATGACTTAACATAATTTGTGCAAATAATTCTAAACCAATCTCCTTATATCCACAACACAAACATCTAAAAGAGCCCCAAACCATCTCTTCCTCCTTGCTTTATATATAGCACTGTATGTAAGTAGCTCAGTGTTTCCTGACATCTCGGCTTCATCTTTGGAGTGGAGTACAGTGAGTAATTAAAGCTATAACACCTTGAGAGCTTTTCACTCTCTGGTGTCTAAGCGCATGCTTCTTACAAATGTAACAAATAGTGCACATGCACCAAAACAATCTCTTCCCAATAACCTGTGTACAGCTACACATCTATTTACAAGGCATTTCCAAGTCACATGGAAGTTCAAGATAGGAAAAGGGAAAAAAAATATTTTAACTTAAAAAGGACTAGCTTCACCTTTGTCCAGTTCCCTGTTAAAGGGAACTTTTAAATCACTTCTGTAGAACAACATGCTGCTTTCATCAAGGCTCAAGGACTGCTTTTACTAAAATAAGTGGGCAGCTTTAAAAGTAATACAAAGGGAACGGCAGTGGTACTGAAGACCTCTGCAGATAAGAAAGATGCTGCCAACGTAGACAGAATAATTTCTAAACATTATTTATTAGTTCCTTCTGAAGAATCGGACACTTCCACTGTGCTCTGCAACAAGCTCCATCCGCCCCAAAGAACTCTGACAGAATACCTCAATTCCTACCAACAGAGACTTTAAAACCACCATCTCTTATCTGACACTGACTGGGGGAAAAGTAAGCAAAATTAATCAGATTTTAACCATCTCTTTAACAAGTCCTTTGCATGCAAAACAGTCAAGCAGAGGATGCTCTGATACAGGAGCCAACCAGTCCCCACCAGTTTGTTAAGATCTATTCCTCTCAGACTCTTTCAGATGCAACAACAATATTCTGTAGAGAGAGATTTATATAACCTATCATAAATGAGCACTACTTTCCGCTCTGTTAAAAAACAAGTAAAAATTACTCAGGAAAAATATAAAAGACAACCAATAAGGCAGAGAGCAAGGAAGAAAATCTCTCTATTTGTCATTTTGGACACCTAATGAGCAAGTAAAATGGGTACTCCAGTCCCCAGCCAGTGTAAACCAGTGTTAAAAGGCAAAACACTGAGAACATGCTGCAGTACACTGGCTCACTGGCCAGGGCACGCACACCCACACCTCAGGTGTGGGAAATACATGTTCAAAGCTCTTCCAGTAAATGTGGTTTTAAATGGCCAGAATGACTCACAAGCAGTGAGTAACTTGCAATGCCCAGGGAGCTGCAAGTTCATCACCATCCTTACTCAGACTTCCACTGTTATTATGCACACAGAGTTTGAGGGGTTCATCACAAGAGCAAGGGCCAGGGAAGGTGGGGACAGATCATTTAGCAGAATTCAAACAGAATTTGAGAAATGAGGGACAAGAAACTGTGAAAGGAAGCTAGGAGGTGATGAACTTGCAGCTCCCTGGACTTTTTCCTCCCACAGGTTTAATCCATCTCCAAACAAGCCAGCATCCTCTCCAGTTCTCCTGTCCACATAGCTTTCTCTTAGGTTCCTCAGCCTGGGAGAGGAGCGGGGTGGAAAGGAAAGGGAAATAATCCAGACCCAGGCCTGCTTTAGCTTCCAAAAAAGGCTTTGGACACTTTAAGCATAAAGGACCGGCCTGGTGAGCAGAGCTAGGAGTGGTACTCACATTACGGCTGATCAATTGGAAGCAGCCTCTCCCCCCTGCCGTTACAGAAGACTCCCCTCACACGTGCAGTGCCTTGGGGAGCTGGAACAGGCTTGCTGATGCTTGGGGAAAACATCATAGTGTGCTCAGCCTCTTTGCCCATCTCTGGGAAGTGCAGGAGGCCACTACAGGAGATGGGGTCGGCCCCCACTACACAGATACTTTGGGTCTGACTTGTCACAGCCTCTCACGTCCAACAACTCTGCTCTCATTTCTCCAGCAAAGGCAAACTATGCAGGCAGGGAAAGCTGGCAGATACTCACTCTTCCTACACCTCTCTGCCTCTCTGTCCTGCTCTGCTGAAAATTTTGACGACAGGGTTTTGGAAGTTTTTGGACTTGCCCCTTCCCCTTACAACTCTCACAAAGGGAATTGATTTTGCTTACTTGCAAAAAGGTTGTTACAGCAGGAAATGCTACGGAAGGAGCACATTACTTCAACGCTGTTACCACAGGAGAAAGACCTCCTACCCTTTGTTTCTGCTTTTCCCCATTTTTCTTAAAAGAATTTGAAACAAACCACGTGACAAAATATTTTAAAATTAATTCTCAGCCATTACATAGAAGCCACAATGAGTATGCTAAAGCTGAATGATGAATGACAGGATACAATCTTCTCTTCAAATAAAGTGAAAAATCAAGCAAAAAATTCAATGAACAGCTGTATGTTATTCTGAAATAACACAGAAGTGTTTTACCTGTTTTGCAAAGCTATTTTGATAAAAGGACAGGGGGCAGAAAAAAGGAGGTTAAGAACGGCAGATTTCTAAAGCTTTTTTATCTAGGAATTGGGGAAATATTTTCTTTTGGCCGTTTTTTTTTTAAACCATTCTCCCCTTTTCCAAAAATCATTAATTCTTTATCAGCTGCGGGTAGCAGTGCTAGTGTTCTCTACATAATGTCATGCAGAGATATATACACACACCCTGCATTCAGAGAGCTGTACCAGAAATTGGACTCACTAGAGCAAAAAAAGAACCTTAAATGATCTCAGCATGGAGCACAGAAGAGAGGAAGGGCATGAAGATGCCTAAAAATACATGACTGTTTTATGTTAGAATTTGTGAACACCCTAGGTTCTTCACTGCTTTAAGTACAAATTTCTGAGTTTCTGCCACTGAGGAAAAGTAGAAGAATACATTTTCACAAACATTATTTCTGTTTCATAGGCAGTAAACAGAACATTAAGAAAAATCTTTCCCTTTTTGGAAACAATCATCTTTAAAGACTTCTTTCCAGAAAGCTGGTGCTTTATATTTGACAATCAGAGTCCCAAATATATTAGCAATAGCAGATGACTATTCCAGGAGATCAGACAAAAATTAAAAAAAAATGTTTTGGAAAGTGTTTTTGACGTACAGGGTAGACTGCTTACAGCTGTGGTGATTTGGTTTGCAGTTCCTGCAGTAACTGCTCACATGTCTCCAGTCCTGCCCCCACCCCCAATTGCTTAATGCATGTCAATATTCAGCCATGTTTAATGCTGCCATACATCTCCCAGCGGACCTCACCTCCTCCTCTTTAAGCTTTTGTCTCCGCTTTTCTTCAACAGCTGCTCTCTTCTGCTCCTCTCTCTGCCTCTGTTCCTCCAGTCTTCTCCATCTCTCTTCCATTTGCTTTTCATACTGAAGTTTTGCTCTTCTCTCCTTCTCCAGTATCTGCTGTTCCCTAGCAGCTTGTGCAGAGAAAAAAGCGCATTTCACTTCATGCAAATTTTCTTCTACTTTAAAATTATTTGATAACATGAAACAATAGTGTAAAACAACAAATACAAGTACACAGGGTTTCAGTTCACTAAGATAAAAAAATATAGTGCACAGAAGTGCTGAAACCATTAGTAAATCTAAGTGATTTGCTCAATAAATAAATAGGGAAGCCCTTGTACACAAGCTGCCAGTTTGTGCCCCTTACCTACATTAAAAAAAGTGTACAGAACAGTTTAGCAATTTTTTTTTTTTTAATGTTTCAAATCCTTCTGAAGCTTAAAGCCAAATTATTTTTTCAGACATACTGTTCCTAGTAAGCTTTGAAGGAAATCAGCTATATATGTTGAAGCAAAAGCCCTTGGGATTTCTTTAAAACTGTGCTTCTTGTTATGGAGCTGCCTTCAAAATAAACACATGTAAACAATATATGCTAAGTTTTCTATGAAGTTTTGAAAATACATCTTTCAGCTCATAATTTGGTGCTACATCTTTACTCACTTCTGCCTCTTCACATAAAAGAAAAAAATTACTTCTCTTATTGAGGGTTTGCCCAGCTGTTTATTCCAACTGGAGCAATAATCTTCACGGGACATCACCGTGATGTTTCAAAAATTCAGACTCCAACAATACTGGAGTGTTGCTTCAGGTGTACATAGGAGAACAAGTAGCAGGAGTTATTGTGGCAAACTGAGAGGAAAAATCCATTTCCCGTGCAAGTGTATTCCATAAAAAGGCAGGAAAGAGGAGTTCAGTAAGCATGCCTATATACACACAAGCCTGTAGTGTCACATACCAACACACACACAGCCAGTATCAAAGAAGGAATATTGCCAGGCTGAGAACTTGAAAGTCAGGGAAAACCAGAATTAACACTGTTTATACAAGAGCTAGTCCTTCTTCCTGCTCACTTATTCAGCCTGCGTCTCTTCAGTTCCTGTTTCCTTGTGCAGCACACCATCACCCTTCTAACGCTCTCATATTATCTTCTCATATCTCTTGCCCAGCCATCCCAAATCCCTCTTCTCAGGTCAGCCTTTCCCCCTCAGTTCCTGCCCCCACATTCTGTAACCACAGCTGTGACTTTCAGTCCCTCTTAGCCCCAACTCCATCCTCACTCCCTTGGGTGAAAGCCAGAGTCCTTCCAACACCCAGATCCTTTTCCAACATTCCATTTCTTTCCCTTGAATACAGAAGTGTTCTACAATACTTCTTCCTCAAATCCAACCTGCTTTCTAGAACACCTTCTAGCTTATTCTTGTTAGAAATACAGTTGATATTGTCTTCCCCTTCTGTCTTATGAAAATCCACTCATCCTCCCCACTCAAGACAGGGCAGTAGGAGGGGAGTGTCAGTGATGCAGCGAGCCTGGATTGAATGCATGAAGTTCAGACTTGTCAACAGAAAAAGTTACTTCAGAGACAGTGGATAACAAGTGACCAGGCATTAATTGTTCCAACTGCTAGCCACATCAGGTAGAGCAGGTGAAAAAAGCATGCTGGAGTTCATAAAAACCAAAAATAAAGTGAGGTGTCCAGAGATTGTGCTAAGATTACCTTCAGAGTAAGTTGGTGAAACCTGGGACTGATTCTGGACAGAGAAGTAAACAATTCTGTCATCACGGACACACGTACAATTCTTGTTGCTTAATTTAGGGATGCTAAACCACTGATTAATGAGTTTTGGCTTGGGTGAAGAAGTTACTTCCTATTGCTACATAGTACCTGCTGACTGCTTAAAGATCTGACCTTCTGGGGAACATGCTGCTTTTTTCTGAACTTCTAAAAGAAAATTGTCACAGTCAAACTGTGACCAAAATCCAAAGCTCCCCGTTACAGAAATGGTCTTAACCCTAAAGAAATATGCTTCCAGGAGGCATATATGATGTCTGGGAGAAAACTGCAGACACCACCTTCCAAATCCCCTGGGCCAACCCCTCCCAAAATCTCCAGGTTTCAGCTTCCTTCTCATCTCCTCTTCTGCTCCAAGTTCCTTCCAATCTAATCATCATATCACTTTCTTGGGAACCAGAAAAGAAGGGATAATCAGGAGGAAAGAAGAGATGGCCTACACTCAGCATACCTGGAGGAGAAGTAAGTCCCAGATAGACAGAAGCTTGGGCAAGATTAAGTACTAAAGAGCAGCAGATTTTCACCAGAACTACCAAAACGAATCTTGCTGACCAAGCCCATGGTAATGAAAAATGTCAAGTCACTGATCTCAAGCCCCAGACTTTGCAAAGAAATGGTCAACAGTTTGTTTATTTAATACAAGAAAAACAGTATTTTCCTATGGTTCTTTTGACAGGTGCCCATACTTGTTTAGTTGACATTTCCTCAAAATATATGCTTATCTTAAATTTTACAAAAATCACAAAACTCTGACAATTCCTTCCGCTAGATATTTTCGGGTAATCTCTAGGAACAGTGCAGCTGACCTTCTTTGTCATTACAATGAGGAAAAGTGAAGTTAACTATTTAACACTTTTTTGTATACATAGAGAGATATATAGGAAGTCCAAACCAATGTTGAACAGTTAATTTCATTTATGTATGCATATATATATACACACATATATACATATATTTTAATTGTGTATACACCCACTCCCCTTAAATATATATTTATACTTTTTACATATATATTTTACAATTCTCTCAACATTTCCCTGGTCATATTAATAGATTAAAAATAACTGATTGTTTTAAAAAAAATCTGAAATCATTGCTTTTGTTATTCAGGAACTAAATAATGTTTTTTATCATTCTCCTGAAAGATTAACCATTTTACAACTTACAGAAAAGTATGTGCTTTAATGCTGTACTTAACAACTCTACTATATATTTCAGTATGGCTAAAACCAAACAGATTAAAACGGAGGTTGCTTTAACAAATCATCCTACATATTATTCTAAGTATTATTCAAGGCTTATTTAGAATTTTCACAAACCAGGATCGTAACACCAGTATCTTGAACATAAAGCTGTATTCAAAAGCACACAAATCAAAGAAGAAAGTCAACTTGTAAATATAGAATATTAAATATTTGACTGGAAATCCAGACAGATTATTTTTTATAATTTAACTTAAAAGAAGTGATAAAGACTAGGAACAAACTGAACAACAAGATTTAAAATGCAAACCAGAAAAAATGCTATGTTAGTTAGTTAAGCCTATTAAACTGTATATATAAATAATACATACACCTCCTGCCGACTTACCAAGGTATTTCTCCCTTTCTTCTCTTCTTTCCTTTGCCAGTCTTTGTCTTTCATCAGTTTTTAGAAATCCATCAATAGCTGAAGACAGAGGGAGGGGGAAAAAAAGTCTTAAAAAGCTGTTAGCAAAACTAAAGAAGCATCCAAAAGAAATTTTAAAAATCAATCAAAAGACATCATAACTACTGCATTTAACAACTCCAATAACAAAAACCATTTTGCTCTTGTATGCAGGCGGGTTAATGAGCTGGGATTTGGGTACCTCTTGAGCACAGTCTCCCACCTACTGCTGAACTCCAAGCACAGTTCCTCTGTGTAAATGCCTGACTCCTCTTAGCGCAAACAAGCATGCTGTTAGTGCTTGTTTCAAAACTTGAAACTTCCTTGGGAAAAACCATAAAGATGCAATTAACATGCATTTATCTTTGTTAATAAGTTCATTTTAAATTTTTTGGCTAGAAAGAAAAAGGTAGCTCAGAAAAACAGTAAGCAGCTATGTGGAGTCCCAGCCTTCATATTTATGGCTGACCACAGTTCCCCAGTTTCCTTGCTCGCTCAGCACCAGCTCAGTTCAACAACCAGCAATTACTGCTGGATGAGGCTATGGAAGCAGCAGCCCTCCTGCCCTCTTTCTCAGGAAGGAAACACTTTGTTTCCTCCTGGAGTTGGTATCTAAAAGTAGGATACTTGTCTGGGAGGAGGTTGCCTAAGGATGTTTTGTACCTGGATCCAGACACCCCAGTTCTTTGCACAGCATGAGCAGCTGAAAAGCCCAATTTAAGGAGGCAGGAAGGCAGAGTGCGACACACCAGGTGCCTTGGAGTCACCTGCCTGCATGTCCTGGAACAAGCACCAGATGGACCTTAGATGGACCTTCTGCAACAGCAGGGGTAAAGCCACCAACGAGTGCCTTGACAGACCATCCAGAGGCTCGTACCCTCTTAAAACAGCTGACAGAGCCTCCAGTGCCCTCCCTTCCCTCTCTTCTCAGGATCTCCTGAGGTCTGAGCAGTGCTGCAGTGCAAACAGGGCCGGTGTCTCACAGCACAGTTTACATCGTTTGCAATCATTATCTGGGCTCCCTACTGAGTTACTGAATTCTAATTAAGTCCCCTTCCTTTTGCTCTGAGAAGTGCACTTGTTAATTTTTTCAGATAAATACGAATGGAAAAATTACATAGACTGTAACCCCAACTAGCTTCCTGAAAATTCACACTTGCAGGTTCCTTTCCAAAGGCATCCTGTCTGTGGGAGCAAGGATTTTGCATATGAAGTACCTTTCTATAAAATGCACTGTTCTGTAGGAAGGTTGAAAGGCAGTCTCAGTGGTCCCTGGTGTCTGGTGACAAAGGTAAAGTCTCAGCTGTCCCCAGTTACAATAACAGCTTGCTTTTTCCCCAAGCAGCACCTTCAAAGACCATTGCTAATCCTCCTCAGCACACACAGACTGCAACTACCTGAAGGCAGCCAAGTCCCTGGAAAATTGTGATTATAGCTCCCAGCTGATTAAGTACAACTAAATTTGTGGGTCAAATACATATTTATTTATTTATTACCAAAGATTCATCCTACTTCCATACTAGTCCACTTGTTTGCTCGCTTGGCTGACATTTATTTTCAGATTTAACAAGGAAGATGGAGACAAGAGGTGGCAGCTCAGTGAAGCAACCATGGCAAAGGTTTGTAACTGCTTTGAAGGGGCCTGCAATAAGTAGCCAAGAAGGTGAATCCTGTTGTCAGCATAGGTATATTACAGCTCCAAAGGAAAGTTTTTCAGTGGTCTTGAAGTCAAACCAACATGAAACCTACAACACAGGCTAGAAGCAGCAGAGGGATGTGAAATTCAGATTGGATCAAGAGCCCAAAGATGGAAGACTGAGCTTGGGAACAAGGAGGCTGGAGAAAGGGAAAGAAACAAGCAGAGGCATGAGTTAATGTCTATTGTGGCAAAGGATGTAACTTAGGTGGAGAGGTGGAACCTAAAGTATGGAAACTAGAATGGGGGTAAGTAGGAGGGATGGAGAGGAACAGCAAGAGAATTCATGTCCATGAACTATGTTCACAAAATCCTGCACTGATTCTCCTCACTCTCCTGCTTACAGTAACTACCTCAGAAACCCATCAGCAAAAATGCATCCCATTATGCCTATCAATAAAATCACAGCTAACTCATCTGTATTTTGATTGCTTCACAAACACAGCTGGTAGAAGTGGATCTACAAGCCTTGCTCACAACCCCATTGCTATCCAAAGTTAAGGCACAATTTTTCAGGTTGGCTTTCTAACCATTTGAATATCTCAACCCAATTCAGAGAATACTAAAAGATGATCAAGGCTGTAATGTCACATACTTGAGAAATGAGAATGTATCCAAACTGAAACAGTCTGTACAATCTTTATTTTGCCTGCTCTTATACATATATTACATTTTTTCCCTTTTAGGTCCTTTTGCTTATTCATTCAGTGCATAAGAGTTGAACCAAGCTCAAACTTATTAGTGCTTATTGCTTCATTTCTTTCTGAAACTGAAAAGTAGGCAGGGCTATACCTGAAGGCTTTTTGGAGAACAGCACTCTAGACTTGGCTATGTCACAGGTGAAACTACGAATACATGGAATTACTGTTCATTACATATGCAATACACCAACAGGTAAAAAAACCCTCAAAAAACCAGTGGAAGAAAATTGCATTCTAATACATACCGGCATCAAACACAAGATGGCAAGAGCAGCATTAAAATTGCACAGGCATCCTCAATACTGGCATTTCTTAACTGAAGTACTTGACTTTGCAAATCAGCATGCCTGACAAAAATCAGAAATTTTCTTGCCTTCAGACAGTAAATATGGTTTTGAAGGATAGAATAACTGATCCCTGGGCAATAACTTGTACCTCGGCATGATTTTCAACGGCCAAAACTACCGTACTTTATGCATCTTCATATAACATTCATATAACATTATAAATGCAGTGAGCACAGAAGTTACCTGTGGCAAGAAATTTCATTAATGACAGGAATTCATATTCCGTTTGGGAAAGCAGACTGCAAGCAGCAAGCTGGCACAGGTAACTATCCCGGGAATAGTGTAAGAGCATTCCTGTCCCGTAACAAGGGACTGCCAGCAGAGGGCAGGAGAAGGTCTGGATGAACAGCAAAACCCCGCGGCAAAATCGCTCTCACTGAGCTGCGACCTCGGGTTAAGTCTGTATACGCAGCTTTATCCTGAGCCTTCCTCATATTTACAGCTAAGCCTCTGATCCCTCACTTAGAGAGGCACGTAACAGCTAACAACATGGTTAAGAGTCAGGACGTAAATGCAGGCTTGTTGTTCTGCCAACCAAAGTAATGAATACAAAGGATACTGGCAGAAAATTCTCTAATAAACCTTTATTCCCAGACTTGCAGAGGAATAAGAAAACTGCTCAACTAATAACATCAAAGATTTTACTCCTAGGAAACGCACATGCACAAATTGCTGCTACTTCTTATTCTATCTCCCAGCCCTCCCCCAAAAGTCTCCTTTGCACAGAGTCCCCACTCTCAAAGGCATACACTTAGGCACTGGGCTAATTCCTTGAGATTGTGCCTCATTTTTCGATTGAGGAGAGCCAGCTGCTCATCTGGGACTTTCTTACAATGAGCATTTCTAATGAAAAAGACCATAATGTAAAACCAGTTCAAATGTCAGCAGCAGACGTGCAGCAATAACGTAACAGCTAATGCTGCAGGATTCCTTCGATACTTTCATGTTACTCGAAAATAAATATTCACAGAAGTAAAACCCAACATGTTAATTACTGCTTAACTCTTTTTCATGGGCAAGGTAAACCTATTCAGACTGATGAAACAGTGCCAGAACATATCCACACACACTGCTCTGCTCCATATACTGCTTGTGAAAGCCTCTTGGCGGTTGCTCAAGACAGAGGAAGACTGTCCTCTCCTGATGAGACACAAGGCAAGCTGTCTTTTGAAATCCATGTCCTGTTTTTGGTGAGAAGATAAGTACTCAAGCAGGATAATTAGGTTATTAGAAGCTGAGACTACATTTCAAAAGGACCAACAGGCTGCTTGGGCATCTCCCGAAATTCACACCTAAGTAATTGTCAGCAGGCAAGGTCTCTATTCATTTTTATTTTTTTCTACTTCGTTGTTGAACCCACACCCCCTTCTGTCCTCTAATACCCCATGGTATTTGGTTTCACAATATATTTATACATAGCAGATATCAAAGCCCTTGTCGGGCATCCTGACAGAAGAAAAGTCAGCTGGGCATGAGACCAGTTCTACACATAACAGTGTTCCACCGAGACCTTTGGCCACCCTGAATGACCACATACATTGAGACCTTTGTCCATTCTACCTGACGCTGTCCAACACTGTCAGACCTTTGCCACAGTATGTGTCACCTACACTGATGTTGCTGCATTAGCAAAATCCCCGGATTGGATGCAGTTCTGCCAATGCGTGGCCTTGCCTGGGATCAGACGAGCCTGAGACACCACTGCACTTACACTCACTGTTCTGCTGGCAAACTCTGTTGTTTCAAATAATATAATCTTCATCTATAAAACTGAGGTTTTGCTCCCTAAATCCTGCTTTGTCTGTCTCCCTTGGGACTGTTCTTTGAGACGATAATGAACAAATGTTTTCCACCTGTCACAATTTCCCTCTGGGTATTTCTGAATGAAGAAATGTTCAAGCTCCCAGCTATTAACTATACTTTGAGGGGAAAAAAAGTTACAAAGCTGCATGTGACTGTACCTAGATGGCACTTTCTATTGGCAAAAGGCACTTTTCCTAAATTTTAATTATTATATAGCTGAGAGGCTTTCAGGTAGAAGCAACATGCAAACACCACAAGGGCTTTGCAGGTAGGTTCAGTCAGATTTAGTGGATTGTTGTCCTTTTTGATAATTGTCTTTTTCTACATTTTCTTTAATTAAAAAAGCTCTTTATTCTATTGTATTCGAAAATCTTAATACAAAGAACCAGATTTTTCCTAGTTTCAGCTACTTAATTTTATTTTTATATTTGCCAGGCTGGATTTCAAATATAACCAAAAAAGAAAAAGGAGCATTTTCCATTATGTCTAATTAAAATACCAGGATGGCTATTTGTTGTTATAAAGATGTTAAGTGGATGAAGTCATTAAAGGCAAACAGTTGCCAAACACAGTGACATTTCAGAACCTCAGGCTAATTGTCTGAAAGGTGGCCTGGCAGATAGAACAGAGAAGCTGTGAGGGACTGCACCCTCTGGTTAAACAACTAGGACACCTGCCTTATGCTCCTGGTCCCCTCTCTGGATTTTCAAATTATCCATTTGAATCAAGAACTTCAGCTGTAAAACATACTTACACAAAGACTGCAGTAGCAAAATATATCATACTGGTATGTTTATTTAAGTTTAGGGTGAAATTGCTCCAAAATGCTGGCCAAATAACCTTGAAATGATGCATAGAGTGTATATATAGGTCATTTTGAGATCATATTTATTAACAGAAATATCTTAATTACCGCATGGGGAGGAAAATAGCTAAAATATAAATGGCAGATCTCAGTTTTGCATGAGCCCACAGACACCTAATCAGCTACAAGGGATCGTGTACAAATGTGTGTGCAACCCTAACAGTGCCCCGAGGAGACTCCAGTATCAGGCAGACAGCAGATGCACCTCAAGAGCACTCAGAGAACGGTAAGATACATTAGCAGAACATTTTTAATTATGAAAACACTAGATAATTAATTTAGTGTTATTATTTATTTAGTTTACTGAACAGGTCCCTGCTAGACAGCCCCCCACATAGCCCATACCAAGCAGTAGCACTGTGTCAACGTGTTCTACACTGATGTTTTATTCATGTGCTTCCATAACCTCTCAGGCAGAAAGGAGTCCAGAGGGTTAACTAGTGCTTGGCAGTGTCTTTCTCCCAGATTTAACATGCATGAACATTTACAGCTGTGCTTTTCAAACACCACTAGACCCCAGACCCATTTGGAATCTGTAGGTAAGATCTTCCCTTCTACAGCCTGTCCAGCAACTTTCTGGAATGAAACACTGTGCATTCTGGAAAGGATTAAAAAAAATAATAAAAATACTGTTTCTAATTCACAATTAACATTTTTGAAACTTCTAGGGGTTGCCAAGGTGGCACTAGCTGAAAATTTTATACTAAAACGACAAACAAACCCGCGAACCCAAAAGCTATAAATATTTCAAATACACAATCTTTTTCCATGACTGAAATACTTTTCTTCTTTTGTTCACTCACTGCATATCTCCTGAATCAGCAATAGTCCCAACTTGTATTTACAATTTTTGCATTGATAAACTTGCACAGACTAGTTTCACTGACTTCAGCAGACTGACTGTGCTAAAACAGAAAATATGGAAATACCTTGTTAGGATCAGGAAGCCCATGCTTACCCCACCCAAGTCTAAAAAAAAAGGTCCTGTCACTCATGTACTATCATATTGAATGGAAAATTCATTTTTGGGAGGAGAGTAGCTATAAATACTGTAGACACTGCTTGTCTGGTTCACTTTACTTTGACTTTTGCAAGAAAAAGCCTCAGTGTAAGACAATAACCCTCAAGTCGTAGTTATTTTGCCCAAATTATCTAAGAGAAACTTTTTAGGATCAGATAAATTTGTTTGTCCATTACAGTAAATTCAACCCAAACAGCCTCATTTTAGGAACATACACATCAAAATGAAAGAAATTCCATTTATTGGTAACAATTTTTGTTACCAAAATGAACAAGAAAAAAGTTTTGGATCTATAATGCATAGATGTAGTCAGTAGCAGTAGCACTGTGTCCAAGGTGTGTTCTACAGTGATGCTTTATTTATGTGCTTCTGTAATCTCTCAGGCAGAAAGGAGTCTGGAGGCTTAACCACAGCTTGACAGTGTCCTTCTCCCAGATTTAACACACATGAACATTTATAGCTGTATTTATGTGTATAGTGTAGTCTAGCCCAATTCAATTTCTAATTAAAAGTGTTTCTGGACTGACAGTACACATCTATGTATCAACATCTGCTGATGTTATATATTGATTATTAGGTATTAGATAACCAGAGCTTAGTGAAACACTAGCATCTCACTGAGAAATTCAGATATTTTTAGCATGAGCAGACCAGATGGGAACTGTAAGTATCTATTTCTCCCACCTCCAGCTAGCTTGCAATCCCCAAATGCACATTAAACCCCACTTCCTGTTCAAGTTAATTGGCTTTGCTGGTGTGTGGCACTGAATAGTGATCTTATGCTTTGGTGGTTTTACAAATGTCACTGCTATGTGGCACTCTCCAGTGACAGCTGAAGTGCACAAAGACAGCAAAAGCGAAGGAAGCACTCAGCTTCTTCCTGCCTGGATACTTTCCTGTATCAGCAGGAGCTGACCTGCAGCTGAGGCACACCACAGTTCATTTCCCTGCTGAACACTTGATCAAACCTTCGCAGCAGCACCCCATGCTGCACATTTAAAACCAAGGGGTGCAGGAGCCAGTACTTGCAAATATTATCTGCAGAAAACAGAGCTTCCTCCATGTGAGCACCCAGGTAACTTGGAGCACACTGGGCTGAGCTCCTGTCTTCATGCTCAGGCTCTTTGGCCATGCAACCCCAGTCACCTTCCCCTCTGCAGTGGGTCCTGCCTCCACCCGCAGGCCAGACGCTCCCACATCCCCATCAGCACCCAGCATTCAAATTTTGCTTCACGGTGAAGACGGAAGTTGGAATGATTTTCCTACTGTGGCAGCTACCTGGAGCATGTCAAGCTGCCCAGCTCAAGGCACTAACGTGCACTGCTGAAGGCCATTATTGTGCTGCCACAGCTCCTTCTCACAGTCCACAGCAGCTGCAAATCTCTCATTTCAGCTGACTCAAGGGTCACAGGACAGCATTTCTGAGGAAACCCCAGCAGTCGCTGTACATCCTGCCTTCCATTGTGGCTTTTTTGCAGGCCATGGATCTCCGCAACGAAGTGACTTCCTGCAGATGGGCCAGCCAATAAAGATTTTTAAAAAATCCTATAATCAAACTCCTAATTAGCCTCTATGTCTAGGTACCCAAGCAAAAGCATGACAAAAAATTACAGCTTGCTTCTAAAGCAACTTCAGCCAGAATGTTTTCTTTTGGAGCCTGAAGTAAAAATGACAAGGATTTGTCAGTATGCTCTCAAAAACTGTCCTTCAAAAAATGTTAAGACTAATCACGGAAGAAATGATAAAACAACAACAACAAAAAAATCTACAAATAAAGGGCTCACGCTTGGGAGAGAGAGGTCTGGTGAATGAGCATTTCAGAGACGGCAATTTGTACAGTGCAACATAGACCCTAAACTTATCACTGCACGGGTACGTACAGGGATGGTTCTGCAGATTCTTTTTACTAGCTTTGTTTTCATTTCAAGTCTAATTTAATAGAAACTGCAAAAGAGATACCGGTGCTTTAGGATTTGCTCTGAGTTGCAGCAAAGATACAGTTAGAGAACTAAGAAAACACACTTGGCTCCTAAACAATGCTTACGGAGGTGTAAGGTGTTGCCAGCATGCCCTTTATTACCACAACAGGTCTAATTTTTTTTTCCCTAGATAGTGAAATTAAGTTTTCAACATCACCTTCATCTACCACTATACTCTCTCCTCCATGACTGAAGATTTGGAGAAAGTTTCAGGATGTTTCTGTCCTGTTCTTTGCAGTGAGCAAAGTGATTACAAAGCATTTCACAACAGAAGAATCCATTTGCAATTTTTCATTTATATATATCTATCAAAAACAAGTGTTGATGACTTACTAACATGACATGCAGCTATCAAGGATTAACCTAAATAACCTCCACTTTGCTCTACCCACACCTCAGACATTGCTGAAATAGTGTATTATTCCAAATGGAAACAGCTACCAGCATCAGATGTACAAAGCACATTTTCCCTGTAATTTGGCAAAAGCTTCCAAAATAAAAAGAAGCAAAGCTGATTAATCCACAGCACACATGATCAAGTGAACTTCGTCCTCTGTTGACTTGGCTATGTTTAGGAACAACAGTTAAAATGATGCCTTTGCTGTGCTTCACACTAATTGTATTTCCCGGTTATTTATTTCAGGAAGAATACCCATTGACTATCAAAATCAAAACAATTTATTCTAGGAGCATGCACAGTAAGTCCTCATAGGGAAGAAAAGCTTTAACAATTAAATGTTTGTCTTCAACATTTTTTCTTGCTTTTTCGTAGGTGAACTACACCAACATAGTTCATATTTATAACGTTATGTACGGACATACGGTTTTAACTATGTTTATGGCCAAATCATCAAAGTGTATTCCACACAGCTCCTGCTTTTGCATCCCCCAGTCTTGGCCCCTGCAAATAATTCTTAATAAAGTATATAATTCAGTGGTGGGATCCAAATACCCTTTTAAATCCCAAACATGAACTTTTCCCTCTGGCATTTATGCAGTCAATCTCATCTCTAGGTCTTCCATCAAGAGTTAACATGTCTTTGTTGGGACTTCTACTTACTTTTCTACCTCTGCTTCAGCTGTGAGCTTCTGACACTCAAGGAATTCCCAAGCACAAAGCTTTCAGTGCATGCAAGTCCACCTACGAGACACTGCTGAGACCTGACCATGTGCTGGCAACCTCTCTGCCCCAGAGAACAAAAATATTACATTTACACACATCCTTCTGTATGTAATGTATGCATCTCTGTACGATCATTTATAATGACTATTCTCGGTCCAAGTATTTAATACTTGGCCACTGTACACAGAAAGTCTTAATTGTCTCTGCTAGAAACCAGTCAAGCCCCCTGCCCTTCAAAAGCAAGAACCTCATTTAACTCTTACCCTTGAACTATATTAAAGCATCTGAATTACCTGGAGCTTCTAGAAGTCTTGGAAGTATCCCAAAGTGGAGATTGCCTTAACACTGACCCAGGCAACCTCATTTATGCATGGGGCTGGTGCAGCCTGTTGAAGAAGTCCAGGTCAGTGAGGGAACAGTGAGAACTGAGACATGTTGGGTCCCACGCCCCTTGCCTAAATTCTGCTCCATTCTGACAGAGACAATGTTTGCATTTGATTAAAACAGAAGACCTTGGATCTATTAGGTTAGTACTTGGAAGATTATTTTTCAAGGGCAAGAGACAGCATGGAGATAGACTGATACACAACTAAGGCTGAACATTTTTGCATCCCTTGAAAGAGTTATGTGAACTGATGTTCTTAAGTGGAATTTATTTGGCGATTCAATACCTTAACATACGTAAAAAAGATTAAGTCTGCCTTTTTACCAACGTAAAGGTAGAAATCTTTGTTTAATCTGTAATTTCTCACAGGATTATTCACTGAGTTCCAGCTATAAATCGTTTGCTATAAGTTGTTTATGCAAACTCAGAACACAAATCACATTATTCATGGCGCTCTTAACCTACAGAATAACAAAGAATTTACCAAACTCGAACTTTCTATACAAGAGAGGTGAGTGGATTATGCATCCACTGATTTTTCAAGTCTCAAAAAGAAGAAGGCTGAAGTTTTTTCTGGGTAAGAATTTGGAGCATTTACAAAGATTTACAAAAATCTATAAAATTAAAGGATAAATCAGAATATAAAGTGACTAAACTGTATGCAAAGTGCTTAAATGATATGCTAAGATGAAAACATACAGTGAATCCAGGACTGACAGCACACTTAGGCCAACACAAAGAGGCCAATTAAACCACTGTGGGTCACTAAGCTTTGCAGTAAGGAGTGCTTAGCACAGAGATCAGATCCTGTATTCAGTATTTTATGCCAAAATTCATCTAAAGTTTCGCAGTGATGTGTGGCAACACTACACAGGATGAAGTGAAACTCCAGTTAGCACTGGTGTCTCCTACCTTCTTTCATGACCTTCGTGGCCCACAGAGGAACAAGTCGAGAGATAGAGTTAATATTACAGTCAACAACGTGCAGCTTTCACTGCTGTGACAAGTCTGCCTCTGCCCTCGCTCAGGGGGAGTCCTGTGCAGGAGCAGGCACCGCAGGCACCAGGGGAGAACTATGGAGACCCAGCTGGTATTCCCACAGCACGAGCATTTCAGAGCCTTTACACACAAACAGGCCCTTGCACATACATATGCACTCTACGGGCACAGTGTTTTCTTTTCACTGGTACCTGATTTCATTTCAGAGACTAGAGACACTGACCCAGCACACTGTTTTTTAAGAAAATACAGGTGCTTATAGAATGACATTTCTTGGAGTATTTCTGTTGATCCTTCAGCCATCTGGAGAAGACTGACTTGATTCAGAACAAAGTCCAAAGCTGGCATGTAAGTGCTAGAGTCAGCAATTCAACATCAGTGTCCAGAAGCTTTATGGGCACAAAACAAGCAGACTGTGATTTTACATGTTTTAAGAAAAAAAAAGTAGTTTATATTTGTCCAAAATGACAGACACCTATTAAGAGGCTCATACAGGTCTTCCACCACAGTATAAGAAAAGCTATTTGGTTCAAAGGCAAATTTTTTTTATTTATGCCTTCTGCCTCTGTATACTCTTGCACATGATTTTGTAGTACTTTGCAAAGCAAATTTCTGTTCTCATTCATAAATAAGGGCAGAGCTAGAAATCTGGCCCACAGATTTTTATTTTTCTGATAATTTAAATTCTTCAAACAAGTGACTTCAAAAAGGCCTCTACAGGGCACTGAAAAGCCTCATTTCTTACAGGGCTGATTCCAGATTCTCTACTGAAGGGTTCTCAGAAGTCAGGGTCATCCATAAACAACTCCCTGCAGAAAGTGGTGAATTTTAGGCCATGTAATATAGGGGTGAGCTTTTACTGCATTCTGTAGCATCACCCGGTTTTATCATCTTTGCAAGAACATAGCACCCTTTAGACTGCCATTTATGCCAAATTTGGTTGAAGCTGACTAATGTCTTCAACAACTAATTATTGGTGAGAATAAAGAAGGATGGGCAGACAAATAGGTGTGATCCTCTAAATTTAATTTCTTTTTGAAGAAATACAGACAACTGAGTTCTTGAAATTGTAGCAAGACACTTAAAACCTTCATCAAAATCCTTATTCATTTGCATGCCTCAAGAAATACAGCATATTAAGTATATGATGCCCTACATCCATAAAGGCTTTCTATCTTCAAGGCCCCAGCTACTCAAAACAGGATGGCCTTGGGTAAAAAGAAAACCCACAAGAACTCCAGAAAATCTATCAAAACTCATGGAAGTTTCTAAAAACAACAATACAGAAATCTGCATATTATGTTTTTTAATATCCCATTAGTTCAGAGAAAAACCTCTATCTTCTTCTGCATGTTTTCTGAAAAACTCACCTAGAATAAAGGTATAAAAAAAACCGACATAGGTTAGTCAAAAAACAAATTTAAACACACAGTTTAAATATTTCAGGAAACAGACATATGATGTTATGCTATACTGATATTCAAAGCATCTAATTAACTGCCTGACATTTAAACTGACAGGCTTAAAGAAAGGCAGAGACAACATATAAGAGGAGAACTGTAAAAGAAGCTTAATCCAGTGTCACAATGTTAAACTGCCAAGATAAACTGACCAACAATAATGGCAGAATAATTTTCAGTGGTAATGTCTTTTGGGTTATTTATAAAAAGCAGAATGAGAAACAGAGTGCTTGCAGTTTATCAAAACATCACAGTTTAGCTAAAAAAGTGGAGGCTGACAGATAAGTTTGAAAAAAATATTTGCATGAAACATACCGAGCTCTAAAAGGAAACAAAGATAATTATTTGCACAAGCAAACAGTAGCATAAATGTATTAAGGTTGATAACGGCTGAATTTCCACTCAGCCTTCTCCTGTGTGAGATGCCACACTGAATCCACCAAATCTAATCACGCAGCCTGACTCTTTCTTGGCACACAGATTTATTTAATGCTATGACACAGTCTAATAACGTGGTGTGGATGAGTTCGTGAGGATAAAAAGAAAGCTCTTCAATAGAGATAAATGCAGGATGAATGCAAGGAATTGAAGGTTGCATACGCTTGCCAGGCAATACTTTGTTCTAATTCATGTTGAAAACACTTGAATGATGATTTAGCAATTAAATTATCTGCTTGTGATACAATGTAATTATACATTTTGGAAGATAGAGGCCAGTTGGCTTAATTCCTTCCAATGTGTGTTTAGGCTTTGTAAGTCTACAATTAGCCTGTTCATGGGTTAGCTGGTATTTTCTAGTTAAAATTTACTTTTTAATTTTCTCTTATTCTTTGTTCCTCCCTCTCCCCCTTTTCTGATGTGTTGCAGTTGTGGTTTTAATAAAACAATTACTGGCAGAAAATTCAACCTGACTGATCCTGCAAATAAAACAAACACAGCTTTATTTGGCACCGAAATGTAGGAATTTACAGTCAAAAGCTTAAAACTTTGCACCAAAAAATAGCAAAATAGTCCTGGTTTAAGTCTTGTAACAACCTGTCTCATCACCTTTCCCTGCCCCAATGTCAACACTAAAACCCAAACTACGATCCTTCCTGTCTGATTATTTTTCTTTTCATGTCACAAAACCAGTAAGAAAGTTCTAGTTCTATATAGTCCTTCAGTTCTTGACATTTGCACCATTAAATCTTGCTGTACAGTAATTCAATGTTTTATAATTTACTCCTTATCTCTGCCCTAAATGTCTCACTGTGGTTTCCTGGGAGACTGTTCACCTCTCGGGCTGCCAGAGCTGACAATACAGCTACAGAGCAGAGACACATACAAAACTTTCCTCATACCAAGAACATCATCAATTATTTAAAACAATTCCTATTCTGGATCCTACAAAACTAAAAAAGCTTTTACTTAAAAAATATCTTCTCAGCTGTACCTCAGGGATAAACTGGTGCAAGTGTGCAACACAATTACAGAAACACCATACAATGATCAATGGACTAATTTTTTTATCTTCCAGCAATCTACCAAGTTTATTCAAGTTAGATTGTCATTTCATCACTTTTTTTTGCTGTTTGCAATATAATTATTTAGGATTTCCCACATATAAACATGTCCTATTATGTTCTACCTCAAAACTGACCGGGCTGTAGCAGATAATATATGAGTGACTGAAGTAATTTCCCATGAATTATGCAATCTAAACTAAATTACAAGTGATAAATAGTTGCTAAAGATATTAAAAATTACTTGGAAACCTCTTAATTACAAATTTACACTGTTTACAAATTGCACAGACACTGGACAACAGAAGGAGTTAATCCAAAGTAATTTGCAAGCAAAACAAAAACCGGAACACACCAAGATCTCAGGAGTCCCCACAAACGCCGAGGTTCAAGCACCCTGACCACCCACGCAGTCACAGATCTACTGGACAGCAGGAGAGCTTTGGGTAAACACTGAAATTACCTTACACCTGTCTGCCCTCCACATTGCCTCTTTTATTAAGAGGGGTTTTACACAGGACACCGCTGCCCTGAAGACACCTCTGGCACGGAGAAAGGGCCAGTGCCATATGGACGGATCCAAACTGAGGTTGCAGGATGGCTGTACCTCTGGGCTAGGTTGCTGGTAGCCCCATGTCCCGCCCAACTGCTCATCCCAGCTGGATCTCTGGATTCAGCTGACCACCCTACTGGCATGGCACTGCTACGCCCACTCTGCAGTGCTGGGGGAGAGAGCATAGAAACTGTGCTGCATTATTGCCGATGCACAAAACTGAGTTATTCCTTTGTTTCACATGAGAGAACCGTCAAAGTGCTCAACTCCACATCTCTGTTACTCACAGCCCAGGACCTCCTTCATTGTACACAGAGAGCACAGGCTGCACACCATCACTGAACAGTCCTGTAAAACCACAGGACCAGTAAACATTGTCTTTCTCTCAGGCTCCTTTTTATTTCTCATCCCTTTTACTGCAGCAGAAACCTGTGCGTTCTTTTCCGCTTCTGGCTTCCAGAAATCACTAACTGACATAAAATAGGATGATTTTTCACCACATAAAAAAACAATAAAAAAGAAAAAAGCTAATAGGGTGGTAACTATTCTGCCCACTAGATAACAACTAAGTAGAACAATAGCTATGTCAATAGCAGTAGTGGACCAGGTTTCAGGTATTTTTAAACACAATTGTCTTATCAAGTGCAACTGTTATGTGAATTGGTTTAAAGCAAAACAAGCTCTGTATAGTGATATTTACTTCTCTCTCTTGTTTTTTTAACAGAGGGTTATGAAGTGTGAAGTACTTTTGACAGAAAATTAAAGTGTTTAAAACTGGTATTATTACATTCTTCTATTTCTATCTTAATAAGCAACACATGCCCACTACCCACGCCCATGATCATGCTGGGTCAAATACTTTATACATAAAAGATGTTCATAAACAAACAATTTTAACTCACAGAAATGGCTGTTGGTGCCCAAGTAACCAGAAGCCAGCAAACCATCCATGTGCTCACTGCACAGAGGCCACTAGCTGCTAACAGAAGGGAAGGAAAAGTTATTCTGCTCCATAATGCACATCCCAAGAAACCAGCAGCCGCTCTTGCTTAATGAGTGAGAAGTGATCAGATAAAAACAATTCCAGGTGAAAGAAAATGTTAAACCTTCACAGATATGTTTTGGGTTCTCTCACCTTGCTTTGTATTAACCTCTCACCTGCTTCTTAAGTTTTTGGACATACTGCTCATCAACATTCAACAAACTAAAGGCTGGCATGTCAATGAGAATCATCAGGTTTTGAGTGATGAAATAGAAGTATTTTTATTGTGCCACCTTACAAAACAAGACTTGGGATGAAGGGTGTTTTGAACACACATTTGCTGAAAGGCAGATTCCTACCCTATGTAATCCATCATGGCAGTTCAGCCAAAAGATGAGGGCTACCAGCCTAATAAAATCTGCAGCTCTAAGAGTCCAAGGTGATAGGTCTATCAAAACCCAAAGATCCACATATTAATCAAAACAAAACAAAACAGGACAACCCCATACAAACACACACATCAAGTTCTGAAATTGATAAAGGTAGAGCCAGGAGGAAATACGAAAGGTTTCAGTTTGAAAATAGGAAGCATTCAAGGTGAAAATGAAATCAGCCTGCTTTGCAAGCAACTCTCATTAATATCATAAAGATCTAGCCGGATGGGAGACAATATCCTGCACAGTGCAGCTGAGAAAAACAACAGCAGGGAAATAAAACCATTCTTCTTTTCAACTGTAATACCACAGCCAGCACTAAGAGTTGTTTTCAGAAAACACTCTGCAGGGTTTATTTAGAATAAAAAGTAAAGAACAGCCTCTCCTGAGTCTTGTCTAAAACTGCCACTGCTGCAGACAAGCCACAATGATTTCCTTCTCTGTGTTGAAGAGGAGCTCTTGAGGATGTTTCTGACAACCACTTAAGCAAACATCGCGATAATCTCAAAGACAACATTCCTAAACACTGTTTGAAGAGATCATATGTTTCCCTCCTCTTATGAATATAAAAAGTGCATGAATAGAGGCTATGCAGTTGCACTCAAAATTACTTTGGACAAAGACATCTCCAGCTAGTGATGTTTGCAACTGAGCTTCCTTCCTCTCACTGGAAGTGGATGCAGGTTTCTTCTAAGCACTTTCCATACTTCGTGAAAAATTAATAGGTCAATTACTGTGATTTATGCAAAGCTAACTTCTACAGAAAAATCAAGGAGTAGCACTCCGTAAATACTGTCTTTCTAGGCAAAAATATATATACCTTATATAGCAAGCACATCATTAATTCAAGATTACTTTTCTTGATGGCAGAGTTCTGTCAGAAGTGTTGACTGTTATATGAAGAGCCAAAGACTGGATTGGCTCTTACATTTATTTGTCTCAGCCATTTTAGATTGATTTACAGCATGAAGAGTAAACAGTAAGATTTAGAAAAAGATTTATGTGTGACTAGATAGATAAGATTCCTCCCACAT
The DNA here is from genome assembly GCA_013397755.1 of Cnemophilus loriae. Taxonomy (NCBI): domain Eukaryota; kingdom Metazoa; phylum Chordata; class Aves; order Passeriformes; family Corvidae; genus Cnemophilus; species Cnemophilus loriae. The sequence continues at coordinate 3,203,534 of VZTF01007877.1, read as the reverse complement.
ACCTGTATACAGTTGAAGGGGGAGGACAGAAATTGAAAAACAAAAACTATGAAAACTGGAAGAGTTTCCTATAAGCAGGGTGATAAATAGTAGTGTTGTGTGAACATCTATCTTTTCAAACATCTCTTGTGTTTGTTTATTCATTGGATATCTCATGGCAGGCTTATTTAACCTTGAAAATTGGTAAGCATCCTGGCTTGGAAATAACGTTAAGGGCAGGAAAGTTATCTGAAATATCAATGGAAAAACCATTGCCACAACCTCCTTGTGCAAGGCAGACTAGGAATTGCCCAAATGAGCAGCACTGAGCATGTCATAGCCATGTTAAGGATCTTAATGTGTAAAGAACAATACACACATTAAGCTTCAGTGGTGGTGAGTGTTACCCTGTGTTTATTTTTAGACTTTATTTAGCAAAGAAAACAAGCTGTATTTATATACACCTGAGAAATACAGGTATGTATACAATGCTTCTGAGAAGACACTTCCGTGTTACTAGGATCACTACCTGTTTCCACCTTTGTGGAATTTGGTTTTAGAGAGTACTAGTATGCTGAGTTCTGCTGTTTCTCCTCATTCTAAGCAGTATTCCTCTCTTATGATTAAAGAGAGAACAAGAAATAAAGATGTTCTCTCCCTAGCTTTCCCCTTCTTTTTTGAAATAATTCGAGTTACACCAAAACCAGCTCCCTGCCTTCAGGCCCTGCCTATGCATATACCCTTCTCTGATACCTTCCACTTCTCAGCACAAATCTACATGAGCTCTTGCCTCCCCTCAAAACCTTACCCCTCACACAGAATGCCATCTGCCACATCCAGCACACTGTTCCTGCAGCCCTGCGGCTTTCAGCACAACTGTCCTGCACTCCACCATCACATACACCTCCCCTGATTCACAAACTGCCCCAGGAAACTCCCGAGGGATTGCCGGGGCTGATGTGACATCCTTGTCAGGGCAAGTGCCAGCAGCACTCTGCTGTCAGAGGTGGCTGGCACGCTCCAGCACACCAGCTGCAAGCAAACCCACACACTCCACACGTGCTCACTGTTTTGGGAAGCTTGAGAAGCCCGCAGCCAGAAAACAGACACTTTTCAGGACCATAAAGCCTCTCCCTGGCACCCAGCCACTTCATTCATAGGGGAAGGTGGTTTGGACACTTCCATAGGCTTTGCCAAAACCTCTGCCAGCCATGAGGCTGGTGCTCCTGACCCAGAGCAACTCCAGGCCTCACAGAGAAACCATACACAGGCTTTCCTTACAAAAATCACACAGCAGGTCTTACTCCAAAACTTCAGCTTTGGTACTGCAAATACATAATTTGCTTGTTGCTTTCTAGAGTCTGTGCTCTGAACGTGAGGCAGGGTTTTAGGCTCATACAACCACAGCACTGCCCAGGGTGGAAAGGACTTCAAAAGATCATCTGGTCCAATCTTCCATGGGAGAGGGAGCCCAGATGAGATTATCTAACATCTTGTTCAACCCTATCTTGAAAACATCCAGTGAAAGGGCCTCCACCACATCCCTCAGGAGGTTGTTACAGTGATTATTGTTGTCACTGTAAAAAAAATTATTTCTTTTATCGAGGTAAAGCCTCTCCTGGTACTGTTCCTTTTTGCTTTCTCCATGTGGCTACTTGTGAGGACAGAGCCTCCATCCTCTTTGTAGCCATCCTTTAAGTATCCTTTAAGTACTGGAATACGGTGATGAGGTCCTCCTGAGCCTTCTCTTCTCCAGGTTAAATGCCTGCTCTCCAACAGGAAGAACAGAAAAATAAAAACAAGTGCCTTCTTCTACCCAGTGGGGCAGAAGAAAGATGTGAGCAGAAGACCAGGCTGCAGCACAGATGAAAGGGGCAGACACAAGAGGTGAATGCTCTCCTATTAAAACTCCAGAAACAGACCTGCAGCAGGGTCCTGGAGTACTGAAGGCAGGACAGCAGCCTAGTCAGGAACATCAAAATGATCTGAGCCAATTGTGCTAATTATAAGTAAAAGAATTATCTTTTTTTTTGCGTGTTTGTAACACAGCACAAAAGCACACTGCTGGTTTTTTTCATCAGTATTAAGACAGGACAGACTTAAAATGACAGTAGAAAAGAACACTTGTTTCCCTACATTAGCTGACTAGAATAGGTAGCTGTCTATTTAAGTGAGGTGCAAGCATAATTTTCTCCAGTATACCTTACACTAAGGGTCCCTCTGATTTCCAACAGAAGAAAACAGAATCAATGCAAACAAATGAATTATACAGTATTAAAACATAAATATTTCAAAGCTCACATTTTATAGAACTGTATCTAGATGCTTCCTGACAAGAATCAGAAACATGTTTTGTACTCGAATGACTGGGAAAATAGGTCTATTTTTCTTTTTGAAACAAATTAGTCTGGAAATATTTGATGAAAAAATGTCAGTTATTAATCAGTATCCAGATGTCAATATGGAGCTTTCAGTACTATTTTAGTAATAAAATATTCAATAAAAATAGCCTAAATTTAGAGATGGGATATAAATCCTCTAGTGAAAAACTGTTCTTACAGTTTTAAGAATTTATGTTTAAGAATTCTCCTTATGATCCCCTCATCATTCAAACTTCACGGAGGGATTATTATTCAGCTACAAAATTAAAATCCAAACTGATCCTAAATCATAAAGGGCTTTTAGAAACCATCTGTTGAATTTTATGCCTCAAAATTCTAGATTACATTATTTCCTATATAAAAATGCACACCAATATTTCAGTATCACACTTTCATAAAATCAAGTTCTATCGGTTCTAAAATACACATATGCCTCTATTTTTAAACTTCCAACTCATATCTTAATCAAAATGTATACAGGAGGACACTTCAAAGAACATTAATTTGTTATACCCAGTTAAATAGTCTTCAATAAATAATTCTCTTGTAACTATACTAGTTAAAGCTATTAAAAGAGAATACTAACACCATCTCTACAAGATCAATTGAAACAGTTTGGCTAAAGGGAATGTGGCAATCAGAAGAACAAGCGAAATTTAACTTGAAGTGTTTTCTGCAAGCCTTGCCTTACACTTCAGGTGCATATAAGCATTGATATTTGACTGCTTAAGGAACAAGGAAAGGGTAAAAATGAAGTTTAAAACATTTGAAAGCAATGTCAATATACCAGAACTACCTTAAAGCAAACACTGAATGTTAGTTTTTACAAAGTACTTCTTATTAGTTCTTAAAACTTAACACACAACCCAACATGATATAGAAGTAATCTGCAAGTATTTGGCATATGTGAATATCCTTGCACTGACCTGACCCAAACTAGAACAATATCAGTTTGTTTTTATCAAGGATACATAGATGATGTACTGGGCATCCTTCTTATTATGACTAAAGTTGGCTTATCTTGTGGCATTACTCAGAATTCTAACTCTGTCTGGTCTTATGTTTTTTATGAGAGGTGGAAAGGCACAGATGGCTTTTTTTTTTTAAGTGCAAGAACTATAACCTTAACTTCAAGTGGATCTTCTCAAGTTTGGTCATCACCTCCTTGGACAGAAGAATTCTCAGTTTGTTTCTACTTATACAACCAGCAAGTCCAATATGTATTTCTTTCTAAAGTGTTCAGCGTATTTCATAAAATAGAAAACTCACTGATAACAATTTTGAAATTATAAATGGAAACTGTTATATTATTCAGAAATAACAAACCAGTAAGCTTATAATTATAATATACTGGAAAATCATCTTTGAGTCATCCTTGGCTAAAGCTGTTATGACTTGACAGTCTCTGAACCCCTTTTAAGGAATATTTCTTCCCTTTTTCACTTCACCTATACTCATCTGCAAAGACACTTAATTCTACAAAGTTACCATTTCTGAGTCCTCAATATCTGCTTTCAAACTTTAAAGCCGTATTTGCCAGCTTCTAAACATCTTATCATGCTACACAGACAAAACAACCATAATTTCTACTTCATACACCAGTTTCCAAAGCACGTCTTTGGGTACCACAGCCACTTCAACGCAATGTTCAGAAACTGAGGGTGACAGGCTTGCTTGAGTAGAAAAGCTTTGTAAAGATGTGAAAAAACTTCCCCTTGATAAATGAGATCCGGAGAGGGGAATGGCTCGGGGCTCCTTGTGGGCAGGCTGCGGGCACTGCAGGCTCTTCCTGTCAGTTATGAGAACTGAGCGAGCAGAACAATTTAGGGAGCTTATTACTGGGCCAGCGAGCAAAAGGAGCTAACACACATGTAGCAGAGTCCCAGCTTACAGGCCAATTAAAAGCTTCACATTATTGCATTACATCACTGAAAGCAAGATGAAAGTACACAGTCAACTTTGCAGATCTGCTCTTTCTTTATAAATAACACCAGAATAATTTTTTTTTTAAAAAAGGGGCAACAAAAAAACCCACACCAAAAAATCCACCCACAACAAAAGAGTTCTTTCAGTCACTAGTCCTGCAGCCATCATTTCAACATAAAAGGATGCCCTTGAGCATCTGTACACAAAACATACACTGGTTTTACTTGGTGAATATTTTGATTACCTTAATGTAGCTAATTTGGAGTGAGCCTGCACATAGTCCTTTAAAAAGAAAATTGCCTGTTTGCTAAAGGAATGTTTTCATAGCACTTTATAGTCAATTTCAGAACAAATTCCATTATGCAGTGAGTAGTATTAGGCTCTCATCTACTATACATAATTATAGCAGAGGAGATCATTTGGATGCTATTGCTTCTATGCTACAGCAGCTTCAAATTCAGTAACAAAAATAACCACCATACTGGGGCATTATTTTCCTAGGGCAATAGGGCAATCAAAACCAGGCACATTTAAGTAGTGATAATCAGCATAGCTACATATCTGATTGGAACCACAGCAGTGTGAGAAGTAACTGTATTGCTTTCATTTCAAGATCCAAGCCACAGGAGAGGAACTGGGCCAGCTTACAGCAGCCAAGCAAATGGTATTTTTGATAACTGCCTTCTGGTGCTCAGAATCTAATTTCCATACAAAAATATCCAATTTTTTGCAAGTGGAATGGATCTTCATAATTTGATATATATGCCCTAGCCAACTGGCTTGAGGAAGTGTGGATCACACCTGTTTCACAACACGTGGGATACTGATTTGGGCAATGGGAGCTTGTCATTGACTTCATAATTATTAAAATCTATTAGGTTTATCAAATGATGCAATTAAAAAACAAAACAAAAAACCCACCATGAAGTGTCCTCCAGTTCTTCCATTATTCATTAAATCAGAAATAAGCAGCTCAACATAAGGCATTCAAGCTGTTATGAAATTCACTTATTGGTAAATGACAAATGAAGCTAATTCTCAGTATAACAGCTTTTCCTGGTGAGTCAATTTATTTAAAAGAAATGAAGACATTACCACACCAAGATATAATTATGGGGTTTTGTAAGTAGTTGCAGCCTGAAGTATCGCAGCTCTGCTTTTAAACTTCTACAGCAAAAAAAGACATATTAACCATTATATTGTAGACCTGACATATCAGATGTGCTCCAGGAGTGAGGGAGGTCTATAGGATCACATAGCTATATGCTTTTATCCTGCAATGGATCTGTACAGTTGGATTCCCCCAGCCCCAATCAGGAAGGCTCTGTGCAGGTGCAAAAATCCATTAATGGCCACATGCAAGGCTGTGTCGCAAAGAGGACTGGCTTGTTGCCTGTGACAGCTGGAAATACCTCCACACTGCTGCAGCAAAGGCTCATGTTCAGACTGCCCCTCTGAAATGTATTTGGAAGAATTACCTACTCCATATAATGCACCAGCAGTGTGCAGGGCTGCTGGCATCCGAGAAGCAAAGAACAGAACGAGCCATCAGAGTCCCTACGGAGTCTATGAATCTACAGCACGCATGATTTAGTATTCCAATACCAAGGTGATGAGTATTCTATAGATAACTCATTTAGATTACTCACCCAGCAAGTCTGTCACACACTCAAGTGTGGTATTTGAAAATACTAGGTTGTTTTCTGACTACTTTTTAAGGCTTAGTAAGAAAATTTTCATCCTACTCACTGTGCCAAAACAGCTTCAAGTAGAAATATTTGGCCTTGGGAACAGAATTACTAAATTGTGTGTGTGTGTGTGTGTAGGTACACGCAATCCAGAGTATGCCAAACCAAAATAGCTCAAGCCTGCAAGCAGCAGATCTCATTTGGGGATTTCTATTTTATGTTTGCACAAAGGCGCAGCAGATCCCTCACCTTCTTGCCTGCCCTAGAAAGGTGACTATACACTGACTGGGCAAGGCAGAGAGGTGTGGGAGGGCCACACTGCTAGTGCAAGGAAAGTAAAAGACACCCCAAGCAGCATACCCAACCCCAAAACACTTCTGCACCATCACCTCTGCCTTGGAGTGGTTCGGCAGGTTACAGCTGGAGCACATCTGACACATTAGAGGGAGATGACATCATAGCTCTTTAAAGCCAAGAGGTGAGTGTTGACCTGGCTAAATTAGGGAAGTTTACACCTAAGCCACACAACCTGATGTGCCTGATTTAGGACTTTGTTTAATGCTTGAATTTATTTAATTAATCATACACTTAAATACAATGCTATGCCTGAGAACGACAACTAGTTTCTTTCAGACTATTAAATCTGTTGCAGTATTTCAACTTCTTCTATCCAAATGGAATCCTTTTCCATTGAATCATAAAATTGTTCAGGTTGGAAAAGGGTCCAAGATCATTGAGTCCAATCTTTGACCAAACACCACTCTGTTAAATAATCCAGTCATTTCTTGAACACATCCGGGGGTGATGACTCCACTACTTCAGCAGGGAGCCCATTCCAATGCTTGACAACCCTTTCAGTGAAGAAATTCTTCCTAATATCTTACCTGAAGCTCCCCTGATACAGCTTGAAGTCATTTCCTCTATTCCTGTTGCTGGTTGCCTGCGAGAAGAGTCCAACCCCCAGCCGGCTACAACCACCGTTCAAGTAGTTTTAGAGACTGATAAGGTCTCCCCTAAGCTCCCTTTCCTCCAGGCTAAAGAGACCCAGCTGCTCCTCACTGACTTACTCTCCGATCCTTGCCCAGCTCTGTTGCCTTTCTCTGGACACGCTCCAGCCCCTCAATATCTTTCTTATAGTGAGGGGTACAGAAATGAACACAAGGACTCGAGGTGCAGCCTCAACAGTGCCAAGTACAGGGCGACAATCACTGCCCTGGTCTCTGCTTAAGAACATCATTGTGTGAATCAAAATCAAGGGCTCAGATGGCTCTACAGGGCAAGGAGGAAGGGCTTTAACTTGGAGCAACTGAGACCATTTAATATTACTTATTTATACTACTTGAGAACACTGAGGAGCAAGTTAATAAAGCAGCGCCGTCCTCTGTCATCTGCACACAAAAAACCCAGACCAAGCTAACTATTTTGGCATACGGAACCTAGGGAAGAAAGAGCACCACTTTGAAAGCCTCCAGAGGCAAAAAAAGCTTTTAAAAAGAAAAATAGAAGCAAATAGTGTATGTGGGAAGACAAAGTTAGGGTATTATGAGGATTTAACTGCATGCGCTTAAAATTCTAGTTTGTATTCTCTGCAGTCACTCAAGCCCAAGTTCAGAATACTTTACAAAGCCAGTCAATCTTTTAGAGTAATCCAGTGAGAATTCCCTTAATGTGCACATCCCAGAGGCCTAGAGGGGCTCAGAGCACTGTGCCCCTTTTCAAGGGTCAAAACTTCAGTTCTTTGATATCACGGAACTTTCGCGTGTTGTTAAGAGTAATTCTTCGGTGGGTCAAAAAAGAAAAGCACAAGAAATAGTCTGCATCATCATGAAAAGAGCCAAACTTAGAGCAGACTGTACAGCTTTAGGCTAAGGTTAGTCAAAACAGGCATAACAGCCAAGCTCAAGGAACCAGGGCTAGGCAGAAGGCTGTCTCGGGGCTGCACAGAGAGACAAATGGCATACACCACCAGGAGGGGGCAAAGTGCTGTTGCCTGGGATGTGGCAAAGCAGGGAAGGGATCTCCCTTTCTCCTTGTCTTAACTGAACAGGCGTCCACAAAACAAGCAAAAATGCAGTCAGGGATGCCAACATTTTAGACTGTGTTCCAGTCCTGTCCAACTGATGGAAAAATTAGAAGCTAACTTCTGTACCCTACAGGGCTATTTGAAGGAAAAACAAGATATCCATCTAATAGACACATAAGAATTAGATTTCAGTAAGATACTGCTTAATCAAACACAGTTCAAAATTTAAAGAGCACGTAGATTTGCAGCACAGCCAGGCAATGCTCTTGATTTGAACTTGAAACCTGAAAGCAGGGAAGTGACATGCATGGATAGCTTTCCTTTGCAGAGACCAGTTCTGGACAACCAGGACATACATAACAGTACAGAGAGGAGATAAAGATATGGACATTTTGACAGGGATGAAAAACAAGCAAATACAATACTGTGATTGCTTTCCTGAAGGTGAGAGACAGAGAAAAAGCATATTAGGCCATGTGTACAAATTTACATGCGGGAAACTGACTGGGGGGTGGGAAATCAAGAATGGAAAATGGAAATGTTCAGTCTTCAATAAACCAGCTCCACTTATCTTGGAACTTCATTAAGTACTGGCTCATTTACAGTAAAAGCCATGATATTTGAACTCCATCAGAAACACCATTTGCCTTATTTAAAATGTCAACACAGTAAGAATAAATAGCCTTCTAAAGCAAAAACAAGACCAAAGACCTCTGACTTGACTTTATACCACTACACAATTACAAGATCATCTGATTATCTACAGGACAAATGACATGCTTTTCTGCTCAGAAGCACCAGACAATGTATGTTCCAGAAACAGCATTACCGCAGATGTTTTGTGACAAACTACTAATAATAACATCATCATTGTCTTCAAAAAACAAAAAAAAAATCTGGTTTCTAGAAAAAAGAAAGTTGTTTAATCTTGATTAAAACCTTTCTAGGATTTTAAAGGACAACTTTAGAAGTCCCTTTGAACACAAACCAGTAAGAAAGAATTCATTTCGGTATGGAGGATTACATATAGATCTGATTAAAACAGAAAATACTGAATAAGAAAGAAAAGAGAACACTCTCAATATAATTAAATTTTCATTCTCGAAATTACTCCTAGCTTTAACAGATAATTGAAAATCTCTGCAAATCTACGCTATGGTTACATATTTATGAAATTGGATGCTTAATCTGTACAAGAAAAAAAGCACAAAATACAGAGTAAGCCTATAGATTTTACCAGAGACAGGCTTGACAAAATTCTCCTTGTTGCATATATTCACAGAAGGCTACCTTTCAAATAGATTTGAGACTTCACAGTGCAAACAATGGCTGAAGGCATTTAAAACAAGCAATCTTTTCACATATGCCAAATCCTGTAGAGAGATCATGTTTTTTAAAATGACTTAAAATTATCATCAATAATTCTAACATGACCGATAGAGTTTCCCTCTAAAAATAAATCATACATCATATTTAGGAAAATACTTCTATCACAAATCCTTAATTACTGGTTTTAAAAAAAGCTTCACGCACATGTATTTCATAGAAAACCTCCACAGCAAACCAGCTTCTGAATGATCATTAATACCACTCAGAACAAAAGACTGTTTCCAGCTACAGGCAACTTCACTAACTGTGAAGACGCAGGATCTGTGAAGATCCCAGCCAAACCCACCCTCGCAAGCTTAGGGACTTTCTGCAGAGAAGGTTGTCACCTCCACTGTTTGGTTCATCCTCCACAAACTGGCCCACCTCCCAGACCACCTTCCCTAATATTACTGGGTAATTCAAAATACCTCATTGTTTATAAATTGTCTCCCACAGGCATTACCCCCAACATCTATCTGTACCAATGGACACTGGAATTTATCTGCCATTTACTGCTCAGTCACTTGATACTCATTCTTCTAACAAACTTTAGTAAGCGACTACTCTTTACATGACTGTTCTTAAAACCTTATCAACAGAAAACCCCACTGCAGTATTCACACATTTTTTCACATCAATCATGAAATCACCAGACAGTAAAGAGCTTTCAAGACGTTTAGTGTCTTTGATGAAGGTTTCTACAAACATCTTTTGCAAAAGCCAAGCATACTCTTTCTTCTGGATCACTCCACCTTACCTGTTTGCTGACCTCTTGTGAGAAGCCCAATTGTACAAAATATATTCCCTTACAGAAAGCTCACAGGCTCTTCCCAGTGTACCATATTTTGCTTATTCAGTTTTATGCTTGAAAAGTTTCAATTTTCATTCTTCAGTTCCCTAGAGTTTTTAAACCTTTGTGTTAAGGCTGATTTCCTCTGGCATCAAATATAATTTAAGCAATAGATTAAGGTATATTCCATTTTAAGAAAGACTTGGACAAGAAACACTCTTAAGCTCCTCCACACGGAACACTAAGGCAAATAACTAAGCTTCAGTGATACAGCCTTATGTTTCTTGATTGTTCCTTTCACACATGGACCGTTTAGCAACCTACCACAAAGTCTGGCAGGGTCTGTATGAAGGGTGACATGTTCACTGTTCTTTTTATGTCTTTGCCAGTTTGCTCCTCAAAAATATTTGTCTTGTATTTCTAAAATTCAGCTTTCCTGAGATTATGCTCTCTTCCATAGTCTCATTTGGATACACTTCCCCCTTGTTCCTTTATTTTCAATATACTCCTTTACTCTGCTGTTAACCATGTTTTAAGGATTCAGACAAAATACTATTTTGATAGATTTTGTTTTTTCTTCGGGAGAAAAAAAATTCTACTGTAGGAAAAAAATGCACAAAGTCTTTAATATTTGGCTCAGAGTTGCAGTGTGCATGAGAAGCACAAGATAAAAGGCAGTCCCTGTCCCCCAGTGATTATAGTTATAATAGTAATAAGGTATTAAAAATTACATAAGGCAGCTCTGGTAGGAAAACTGGTCAAAGATTAAATACTACCTGTATTTAGCAAATGATGCAGAAAAAGAGGTTTCATTTATTCAGAGTTTTGAAGCATCGGTAATGGTTTCATCTCCACAGCAGGAGGCTACATGGCCTGCTAAGTCTGTGGCTTAGATACTAGTTGTATCTAGAAAGTAATCTTACATTTACCAGGAAGAACATAATAAGCAAAACATGTATTCAATATCAAGGTCCAATAAACAGAATTAATACAGTATGTTAAGTCTTAGTCTTCATGACTACCTTCAATTTAGCAATAAAAATACCCTACATGGATCAACAATTTGTATAACCAAAACAAAACTCAAATAAAAAGCCTGAAGCTTGATGATTTTTGGGACTTTTTTTTAATATTTTCAAACCTCGTCTCAAATGCTTTGCTGAATGACAGACTTCACAGGAACCCATGTATATATGGGTTTACCTTACACAGACTTTTCTGAAACAGGGATTGGCAATTCTCATAACCTCTATCCCACATTTCTAATTACCATATTGCAAAAAGCTAAAACACCACAGTGTTTGCTTAAGTGGCGTGTGTTGTAACCTCAGTGGTCAAAGGTTATCCTGATATACAGTATACATGGAACAGTAATTCTTTTGATGATTAAAATAAGCTTTCAGAGCCAGAGAAGCAAGAGCATGACAAATATTTTCATGACACATCAACACATCTATAACTGAAACAAAACATCCTATGAAATTTGCCTGCCTTCTTAAATGAAGAAGAGATTTAAATGAAGTGATAAGTGGTTTGAATGGTTACCAACAACCAACTCAGTGGTACCAAACCAACAGCCTCCTGGCCACATCCTGCCCATCATACAAGTCACACAGGTCACAAGTAGCTTTCCCTTGCCTAGGTGGGCCGTTTCAAGTCACACACCAGGGAAGGCCATAGGTGTACTGAGGAAGACAGCAGCTTGGAACAAACCGCTGCCACTGGAAAAGTCCCCCTGACTACATCTTTATGAGTCAACAAAAGGTTTCTGAGAAAGGTCCTGGCTGAGCTGTGGCTCCATGAATTGCTAACCAGTAGCAACACACTGGTACAGAGGGGAAAATATCAGAGCAGACTGACACTTAACCTTTGCAACAAAAATGGTAAATCTGACTTGTAAACAGCACCCAGCTTCCTGCCTCTGGGCACACAGGCAGCAGCTCCAAGTGTACAGAGGGGCCATGACAGGCCCTCCTGTGCCTCTTGAGCATCCCCAAAGCCTGAGGAGTGCAGAGTAAAGCACCTGCTACAGCTGTCACCATATCATGAAGTGGATGGCAGCCACAAATTGTCTTCTCAGTTACAGAGCACTACATTAGGACAGGTACAGCATCAAGTGTACCAGGAAGGGTGAGAGTCAGCCTAACTTCAGCTGCCCGAGTAAACAGACACTCACCTCTGAGAGCCAGCAGCTCTCAGCTTCCCTCTCACTCACTTTACAGAGAGCTGGGGTACTTCTCAGACCTGTCACCTCCTCCTGAGGGAGGAATTTAGAAGTGCCTATTCCACTCTGCTCAAAGGGAGCCCAAGACAACCAGGGTAGACAGATGTCAGATGAATTCCTGCAGAGAACCTAATTGTGCACAGTAACCCAATTTGTGCACTCTCCCACCAGCGGGGCATTAGGGCACATACAGGGAATGGCAGGATTTTCTACAGGTATTTTCAAAATACCAACTGCCTTCATTTGCTTGCTATTAACAGCTGAAAAATGACACTGCACATGTAATAGCAAAGGAGGAAGTTTTTATTTAAACTTGTCTTTTTTGGGGGGTGGAATCTCAAAAAATCTCTACATTTTTATTGATGACAAATGAAGAACATTAAGCAGCTGAACACAGATCCCTTCAGGGAAGGGACATTTAATGATGAGTTTTCAGCTAAGGATCAAAGGCTTCTAAAAGAGCACACTCTAAAATCGGGGTTTCTAACAATTAGACTATCTAAAGCTCATATTTTTCAATTCCATTACATATTACTCTACATAGCACCATCAGCCTTTAGGTTCCTGAATGAAGGCAGCACTTCTGCACTGTCACAGGAACAGACCTCAAGGGAATGAAAGGACAGAACAGCAGGACTGAGAAGAATGGAAGAAACCAGCTAAAGCATCTTTAGGATACTAAAGGAAGTGAAATACTACATACTTAATTTCATAATTATCTCCTTGGACTGCTAAAGAGATAAAACAGCCTCAAAACCGGTATCATCGGAACTGAAACATTCAAGCAGAATGCCTAAAATAGATGAAGTGAACCCAGTTCCTGATGTAACACTGACAAATCTGCACTTGACAATATGTTCTTCACCTGTGACAAACCTGTATAAATGTTCATTAGCAGGTACTGTTTAGCAGAGTTTCAACAAATTAACACAGTACTAGTACCAGCTTTCCAATCTACACTTTCAGATTCAGCACTTGCTCAAGCTGAATGCTCAGAGCAGCATGAAATAGACAGCGCTCATGCCCTGTTAACCTCAGAGATAAGAAACAAACCCGAAGAGAGTTCAGAGTTTTCATAGTTTAATGAAAGCACAGCAAAAGCGATGCTTGCAAAAGGTCACTAGGAAACAACAGCAGTGCAGTAATGTCAACACAAAATTCTCAACCTTTATTTAATCTTAATCCCATTATTCTTTTTCCCATCGTGACAATAAATCCCACTGAACCAAAGGGATGCACACCATTTTCTTTCCTGTGACTCTGTGTAGAAGAATTCTAACTACAAATAAATACAGCACACTTCAGAAGAACTCTTATGTGTACATACATACATATATATATACACACATAAAAACTGCAGAAGTTAAATCTGTTACCAGAAGATGAAAAATAACAAACAGTAAGAAAAAAAAGTCTTACTGAACAGCATTTTTCTTTCTGTTTACATGCAGGATTAAAGATTACTAAGTCAATGTGTCTAGTAGATGTTCCGGTATGCAACCTCATACATTGATTTTCTTTTCCAGGATCATCTAACAGAAGCAGGATGCTCTTTTTAAAAGATTCTTTCATAAAAGCAAAGATTTGACTACAGGAAACAAAAAATCAATACACAAACCCCTCATGTTTTACATTTGTAAATAAATATATAACAGGACTAGAATGAAAATTGATGAGTTACTCTCTAATAATGACATTGCTTCACAGAATAAGAATGTATATGGACCCTGTTTATTGTTTAATTAATGTATGTCACTCTTTATTAAGCATGGGTTTGCTGAATTTTAGCGTGTCTTATTGTTTATTCCCCTTAGTTTTTTAGAGCTTAAACACTAAAATGATGAGCTTCACTCCTGCTTTTAAGTCAGCATCTCTAAAACAAAACAACATACCCACCTGCTTGCCAGTGTCTTGTCTCCTCTCCCTCTCCCACACCTTTTTTTTCTTCTTAAAATTCAAGTGACTGAAGAGTTCTATGCCTTTCTAGGAGATCAAGTCACAGTCACTGATTAGCAAACGTGTCTCTCTTGCAAAACTTAAACCTCAATAAGTAAATTAAGTAGAAAGGAAACATGAGAACATGTCATGAGTTAGTGACTTCAACTAATATGGATTTTTTACAGTAGAGTACTCAATATTGGAAAAAAAAAAAATTGCTCATTATTGATAACATATATATAACCACAGCCATGTCTTGGTAGCATCAGCTACCAAAGGAACATGCTACATGTAAGCAGCACTAAATAATACCCTTTTTTGTAGTTCCCACACAAGACATCAGTGGAGCTTCCTACCATTTTCCCCTCATGGACAATGTTCTTCAGAGAACAGGCAGCTCCACAGAAAAATCACTGAATAACTTGCCAGAACTTACCCAAAGTATACCTGAAGCAGAGACTTTGCTTGTTTTCAGAAGAACCTAGAAGCTTCTACAGAAAAAATGAAAGAAAAGCTGGATTCTTTCCTTACTACTGACATCAGAGCTGTCCATCCTGGGCATGCTACCTCAACTACAGTTCACGTCGGTCATGATTTAAGACTTCAGCTACAGTAGTGTTGACAAATACATAAAAATCAGATTACTAATCTGATGTTTTCATGATATATTTCAAATGCAGGTTTTTGAAATGGAAAGCTTTCCATCATTGCAGTAAACTGAGGTTAACCCCATGCTGCCTCGCAGCTTCTTATACACCAATGCAGGGTCCATCCACAAGACATGTGGATGCTCAGTGTCTCAGCTTTGAAATGGAGAGACCTCACACCTCCTCACCTCCCTAAAATCAAGAACAAGATTTGCCTTTGTTAAGGTTACAGTTTCTTCCCTTATCACCTTCCCTAAGCATTCAGGACTCTGAGGGAAACAGCTACCTTCAGCTTTACATTCCTTCTACAGCTTCTCAAAAAATGTAGTTTCATACCTATTCCCTTCAACTCTTCCTAAAATAAAGTGGGCTGTTCATCCTATCTGTGCCAACACATACTGCTCCATAGTCCACCTCCTGCCTCCACACACATGTATGAGGACACAGTTTAAAAACCTCCTCTCCCAAAACACATTTGACTACTTACTCTCATTCTGTCAGTCAAATGAAACTACAACACCTTTCATCTCTCTGTATTTTAAAAGATGAGACATGAAAAGAGTAAGGGAACTCTCCACCTTTCTCAATAGTTTACTGTTCCAAAGGTTAACTTTCCATCTCCTACACGTCTATGCTGTACACAAAAAACCCCTCACTCCTCCTGTCTGCAGTTCGTTCTGCCAGCCATTTTAAAAAGCACACACCCTTAAGCGACAAGCAAAGTGTTAAGAGCTGATCTTTCTCTATACTTAGCAGGCAATCTGTATATAAGTTTAAAATATATCCTATTTTCAAAGGCAAAAAAACTTAGCTATATTTTACATAACACTCAAAACATGACCTTACTCCCCTCCCTTATTTATATGGCACTGAACTTTTTGTCAAGTCGAATAAAACAAAGCTAAATAACAAGAAAATTTTTATAATTACTTTGAAAGCTCTTAAATCTGAAACTAAGCAGTTGTACTCAGCCTCATAAATTCCCTTCCCCTCAAATTTGCTGAAAAAAATTTGCCCTTGGGCATGTAAGGCTCAGATAACTACTGTATATCCCTAACTATCTTAGTAACTCAAATCCTGAAACACTGAAGGACAGCATGTATGTGCTCGGAACAGATCTGGTAATTGCTGATGCTGTAGGTGGCAGCAGGATCTCTTACTCTTTCCTAACTCTGGCATCCTCCAGAAAAATCTTAGAGAAAAACAGCAAAGCTGCCACTGCTTTAGTGAAACAATACACTTGACACTGTTAAATTCCTTTCTACTAAAGAAACGGCAGAAGCCTATAACAACAGAGTTCCTGCAAAGTCACAGCAACATGCTTGCCTGCTCGTTTAGCTCCAGATGTGCCCACAGCCTGGTGCCATAAATCCCACCATATCAAGACCAAAAAATCGAAGCTTGCTAAGTGTTATGGTTGACATTTTTACTTCTTCCAGCAAGCTTTCATCTGACATTTTTCTTTGACAAAGGAGAGTCTCAAACAAGGAAAGTGGAGACTGCATCGTGTTCTTCCACAGAAGCTAACCAGTAGTGCCATTTATGTTTACTATACAGTGCAAACCTAGGTGAAAAACCTAGGAACAAGTTAACAGCAGTACATGGAACAAGAGCCCTGCCTGCCTACTTAAATGCATTTACTAGACTTAGAAATTGATCAATATTTAACAATTATTGCAAGAGTTCATTCAAAGGATTGCTAGCTGCAGCATTTACAAGGAATCTGAAAACTGCATACAATGATGACAAACGTCAGCAAATCTCTCTTGGTTTAGTTACTTTTAAAAATCGTGAAGTACACATCCAAAACATATTGACATGAAAGATATGTCAAAAAGGGATTTTTGTTCAGGTTGAGGTTTTTTTATTTATTTCTTTTTTACACCAGTTTTGTTTTTCTTTCCTAATCTGGAATTCCACCATTACAGCTTTAGTTTATAAAATGACTCACCAGGGCTGCTTCATTAGGTGAAAGCAGCTTTGGATATAAGCACAGAAAAACCAAAACCCATCAGTGGGTTCTACACTTTGTTCTAAACCTCAAGAGATGTGTCTTAACTTCACCCAGTCAGTTCCTGAAACGAAACAGCAAATATTCACCCTGCAAAGCCAGGAACCACACTAGAATACTTTTCAAACTAAGTTAGACATCTGAACTTTCATTCCCACCCTCTTGACTAGTGCTTCTCTAGAACTGAACTGAGCTGACCAGAACTACCCTTAGCAGTGGTTGCCACCTTGCAGCACAGCTACAGTGGAGTAAAAGATCACAGGTGCTGTGTCCCAGTATAAAAGGCTGGGCCACAACATCCTGTGTGTCTGTAAGAGCAGGAACCAGCTGCTGCCTCAAGATCCTCAAGGCTTATGCATCTACTTCTCCTGTTCTTTTCTCCTCTCCACTTCCACGTATCACGAACCAAGCTGCTCCTTCTTCCAACTGATGGGCAGGGAACCTTCCTTGTTTGGACTGTAATTGGTTGGTCTAATAAGTAGAGGTTCTCTGTCCACAAACCTTGCCTCACTGGAAAGACACATTCGTCGTAGGATTCTCAGCAAAGGCAGCTGACTGCAGAGCTCCTTGCCAGGGCTGATTAGACACAGACTAACTGCGGGGAGGACAAAGTTCAGGACACACCTGTACAAGGAAAGGCTCTTGTTTGATAGTGGCAACAAAAAGTAGCTCTGCTGAATGTGGAGTCCCATATCACCAAACACCCAGGCTGAAAGTCAGCACTTACACGGGAATCTTACACTCTTCCAGAATTTTGTTTCACATGTAGATACAAATCAAAAGATATAGAGTCAGGGCTTGAAAAACCTGCTTACCCATAGAAAGGGAAAAGAGGAGAGGGATGAGTAGGTTGAGCTGGCTGAAGTAACAGAAACCAGTAAATATTCTGGAAGAGGACAGGAGGAGTCAGAGATGCAGCAATAGCCACATGCTGTCCTGTGCAGGTAAGAAGAAAGTCTGGAAGAAGCAAGCACAGATCTACACAAACACAAGCAGGCTGCTCTCTAAGCCTCGGCTGACAGTAGAAGGAAGAATGGATTCATCCGGGCTAACAGGCAATGGTACAAAGAAAATTACAGCTGTATCATCACAAACAGCCAACTATATCCACCTTCTCGATCTATCTCAATGAGGATTAATGCTATAAAGAAATCACAAAACAAAACTAACAAAAAAAATCCCACTTTTTTTCAGTAGATCAGCATCCAAACTTCTTACCTGAGAATACAAATGAGATTTGAAATAAGGTTCTCCCAAACAAGCCAGCAAACATTTTAGTATTGCTTCTGTGCATAGGCAAGAGGACCATCTAACTGGCAAGAAAGAAATATTTTGTCCTTGCTTTTAGTATTTTTTTATTGATGCACCAAACATTTCTGAATCAAAAGGAGACAGTTGGCTAGCAGTAGAAGATGAAGAGATTCTTGTGCCTGATGAAACATTTGAAGACTCAGGGGCAGATTACTTCAGTGTGACATGCTTCATTAAATCCAGAACCAGAAGCCAAATCCTGTACCACCTTCTCAAAGCAGTGCTAGATGATACACACTGAAAATCTTTTCCTCTACAAACCTTACACCACTAGTTCTTACCAGTTTGTGTAAACTACTACACAGGAAATTCCCAAAGACCCCGAAGTGTAGACTCAAAGAATATCACTCTAGTTCTACCTACAAATAAATATGTATATTTATTTATTTCACTGCTCCCTAATAACAGCACTTGGCATCTGTCAGACAACAGTGAAGCTACATTTTTTTTACCAAATGACACCCAAGAAGAACAAATTTGGTTTATTCTAGAAAGGTATGAAGTAATGGACTAGATTACACAGATGGGGTGCCTCAATGCTTTCATATCTAAAACGCTGGAATTAAAGCTAGCTTTTAGTTGCTGAGCAGTTTTCCATATTCCTTTAAGAGTTTTCTTTCTTGGGACTTTTCAGTCACACAAATTTATGAAAGACTGTATAATATAATCAGCTTGAAACACTGCTCCTCAGAATCAGATCCAACAGTTCTCAGCCATTGGGACTGAAGGTCAGAACAGGCAAATCACATCTTCCAAGTGCTACTTTATACCATGGAAGTTTTGACCAGAATTTCTCAAAATGAGTGCATCACCAGAAGATACTGGATTCATTTCAGTGCAAAATAGCCATTAGAAAACCATCTCGAGAACTTTTGCCCCTCTACTTCTCCAAGTCTATAACTTAAGGAAGTATTTCACACTGCAACACCGTTAACCAAGAGCTGCTGTGAGGACAAGGAAAACGTTCCTCAACCTATTTGTTTTTGTCACCTTTGATTTTCAAAGAGCTCTTTGATATGGTGATTCTCTGTTTCTGAACAGTAATGCCTGAAGCAGAGGTTAAATAGCACGGAATGCGTTTTCTTTTCCTTTCCACCTTTTTCCTATTCATGGTCTCTTTGCCTCCCCTGCAGCTGCCACAAAAAAAAATTCAGAGCTACTTCAGCCCTCTGGGCTCCCTCAGCTGGAGGCAGCTGGGCTGGTGAGAGGTCAGTTCCTCCTGGAGCCCATCTGATGGGCCCAATCTCCTCCATCCCGCTTTTCTCTCCATCCACTGCTTGGGCTGAATGGAGTAGAGTGAGCTCTGCTAGGGCACCAAGAGCAAGAATTACTGTATGGAGTGGAATTATGAAATTGGAGCAAGCAGACTAGGGCATGGGAATATGTACATATGGAAGATATAAACAGGTCTTCTGGATACATCTCTAAGTCCTGTAACTGTAATTAGTGGGACTCTAGTATGTATACTGCATGCTTGCTGTGATCTTACACCCCACCCTTAATGCCTTTTTCTAGGCACCAGGGAGGACAGCAGTGAGAGAGACACTGTCTCTCTCACTAAGGTGGCCACCCTTACGACCTTGTAGGCAGGAGTGAGTGGATGAGAATAGAGAAGGAAGAAAACACCATTAGAGAGAAAAATAAAAAGCCAGTTTCTAAAATCTTAAGAGCTATCCTAGTAGGGTATCATTTTATCAATAGCACAGATGCACCATTATCAGCAAGTAGGCACCAGAAGCTCTATGCAGTGCAGGGGTTTTCATCAACAGAGAATTCAGTGATCTTCCAGGAGCATCACTGTGCTATTTTAAACACCTTTTCAGTTGCTACATGGCCTGTAAGCTTGTCACTATGCTTTAGAGAGCACTCGTTACAAGGACGCCTGGTTGCATGAAGACTTCCCTTACAGTATTCAGTTCGTCTTCAGTGCTTCAAACAGACTAGTCATGAGAAAAACTGGATCTGAAAGCGGACGTGCTTGTACTGTGTAACATGACTCTCAGTTCCATTCACACATGATTTGGACAACTTCATCACAGATTAAATATATTAAAATTCAAAGATAGGCTACTTAATCTTTTTATGACATCCTTTGGCTGTATGAGACTTAAAGGAAGACTGGATAAAGGCAATGACTCTGTTATAAGAACAAAGATTACAAAAACCTCAGAGGAAAAAAAAAAAAAAATCCAACCCAAAACAGGGAAAACATACTTCAAGGCAGGAAGGAGATGCAAAACTGCCCTTAGAATAAAAAAATTATTAAGTAAACCAAGCTATTTCCATTATCTGTAAATGTCTCAACGTGTGCAGTTATTTCTGTTTCAAATTTTATTTCAGTTCTGTAACTTGATAATGCCATGAAAAAGCAACCCTTCTCCATAATACTTTCTCTAAACAATTTCTTCCCTATGCAGCCTTCAAACATTCTCATTCAGTGCCATAACCTGGCCTCAACAAGCCATGAGACACATTCTGGCCCACAACCCTGCAACACAGCATCCACATCCAGAACGTCCTCAAAAACTCATTTGTGCCAACGGAAGGTCACCCTCTTACTTCACTGCACCATTAAAACCACTTCCTCTGACTATTGAAAAGTGCCATGTTTACTTGTAACCACAGCACTTAGCGCCACTAAACCCAGGAAACATAATGGAAGCACTAATATCTATTAATAGACCATTAAGCATACGGGGAAAATACGCCCTGTGGCTGATGTGTGGTATCAAAAGTCAAGAAACCAGCATGAAAGTAAAGTCCTACTCTCTCCCTTCTCTTCAGGAGACGGAAAGGAGAACAAGCTCACCCCTCACTTATTTTGGAAGCCATGATTTGCTCACCGTTTATCAACATTTTAAGAGGCCCAAGTGCACATTCCAGTCCTCTCCCCCAGGTCTCTTTCCCCCGACACAGAGTGGGTCTGTACACACACACACACAGATGCCACATTCAACACAGACAAGGGAATGAAAACTGGCAAGATGCAGGCAAGTCACCAGCAACAGCAAAATGGAAGCGCTTCCCATTTGCTGATACCACCCTCCCAAGGGAAGGGAAACTAAATCCTTAACTTTAAATAAGTAAAATCACAGTAATGATGTGTGGGTAAACACTGCAATTTTGTCCTTTTTTCTCTTCTGGGACAGAAGGAAAGGCCTTTCTTGGGTGATTTGTCATGCAGCAAACTTAGGAGCATAAAAAAATATTTTTGTTTCACATGACTGGAGTTTTTTCAAAATTAAGTTTATTTTACTCCCAATATAATTGGATATTGAAAGTTTATTCCAACTCAACAATCAAGACTAGTTTATTCAAACTGGAGTACTCTTCCAGCTCTCACTTGATCTATCGCTCAAGTGAGAAGGCAGCAGAGCTCTGCCTGGACCCCTTCAGCACTCCTGCTGTGGTTACAAACCCAGGCATGCCACAGCACCTTCGGAAAGTTTGTATCTTTCTCTTTTGATCAAAGACACATGAAGAATTTCAGTATTCCACCACACCCACGAGCTAAATTAATTTCAAACCATAAATATTTGAATGAGCATTTTTCTGAAATAAAGCAGAGCCTTGATAGCTTCTGCTTGGCACGAGGCAAGTAATTTGATAATTCACACAGACTGAACAGGGCAAGGTGTACTTACAGATCTTCCTAAGTGAAACAAACCCACAATGCATCCTCCAGCATCTGGCATCAAAACAGACAAAACTGTACTAACCGTAGTAGTGTTACTACTACTTTCTTTAAGATTTTTTGAGATGCTTTTACAACGGCATCCACAAATTGATACATGGTATCATGTATTTTTATCTAACACACCCATTCCCATCCTATCAAAATCTCAGGTAGAAGTGATAAATTCTCACTCATTTATTGAAATCGCTACTAGGCAAAAGGAATATCTAAGACAAACTATTCAACAAAGAAAACTAGATTTATGAAGCTTCATATACTTTCTTCTAAACTGGTAGAATGCACAATATATCTGTGATAGCGGTAAGGTTATGGGGCATAAAATCCATTTTCCTTTTTGTACAAGCAGATGTATTACCATGCAGAAAGCCAACAAGGCGGCTGACTCTGGCACGAACTCCCAGTGCAGAAGACACCCCAGACTAAAATGCTTACCATATCACACTGAGTTAATACATATTCCATGGACTGGTCCTCTCAGAAGGCAAATGAAAGCACACAGGAATGACTTCACAAAACAACAGATATAATTACTGCTGAAGGGGTTGACTTCGAAAGCTTGGACAATGTCACCTATTTCTGTACTCAAAATACAGAAAAATGAGAGTTTCCAGATTTTTCACAAACCAGAAAAGAGGATTTGAATGTCCAACACCACACCAAGCATGTATTTACTCTTGTAAGGAAAAACAAAGTTCAAAAAATTAAATATTATATAATGCACAGGAAACAATCTCTTCTGTTAAATCATTATAAGAAATTGAGTTCAACATTGTTTTTCCAACTGGTCCAATCAAAAAGCACATATGTGTAACACTGGAACAGAAAAAGTTGCATTTTTCATATTGTAAAGGAATGAATTTAACGAAAGTGAAACATTAATATGAGAAGTTTGCTACTGGCATCTTTATGCCAAGAAAACTAACATGAAAACACAGTGAAAAACAAACATTGGCACACAGAGAAAAACAGTTTAAAGCAAACTCACATCTAAGCAAACAGCTACCACAACACAACTGTGCAAACCCTGCACAACATCAGGAATACCTCTTCTATTCATCACTGGTTTGGACATTCTCACTGAAAAGCTGCTAAAAAAACAAACAGGCATCTACCTACTGTGTAGCTGAAGTTTATGCAGAGATCACAGAAATGCTTTATCAATCTCAGCAAAGTAGATGTTTGCCTGCAGCACCTCAATACCACAAGAATAATCAGCTTCCCCTCAATCAAAGGAAAACAGGCACAAACACATGAAAGAAGTAGCAAAAACCTTCAGATATTCCAGTGCAAAAGCGAAACTGACGTCCCAGAATTTAGGGCAAAACAGTTTGATCTGGCATTTGGCAAACAAAGATGACATGCACACAAATAATACATTAAATGAAACTTCAGATCACAGAGGACATAGATATTAAATAGTTACGGGAAAGTGCAACTCCTGTGGATAATGCATTCAAGAGTTACAAGAAGAAAATTAAGAAAACTCAGCATGTGACCAAAAAGCATTTTAATATATTAGCTCGTTATAACTGCAGAAAGCCTGGAAACGTACATGCATTATATATGTACATACACAGAGGACAACTCAAAACCAGAAGTAATTCCATATGAAACCTTTTGATTACTATTTATCTGCAACAAGAAGTACTTTACTAAGATTCTTACAATATTCAGACCCACAGAGAGGGCTGGGTGCTAGGGTCTTAGGATCTTGACAGCTTCATGATACAAATGAAGAAAAACAAAAGTGTATTACTTGAATAACAAACGAAGTCTGTCAGATGCATTACAGTCTTTTAAACAACACAACGATAATCTTGAAGGGTTTTTTTCCCATTTTAATGGTTAGATAGATTTCCACTTTGTGAAACCACTAATCTCTTATCTTTACATAGCGACACATCATCATCATTAATCACTGTGGAGATAAGACACAGTGAAAGGTATTTCTAAATATCCTATCTAAAGTCAGTCCAGGGTAATGGACTACCCAAGATTTCAAGTCACTTTTTTCACTGGGTAAACTGCTTGAATGCAAGTATATTGGGAAAACTGATACATACCATGTTCCTCCATTCACTAATTCCAGGCATAGAAAATACACCAGTAATATATCAAGCTGTGATGAAAATACCAAACACGGGTCAATTACAGCAAAATAACGCAGAAATTATGTAAAATGTCCTAAGACATGCAGATTAAAAAAAACCAAACTGTTACAATACTGAACTTTGCATCTGATTACTCCAGTAACCTTGGCTGAGCATTACTACTCCTTCCACTATTTAAGCATATTATCCAGATTTTCCCTCTCAGCCTTTAGATGTCCACAAGAAAGTTAAATCTGAGTGTGTAATACAAGTAACTAAATGCAGTTAGCATTCCCAAAATTTGCATTAGCTTCCTGATCAGCTTCATCTCTCTCCAACCTGTAAAATCCAGTTATTTATAAAAACTCCATAATAAAGCATCTTCAAAAAACCAAAAAAGCACTATATAAATGGATATAGAATCTAAACTGAGGATTAGGATCTGCTCAACAGCTTGAGGCCAGTCACAAAGAGCTGAAAGCTGCAATGCCCTATCAGAGAGCTGGTGCAAAAAACCTGATTTCATGAGGAGTGGTCAAGATAACCAAAAGAAAAGAGGCAAACAAACTACTCTATAATTCTGACACTGGGGCCTTCTTGCAAAGGTCAAACACACAAGAAAGAAATAAGATTTTTTTTTTCCAATCACCTCAGTAGTCCAGAATTGAACAGAATTTAAAGCCTTGCTCTATTCTACAGCCTTAGAAAGCATTTGTAAGTGAACGACAGACATAAGATTTTTAAAGAATTTCCCCTGTCAGTTTTGCTCCACATACATTGAATGACTGATAACCAAGAAAGTTATAATTGTATTTTATTTATTCATGAGATTTAAAAGTGCCTTACTACATAAATCTTCATACAGTACCATCACGCAGGATATATAGTTTCATTTACATTAAATATGTACATGCTTCTTTAATTAGTACACGTAAAAATAATTACCTAATATAAAAAAAAAGCATTCCTGATTGCCTTTCCACTGCTACAGATACACCAGCCATCAAAGCAAATGGAGGTATGTGACACTGTACAACAGTGTCTCATAAACACTAAAGTTTTCAGATGCTTCACTTTCCAAACCTGTGCATTTCAAGTGATACACCTTCCTTTTACTTCTGCAGTCCTGGGATTCCAAGGCAAGATGTTTTTCCTCACTGAAGTTTAATGGACTTTGTTGGAAAGAGGTTTGACTTTTCCTTTTTTAAGGACAAAGCTTGACAATGTTACAATACTTTAGCTACCGAAATAGTAACTGTGAGAGGATGTAGTGTATTAAACTGCCCTAAACTAAAGCCAGTACTTGCAAATGGCAACATCACATGAAAAGCAGCACATGAATTAACCTTGGGGATAAACAACCTTGAGTGTCCATATATGAGAGAAAACAGTACAGTACAAAAAGAAGAGTGTAAGTATATGTTGTTCAAATCATTTTGGCCTGTAAGAAATCACTTGGAAAAGCACTGAGATCAAGAAGAAGAATCTACACAGTATTTTTAAAGGAATCCACACGTGAATTCCTTTCACACAAACTGGTTTTGTGATATACAGTCTAAGATGGCACAACACATCATTTTTTCTCTTAAATTCTCTTAAATTTTATTCTTAAATTCTTTTAGGCATGATCTTTTCTATAAGGAAAAAAAAAAAACAAAAAACAAACAAACAAAAAACCCCCAAACAACCAACAACACATTTTACTCTGAAAATCAAAGTGTCCAGTATTTCAACCTCTCAGCACATACATTAAGCAAATCTCACCACGCAGTAAAAAGGAAGACAAGAGATTCAGTACTGAGCCGTTTGTCCTTCAAAAGCTCTTTAGTCATTACCTTTACCACAGACAGCAGCAGCAATAATACCTACATTTTGGTCACCTAACACTCTCCCTGACAAAAAGATTCCTACAGTGTCTTCTCAGGCTATTGTTTGCCTCATGCCTTTGATTTTTGGCAAAGGGATATAATTGAGCTCTGCAAACATTATTTGCTTGTGCCACAGAATTTGCTCCGTGTTTGCAGAATTATAAAGAATTTAACAATATTCTCTCCCCTAGTAGTCAAGAGATACAAAGAAATTCCTTTATTTGCAGGCTTATTTGTTACAGCTTGGTCTGGGCAGACAGTCAGAAGTGCCTCACTTTCACTGCCAACCTAGGAATTCCCCCAGCACTGGAGGATCCTACTGATCAAAACTCAGATGCTGCCAGAGAACTACAAAGCATGGGAAGGGGAACGGTGGCTTGTTGTTGGGGCAGCACTCTTTTGGGGGACAACACTGTGGGAAGGAGCATTTTACTCTGGAACACCCAGGTAAGATTCTGCCTATCCCTATGACCAAGACGAGGACTCCAGGACCAAGATCTACATACAAACATGAATTAAGAGAGCATCATTTCCGCATCCATACTAATGGTTCATGTTAGCAGCTGTTGTGCTTGTTACAAAACTGGCAAGTCCCACAAAAAAGAGCCTCATTCTCTGCTGCAGCGGATCCAAATCCCATCCATACTGCTGTCTCTAACACATACCACACATACACAATCTTTTACACCACACTATATGTTACCTTCTAGCAGACAATTCAAATAACAAATTTGGCCAAGACCACTCTATACTGACTTCCTTGGGCATTAATGTTCAAACGTCAATGCTTGACCACAAGTGATTACATCTGTCTGTGCCTGTCCATGCTCTACACCATGACCCATTTGATACCATCTTTAATTATAGTCCATGCTACCTTTTCTATGGATTCCCAATCTCACACAGGGTGAAAAATAGATGATGTACTGGTCAGTATAAGGAGTGAAGGTTTTTTGCAACACTTGCCTCTGAAGTTAGAAAGTATAAACTAAAAAAACACAAAAAGAAAAATGTCTTCGAAGAGTGCAAGTGAATATTGGGAAGAATTCCGATTTAGAAAAGAAGTAAAAAAAAAAAAAAAAACCACAAATATTAATCCGGAGCGTTAATTTTCTCCCGTCTTCCCTGTGAAATACTAAAAAATGGAAACCCAAGCCCTAGAAGTGCCTGACTACTCAACAGCAACAGCCTTACAGCAGAAGCCACAACTGCTGAGCACGTGGAGAAGGGTGAGGAACAGCAAACACAGGAGTTCCCAGCTCCTTCCTTGGCTCCTCACAGTGTTACCTCAGAGAAGTCAGTCTCAGATTCCCACCTCATAAATTTGGGATAGTAATCCTTCTTTATCTCCCAAAGCAATTGTAAAGCTACTTTTAGTCATTACAGTGGCTTAGGACAAACGGGGAAATTAATTCCCTCTTATGCACCAGGTTTAGACGGTTTACCATCCCCAAAGCAGAGGCTCCATACCAGGTAATTAAGGTAAAAGTGTAATGAGCACCTGCATAACACCTTAATCACCACTCATCTCATACTCGAGCCCAGGGGAGGTCACGTGAAGAAAGAGCAGCCAGACCCACCCTAACACCTACATGTGGAGCCAAGAGCCAAGGTCACGACCACCAGCCCTGGCCCCAACATCTCATGGTGCACCATGCCAGGTGCTGCTCCATACATACAGCACAGCAACCTCCACCACATCTCACGCACCCTTTTCGCCCTCGGAAATAAAAGTTATGTTTGCTGAGCAGCGAGGAGGGACCTTAACCAGGAGCCGTGCCTATATAAGGGCTCTGCGTACGGCGTTCACGCTCGACACCCGCTCAACCAGTTTGCTGCCCGGGCTGGGCAGCACCGGCACAGGCAGGCCCAGGCACCGCCGAGAACGAGGTTTACAAATCGCTGCCTCCCCGCTCTGCACTTCGGGGCACAGCCGAGGTGCCGCCCGCCCGCCCCGGCAGCACCGCCGGCGGCCGGGGAAATCGCGGCGGCACAAAAGGCACCTCATGGCAAACACCTCCCGCACCACAAAGGGCAAGGACGGGGTTCGCCGGGAGCCGCGAGCGGGACCCGCTCC
>VZTF01007877.1:3068487-3175322 GCA_013397755.1 Cnemophilus loriae | reverse complement strand
CGGGCCCGGTGCCCAGGTGGGGCCGCCGCGCCCCGCCCTCAGCGCCCCGACCCCCGCGGGTCCGCGCTGCGGAGCGGGGCTGCGCTCCGGCGGAGGGGCGGCCGAGCGGCGCTTTGGTGCCCGGGCGCGTTCGGTCGGGTTATCCCCGAGAGCCGAACAACGCGCGCCTCCGGCTTTCCGGGCGGATCCTGCCGTTTCCCCAGATTTTTCCATCCAGGTGTTTGCGTGCGCTGTTTGCAGCCACGTGCGGCCTCGGATGAATCGATGGCACCGGGGAAAGGCACAGCTGTGTCCTTCCCCTCCAGCTCCGGTCGCGGTTCCCCCCTCGGAGTCCGGGCTGGCCCTGCAGCGGCAGGACCACTTTGTCCTCAGGAGAGAGAAGAAGGGGAGAAAGAAACATAATCTTTGTTTCTCTTCATCACTCACATACTAGTGGTTGAACTCCCCTCCCCAAAATTTTAACACACACCTTGTATACTTCTTTTGCTTCCCCCTTACTGGTTTTGCTGTTTCTGGACCATGTTGGGACACAGAAGTGCTGCGGGAGTGCACATGGCCCCAGGGCTTGTGGCTTTTTGGGGAGCTCCTGCTCAAAACGTTGCCAGAACTGCTGTTAGATGCCAAACACCTTATTGACTCATGTTCACTGCCAATTTACCAAGATTTAAATGTAAGATATATTGAATCCTTCCACTTTTCGTTCTTACTGCTTTTGTTTTCTTCTTTTTGCCAAGCAATTATATTACCTTTATGTTCTTTACCTGAAAGACCATAGTCAATATAAGAGGAAAGAAGAGCAAAACATTTACTTTGGTATTCCTGATGTGTCTCCTAGTAAATCACTATTTCCTGAGAGCCAATTATTCTGTTGGGGTGCTGGGCAACAATTCTCCCATCTACACATTCAAGTGGTGTTCTTGTGTTTGGTTTCACACACCTCAATAAAAGTTTAGCTACACAGATTTAGGGTTTCTGGTGCATGTAGTAATAATTATTCCTAATATTGCCTTATCAGTGGAATACTTAATTTTCATTGTTTATAACTCTGCCAAATTTAAAAAGTGTGAAATGACATTTTCATTTCAGCTGTTTCTCATGCTAACCTTGCATCAAGGGGCTCCACTTATTATTCTACCTGTCTAAAGATTAAATTGCATAGTTTTGGTCATATTACAGAAGAAAAACCCCACCTGCACCTCTTGATTTCCAGAGGCTCCTTTGGCAATGAAACCAAAAGAAGACTCTTCTGTAATATTAATTAATCTTTAGCCTACTGGTGTCTGATGAACACCCAGGAAAGAACACCTGGTCTCAGTGCAAGATATATGGGCTTAGTGGTGAGGGAAAGGAAACAGAGAGGATGAATTTCCAGGACTAGGAAATAGGACAGCAGAGAATGGATGTGAGGCATGAAAAGATGGAGGGTTACGGCCAGAAGCTGGAGAAAGGGGTGTGAGGGTATCTGCAGGGAGGGTATTCAGGCAGTAGCCAGTGGGTGAGAGGAGAGGGATGGATGGGAGCACTGGAGAATCTGCCCGGAGGAACATGAGCCTACCAGTACTGGCTCTCAAGTGGTCGTGGAGCCCATAAACACAGCATGTCACATGGAGAAAGAAGTGTTCTCCTACAACTGTAATTTCCTCTGATATTTGGTTACAGCATTCAGACTGGGAGTCAGGCAGTGGGAAAAAAAAAACTAAGATATATTAAAGAAAACTTAGGGAAACTATACAGAAAACATGAAAGCTTCAAAGACAAAGCCCTCCTCTATAGTATTGTATGTTGTTTGTGATATGAATCAGTTTTTAATTTACCTTTGCAGAGTGGTTTTTTCCACAAGACTCCTGCCTCATTCAATACAAGGATGTCTTTAATTAATGTATAGTTCTTCAATGTTTCTCTTCATTTTCATCATGTAAAGTGGAATCTTTCATGTCATATTCTCTGTACATTCTTCAAACCCTGCCTTGAAGGCAGGTTAATTAATTTCCATGATGACTTTCCTGTGGTAGTCTCGTAACTCCTTCATAACATTCATAAATTTAACTTTGTAGCAGCCTTCTAAGTTGAAGTAGTACTATTATCATATTTGCCACACAGGGAAGGGCTAACGGAAGGTAATGTGTCTGGAGTTGTCTGTAGTGGTTTGTTAATTCTTTTATGGTGTGGAGGCTGTCTGGCAGGTTGTTTTAAAGCAGGGAATAGTGGATTTAATACAGTGTGCATCCACCAGCACCTCAGAAACAAGAGCGTAACTGTTCCTGCTCAGGTTTGACTTTCAATACTGTATAGATCTTTAAGCACTAGATGTAGTGGGCTACTTAAAATCTACAAAGCTTTGGTATGCACTTACACCTGGGAGTCAGGAGCTAATTTCAGGCATGTCTCTGTATCCTTCTTTATGACAGATAGACAAACTCTGGGAAGCTTTTTCATATTCAACCTTTAAAAAAAAGTTATGAACAGTTTAATGCTCCTCCCTCACTCTCCACAGCCCACCTTTCTTTAATGTCCCTTCCAATCAACAGAAGGAAAGCATCCTAGAGGTTGCACATCACCAGGAGCAATGTGAGGGTCCACCTTTGAGTGATAGCGGAAGGATTACACAGCCTGACAGTCCTATAGCCTTTGGTTGCTGAGGGATGGGATAGGAAAGTTTCTCCTCACCTCCAGGGCCAGGAGTGTGAATTATCACAGCGCTGCCTGCAAGGGCAGTGAGACAGCAGGGAGAAGCTGTGTGTTTGCTGGGCATTGCCAGTCTCTGATCAGCAGCTCTCTGGCATGAATTATAAAGCAGTGCAGGAATTTTCCCGACGCACAACTTAATCTCTGTAAGGCACATCACACTGAGCAGTCCAGTTGGGAACGTGTTTATTGCAGACACTTTGGTTATTCTGCTTTCTTCATCTGAAGCCCAGTTTGTCCTGCTATGAATGAAGTTCTGGTAATACTTGTTCTAGATTTTTGTGTTTTAAAGTGTTGTTCTTTCTTTTAAGGTGTGTTGTGCACTGTTAATATCAACACCACTTTGGATTTCTTTTGTGGAAAACGTTTTTCCTCTCTTACCACACATTTTCAGCAGATGCTGTGCTTAAACAGGTCTGTGCAAAAGAGCTACAGTAGGTGGTGGTCAACCTAAGCCTGTGAAAATCTCAGAGGTTAATCTGCAGAGAAGTAAATTCTTAAAGTCAGCTCAGGATGCAGACAGAAAAAAGCTGGAGGGACTGATAATTTTGCCACCTTAACAGACATTCAAATAAAAACTGTCAAAAGTATAAAGTGATTTTGAAAATCTTGGCTTCTTTTCTCAGTGTTTCTGAGACAGTGGTATCTATGCAACCAAAGCCATCCCTGCCTAGGAATGCTTCTGTGGGAGAACAGAGAGACAGTCCTGAGCAAACCAGCCAAATTTACAATGTTACAAATCCATGTTGGTCCACAGATTTTTCTGTATTTTGCCATTTTGAATCAATAGGTGAGAATTAGAGGGCTGAAAAAAGTAAGGCAAGTAGAATGGCTGACTGGGGTATTTCAGTTGGAGCAATTGGCCCAATGTCACACAAACACTGTGTGTCAGAGAAATCCACTTCCAGGCAGTATTTGTCTGCTTTAACTCAAAATCATCTTTCCTTTTCTGAAACTCCTGGAAGTCCAGTGCCTCACAGTTTCTGAACGAAATTAAGTGCTCAGACGAAAGTATTTTTACAAGCAGTGCAAATTCATCTGAAGAGTTCTCTTCATCAGGTAAGTTTGTGTTCTCTGAGAAAAACAGAACACAACTCAGAAGCTAGAAAGTGTGTTTTAGCACATGTATCAGAGACTGAAGAAAGGTGGTGGGTATAACTAAATAGAGTTGTTCCTGATTGTTGAAATATTAACTCAGTATCTTAAGCATTCCCCTAAAATAGATTACAAGGGCATGTAGGGGTAAGACAAGGGGGAATGGCTTTAAACTGAAAGAGGGCAGGTTTAGATCAGATAGCAGGAATAAATTCTTTATTGTGAGGGTGGTGAGGTACATAAACACATTGCCCAGAGAAGCTGTGGATTCCCTGTGCCTGGAAATGCTTAAGGCCAAGCTGGATGGAGCTTTGAGCAACCCGGTCTAGTGGAAGGTGTCCCTGCTTACCACAGGGGCGTTGGACTAAATGAGCTCTAAAAGGTGTCTTCCAACTCAAACTATTCTACGGTTCTAGGAAATGAAACAAACACTCATGGAGCAATTGACTGATAAGAAATCTTCCTCACAAGATATCAACCTTACATAAAAAAATCATGGGCACTGAGTCAATAAACTGAGGCACACTGTGATAACAGAGAAAATCTTTTTTTCCAGTTGCTTGAAATCTTTCTATAGATTGTGTTGGCGGTAGCAGTCTTGAAGGTAGATACCAACAGTAAAATGGTGCTCTGTTTCAGAACCACAGTTTTAAAATCAGAACTCATGGTGGTATTTCTGAAGGACTTCTACCTTTTAGTCAAAAATATTTTTATAAAAAATAGTTGAATTTGCCCAGGTGAAATGGCTTCAATTTCTCTTTGTCTCTCACTGTTTAAGAAGCCACAGATACTCACAGGCATTAAACTTGCCTTTTTAGGTTCCCCTGATTGAAGAGCAATCAATGTGCAACTCAGTCTGGAAAAACTTGAACGACATCTGTCTGCTTTATTTTTGTGTATTTACATATCTAAGAACTGTCATTCAGTGAGTAATATCAGCCTAGTGTTAAAATAATTTTTAGGATGAATCATAATGGATTGCTTTTGTATTTGTTATTTGACTTGTGAAAAGTGTATTATTTCTCCTTCATGTGAAAGTAGATGTTTTTTAATATTGTTAAATGTTAAATTGTTAAATCACACACCCCAATATCCTATGCCATATGTGATTTTTTGTACTCCCTAAATGCCTTGAACTAGGGGCATATTTTCACTTGCCTCACAATTTTATCCTTTGAAGTTCAGTCATAGTTATTTGATTTGGAAAAGGTTGGCACTAACAGGGTTGATCTTCACAAAAATAAGTGAAAATAGAGCAAGAGAGGAACTCTCTCATCACCTTGTCCTTTGTTATTTACTGACAGCAGAGGCATTTGAAGTCATGTACAAACACAGCCCTGTATACACACCCTGCTTTGCTGAGCATGGTAATGGGATAAACAGTAGTGGAATGCGGCACAAATGTATTTCACATTGATTTAAACTGATTTAAACTGAATATTTTGTCATCAATATTTCACTGAAAGAGTGATATATATTATTTCTCCAGTTCTCCTGTAAATAAGTCCTTAAAAATTTGCCACCAAATACCTGCTATTCTGCTCCAGATTCAAAACCTTGTGAGCCATGAATCTTAAGAGCTGTGTTATTAATTGCTTTGCAGATTTGTGGGCAGGTGTCATTGGGGAATATGAACAAGTTAGATTTTGATGAGTTTTGGATTGCTTTTGATTCTGGGATGCAACTAAAGGTTATTTACTGCAGTATTAGGCAAAGAAAAGGCAAAAGCTCCATCAGCTTTTCATGCTCTAAGACGATGTGACACAGTCTTAGCCTTTGCTGGGAGAGGCAGGAGAAGATAGGTCTTGCTTCGGAAAGGAAGAATGTCTGCCCTGCAGCCATAGAAACATTTTTTCCGTTTCTCTTCGCCACCTGCTGAAGTGATTGATATTTGCCTGAAGGATTTGCAGTTATTTGTAGTACTTTTGTTCAACTGCACCAGGATACTTTGCCAGGAAGTGGAACATTCTTCCCCCAGCGGTACCTCATCTAAACACACAGGAGAAGATTATGTTATATAGGAGATAAGCATGGGCAGGAATGTCCCTACCTCAGATTGATAATGAACTGTTCTCAAGTTTATGGAATATCAAATCCTAAGATGTTTCTACTCTGATTGAATGCCTAAAATAGCATTAAACTAATAAAATTTAGTTATCACTGAATAATGACATCAGATGTCAGTCAGTAGAGAATTAGTTTTTTACTTTTTTTGGTTAAACTAGCATCCCAAGTATGATAAATTAGTCACTTTGAAGAGAAGGGAAATCATGACTACCCTGGGGATGCAAAACCTCTGCAACATATAGACCAGGTAGTCCACGAAGTCATGTGGTTTTGTGCCTACGTAACTTTATGAGTAGCACTGCATCTGCACAAAGCCAGACTGCCTCATAGTCACAGTGAGACCATTTGCATGCTCCATGCTCGCCACTGCCTAAATGCCTGGTAAGTCCAGTGCCTCAGTCTCTCTGAGCACTATCCATCAGATAACTCTGGGAGAGACATGATAATTCTAGGAGAGAAGTCAGTGTGCTTTAGGTCTGCTTTCATAACTAATTTTCAATGATTTTTTAAATCATAAACATTCATGAATTTTTACCTTTTAGGAATCTATGACAGACCCAGATGTAATTTAAGAATATACTTAATACCTGCCCAGCATAGGGAAGTAGAAATCAAATTCTGATTCTTTTATTGAAAGAGAGAGAAAGAACATTGTAAAAGATGAGGATTTTATTTACTCTTATAATCAATTTTTCATTCTTTCTTAAATTCCACAGACAAGCAGTGTGCCATGTGACTTGGCACACTCAGACATAGAGGAAGCAATGCTGGTCACAGTGATTCTGTAGCTGCTTCAAAGCATGATAAATCAGGCTGTGCCTGGAGATGGTTACAGTCTGAAGGCCTCCTGGTTATTAAAATGAGATCAATAATTTTTAAGCAAGCAGTGTTTGAAAAATGGTTGAGCTGAATCTGAAATCAATTAGTATAAAATATTATACTGGGCATTTTAACACAAAAGGGGAGGGTCTATTGATAAAACTTGTTCATCAAGAATGAAATGGATTTTCAGGCACAGCTCCACTGACTTCAACACACCTACAACAAATTACTCTGTCTGTCTGTGAAGAGAAAAATCAGTTACTTCAGTTTATAATGTGTAAACATTTGATAAAGAAATCCTAACTAAATATGCTAAAAAGATAAAATGACAACTTCAAGGAATCTCATGGAGATGCATTTGGATAGTTTTCATGTGTTTCAAACTTAAATAAACATCAGATATTAATCAAACATTAGCTTACCTTAATGTCACAGGTTAAAAATCACTCTCATGAACAACTCAGGATCCATTTTCTGCCTCCCAGCCAATCCAATCATGGAACATGTTGCTTCCTCTAGATTTGAATTTTATGGGAATTACAACTCAGCAAATACAGCGTATGCATTTTGTACATGTTTATAAACCTATTTAGCCAACATAAGAGAGACCAAAATAAAAAAAATCGGTTAATTGCTAGTAATTGAATAAAAATAGGCATGAGAGATTCTGTGGAAATAATGCTGAGGATGGTCCCAAATGCATAATGCTGGTTTTGTAGCCATTTTGTGTATTTTCTGAATTCTAGCTCTTTAGCTTTTCCTCTCCCCCACTGAAAATCAGAATTACGTCTAGTATATATTTTCTAAATTGCCTCTTTTATATATATTTACTGCATATTAAAACATTCAAAGTTTGTTTTTAAATTAATTTGTTAATTAATTAATAAGAGAAGTTAATTAATTTTATAAGAGAAGATATTTACTCTGTCTTCAAGCTCAATTTGAAGGTACAACCTGATGCAACTATCACAATTAATTGGGAAAAGTTATGATGGCTAAAACCAGTGTTTCTATTCAATGAGAATTCTGACATTTCAGAATTTCTTTTTATTTCAAATCGAAATAATAGAAATTAATTACTTGTAGTTAAAAATATTTGATTCTACAAATTTCTGCCTAGCCATATGGCAAAGTTTTCATAGCACTCTTGCATATCTTCTCACTGCAGTGCATTAGTCTGTTAGCACATTTGGGAATAGGTCTTACAATCTGATACCTCCATACTTATAGAGAAACTAAAGGTACTTATTTTCTTTTCCAGCTGACATGACAGACATCTACACCCCTGTCTAAATCCAGCTCCCAGGCTCTCTTGGATACTGCAGGCTCTCTGATACTCCAGTACTGCACAGTATTTTTTCTAACTTTTTCTAAACAATCTTTACTTACATGTGACTCCTGTTATTCACACCATCCCTTTCCTTTCTCTGAAGTCATTAATGTATAATGCTGTTTCACTATCTTTTTTTTCTCCTTCATCTTTCCTAAATTATGCATGTAATTCTATCCTATTATTCCAGCCACAACTGCTAATCCTCCACAGGTCTCTGTGCTAGCTAGTTTTGCATTCTGACACAATAGTTTTGGATCCTCTGTTTTGTTGTACCAATCCAATAACTTCCTGCTGGATACCACAAGAGGCTAATTTTTAGCCAGCAGTTTCCCACTCCATGTATCAGTATTGGCACTTTCATTCCTCTGACCTTCTGATATTCCTTTCTCACTACATTATCATCATGCAGATTAAATTAACCTTTCCCAGCTTTGTTCCCTACTTTAAAATTTAAGCTTTATTCAATCAAATTATCCTTGATCCCAGTCCAGACCTCAAACTACTCTGTGTGCGTGTGTGTATGATTGTCTTCCAAGAATGTTTCCCAATGGCAGAACAACCCTAATAAGGTCATCTGTTGGTCTTCACTATCTAGTTGCATCTTCCTTCTAAATCCTTAAAAAACAAAAGAATTCCATTCAATTTTTATTGATATTTGTATTAATCAAATTTAACTGGTTATAATTTCAGACATTTTTTCCATGTCTTCCTGCCATCTGCCAATTGCTTCTGCAATTGGAGCAATTTTTCCACGTTCATTCGTAAGTCTTGACCTACTGGAACAAAAGTGTGCAAGAGTCAGAAAGAACATCTCTCCTATGTGGTTTAAATTAGCCAGACTAAAAAAAGGTATTTTAATGTCCCAAGTAAATCACTACCACTTGACAGACACAAAACCACCCACAGTATGAGACACTTAGTGTCCGAACCAGGAAAGCCAAAGTCCAGCCAGAGCTGAGACTGCCGAGGGGCACTGGTTGGAACAAAGCAGATTCTAGAGGTTGCTAATCAGAAAAGCAAGTTCAGGGAAAATGGTCTTCTACTGACAGAGGCCTCTTGTGACAGCAAGTGTTGACAAAAAAGCTGATGAAGTCAGTGCCTTTTTTCTGCCTCTGTCTTCAGAGCCAAAGCCAGCTCCTTGACTCTTGCCTGTACAGACACGACTGTGGAGGGAATTGGGCAGCCAGCAATGGAGCAGCAAGAGTTTAGAGAAGCTGTATGTATTCAGATCCACTGGGCTGGATGGGAATCACCGCAGGCTTACTGGGAGACCTGGTGGGCCTGACTGTGAAGCCACTATCAATCCTCATCCTTAAAAAAAGGCAAGAAGGTAGACTTGGGGATCATAGAATCATAGGATGGTGTGGGTTGGAAGGGGTTGAGGATTGGAGGGTTGCCCTCTGGATGGGCCAGTCAGCCACATCTCAGTCAATGGAAAGATCAGGGAGCACATAATCAGCAGCAGTCAGCCCAGAAAGACAAACCATGTTGGACCTGCTGAGTGCCTGCAATGATGAAATATCTGGCCCTGTGGGCAAGGGCAGAGTGGTGGCTACAACATACTTTGTCTTGAATATGGCTTTTGACACCACCTTCCCCACCCCTCCTGTCTGGAAACAGCAGAAGCGTGGACTGTACAAACCACCTGTTTGGATGAGTTAGAAGCTGTAGGGGTAGAAATCACTAACTCAATATTTGGTTGGTAATCAGCAAAGCAGCCTGGGCTCAATACTGGCATCCATATCCAGTGCCTTCATCAACAACCTGGCTGCAATGCAGAGCTCATTCTGAGCAGGTAACACCAAGGCTGGGGAGCAGCTGCTGGTTCTACCCAGAAGGACCCTGAAAAGCTTAAGCATTAGACAGAGAGGTCATGATCCTTATAATAAATATGAAGTTCTGCCCCTGGAACAGCTGGAATTGCCCCATGTATGGGTACAGAGTGGAAAGTGGCTGGGGAGGTCACAATCCTGTGCGTTACAGCTCACACCGGGGTGAATAGGAACCCATGGCTCTTCTAGAAGGAGGCACTCACTGGGGTGCATTAGAGGCATGGCCAGCATGTCAAAGGGAATTTGCTGATAATTTCTGCTGGGCACTGGTGAAGCCATGCCTGAAATAGTTTTGGATACCTCTGATCAAGAGAGACAGGGCAAGATTAGAGTGTGTTCAGTGGAGGGCTTATAAGAAAGTTGTTGAGGAGAGACTGAAGAAAGGAAGCTGGTAGAAAGGAAGCTACGAAGTAACATAACATCAGCCTACAAGTGTTTGAAGGATCATTAGAAAAGTGTTGGAGCCAAACTTTTCTTATCACTGCCAGCCGGTCTAACAGAGTGATTGCCACAGTTTACAGCTTGGGAGGTTCAGACTGAGCATCAGAAAACAAAATGAATGAGTAGCTGGGCACTAGAACAGGTTGTCCAGAGGAGTGAAGGAATCTCTGTCACTGAGGCTTTTCAAGACTCAGGCAAAGCCAAGATTGACGCAGTCTAGTGGTGACCTGGTTCAACCGAAAAACAGGTTTCAACCAACATTTTGATGATCTTGCAGCAGGTCTCAGGTCTTCACATCTTATTAATAAAACCTATTATTAATATAATCTATTTATTAACTTGTTTGGTTTCATGAATGGTGGTAAAAGATTGTCACCTAGCCAGTTTGGAGAGAGAAGACTCAATATATGGGAAACACCTTGGTGAGTTACCTAACTGAGACAACACCTCTCACCAACCTACTTTATGGAGCTAGAAATGTAGCAAGAGACTTCTGCTAAGGGAAGCCTTTCAAGTCACACTTCTGCTGCACATCCCCTTGCCCTGGCACCCATTCGCTTTTCCAACTTACTTGACTTAGGCCTCTACCACATTAAAATCTGAATATAAACTCAGCTGCTCCTTCCAACATGTCTGAAACAAAGAGTAATTGCCTCTCTCTGGCCTTCAGTTATCACAGCAGTATCCAACTTCTTTGTTCTGTAGAAAATGATTTGATATAAATAGACATATTCTGTGGTGATTCCATAACACCTCAGCCCAATAGATTCCCACAATGGTAACACCACCAAGAGAAATTGCTTTTACTTGTTTTTTGGAGAACAGTAACCTGCTTGTCTTCTGTTTAGAACTGTGAATCTTTTACCCCCTACTCTCAGAGGGTAGTATAGATCCATATATGCCATACATCTGAATCCTTTCTTGTATTGTGGATTTGATCTTGGGTCCAGTATAAAGTTTCAGTGGAGAAATGGTAGGACATGATGTATCTAAATGAGAAGAGCAGAGCAGCCATACTTAGAGAAATTAAAACTAGAATGTATCTGATGGAATATACCTAACCCACATGGAAGATAAAATAATGTAATTTTACAGATGTTTCACAGAGCTGCATTTAGATATTTTTCATACATATCAAAACTTGAGTAAACATATGACACTAATCAAACATTGACTTACCTTAATTGCAAAGGTTAAAGTTCACTGTCACGTACAACTAAGGATGAGGTTTTTTCCTCCCTGCAAATCCTGCAATTCATGGAATGTGCTGCTTCTTCTAGATATGAATTATGTAAGTTATAACAGCATAGAGCTGGCTGATGTCATTGTGAGGTCACCCTCACTAATCTCTGAAAGGTGCCAGTGATCATGGGAGGTTCCTAGGGACTGGAAAAAAAAGCAGATGTCACTGCTTTCTTCAAGAAGGGCAAAAAGGAGGATCCAAGAACCTACAGGGCAGCCAGTCTCACTTCAGACCCTGGGAAATTGATGCTACGAATGATTTCCAAACATATGAAGGTGTTGGGGAGTAGTGAGGATTGATTTACAAAATGGAGATTATGCCTCCCTATGATAAGATCATACAAGTGACCTGGTGGAAGAAGGGGGAGCAGTGGGTGTTATCTATGTTGGCTTTCAATGCTGTCTCTCATAACATCCTTGTAGAGAAATTGATCAAATATGTACAAAATCAATGAACAATGGGGTGGATTGAAAACTGACTGAACTGCTGGACTCGAAGGGCTGTGATCAGTGGCTTGAGCTCAAGCTTGAGGTCAGTCACTTGTGGTGTAACCCTGGAGTTAATACTACATAACATCTTCATTAGTGGCCTGGATGATGACACAGACTGCACCCTTTGCAGATGACACACAACTGGGAGGAGTAGGTGATACATCACATGAGTGTGCTGCCATTCAAAGGGACTCTGACAGTCTAGAGAAATGAGTCAACAGAATCCTTGTAAAGTTCAAGAAAGGAAAGTGCCAAGTCCTGCACCTGGGGAGAAAAAGTGAAGTACCTGAGGATGCACTGAAACACTATGTCTGATCTCCTTTTTTCTTTTGTTAAGGTCCAAGCAG
Organism: Cnemophilus loriae; assembly: GCA_013397755.1. Lineage (NCBI taxonomy): Eukaryota > Metazoa > Chordata > Aves > Passeriformes > Corvidae > Cnemophilus > Cnemophilus loriae. The sequence continues at coordinate 3,162,966 of VZTF01007877.1, read as the reverse complement.
TATAAATGTCCTTTTACCTGCCCTTGTCTCATGCAGTACCTGATCCAGTAGTTCAGTAAAAGCTGGTGCTATTTGAACCACTGGTGACTGTTGTTCCCATTCACCTGTCTGTGACAGTGTGTACTTGGCCATGGGAGGGCTCTTCAACTTCTGACACTTAGAAGATCAAGCTGAAGACTCTTTTGTCTTAAATATTGCAGAAAACTGTGACTTTAGGTGTTGCTGACACTAAGGCAGTGACAAATAAATAGGGCTTTTAATTAGATCATAGAATAGTTTGAATTAGAAGGGAACTTTAAGATAATCTAGTTCAACCCCCCCTACAATAAGGAGAGACATCCTCAGCTAGACCAGGTTGCTCAGAGCCCTGTCCAAACTGACCTGGGATGTTTTCAGGGATGCAACAGGCCCTGCTAAAAACTTCATCCACATCTTTCTTTTAAGCCCCTATTTAATACTAGAAGGCTGCCAGATAGTGTCCCCAGAGCCTTCTCTTCTCCAGGCTGAACAGCCCAAACTCTCTCAACCTTTATTCATAAGGAGAGGTACTTCAGCCCTGGGAATGTAGTCGTGGCCGTCCTGTGGACCAACAGATCTGTGTCTCTCCTGTGCTGAGGATCCCAGAACTGGATGCAGCACTCCAGGTGGAGTCACACAAGGGGAGAGTAGAGGGGCAAAATTCCCTCCCTCACCGTTCTGCCCACACTGCTTTTGGATTCAGCCCAGGACATAGCTGTTTTTCTGAGCTGCAATTTGCACATTGCCCATTTGCATCCAGCTTTCCATCCACAGGTATCCTCAAATCCTTCTCAGTAGGACTACTCTTAATCTGTCCATCCCCCAGCCTCTGTTGGTACCATGGGTTGCTTCAGCCCAGGTGCAGCCCCTTGCATTTGATCTTGTTAAACCTCATGAGATTCCCATGGGCCACTCCTTGAGCTTGTCCAGGTCCCTCTGGATGGCATCCCATCCTTCAGGTGTGGCAACCACACGATTCAACTTGGTGTCATCTGCAAACTCGCTGAGGGTGCACTTGACTCCACTATGCCATCGATGTAGCCATTAAACAGCCCTGGTCCCAGTACAGACCCCGAGGGACAGCCCTTGACATTGTTCTGGGCACTGAGCCACTGAACACTGCCCTCTAGGTATGACCATCCAACCCATTTCTCATCCACCAAACAGTCCACCCATCAAATCCAGATAGACACAGAAGGGAAGTTTAAAATGAGTCTGGGATAGACAGAGTCTCAGAATAACAACAATTAAATTATTCCAGTGGTTGCACTTATTTCCTCAGAGAGCACCTCCCTAGAAGAAAGGCTGCAAGCTAATTAAATAAAAAGATGAACAAATGATCCTACAGAATGAACACTTGGACTGATTACAGGCTTAAGAAAAATACTTTGTTTAAACACGAACTTAAAAATAACTCCAGAACCTCATAGCTCAAGCGAGTACACCTTTGAAAGTCCTTCTGGTATGAGAAATATGTCCTACCCTCTATACCAGAATTTACTTTTCTGAGCTGGGATACAGTAGATATAAATCACACCCTTGAATCTTAGCTCTAAGATTTCCAAACACTTTCAGATCTATCTACCTGTGGTTATGACAGTAACCAGTATCATAGTCTGTGGTGCAGTTTTCAGTAGAGATGCAGGCACTTCTAATTGCACTGAAGATAAAAGCTAGTTTAAAAAGAAAATGAAAAAAGAGAACCTCTACATTTTTTATGCAATACTTCCCAATTGTATTTTTCCATTTCTGCTCAGTCAATCACTCAGTTACCTTCTCTAACAGAGAGGTGAGTCAGGAGTTCTCAGATCCGTAGAGTCAAGTTCTAATCTTGTGATTCAGCTCAAGTGCTTCAACAGCTTAGCAGGGGACAAAAAATCATACACCTGATGCCTGGTTCAGACTGCAGTGAAGAACACTATTATGCTGACACTGTGTCCAAAGCCCTGTGTCCATTCTGGGGCTCCTCAACACGAGAAAAATGAGCAGCAGATGACGAGACTCCTGAAGGAATTGGAGCACGTGATATTGGGGAGAGATTCATACATCTGGACTTGCTCAGCCTGGAGAAAAGAATGATGAGGAGGAATCTTACTCTTTTCTGCAACTACGTAATTGAGGCGGAGGGGAAGAGAGAGCCAGACGCTTCTTGGTGGCGCATTGTGGGTGAACAAGAGGCAATGGACACAACCTAGGGCACAATTCCAATGAGATCCAAGGAAGTTATTTGTTTTCAAACTCTGGAACAGATTTCCCAGAGAGGCTGTGGAACCTCCAACCTTGAAAATACTAAAAAGCAGCAGGACAAAGCCATGAGCAACCTGCTTTGCATAGAAAGTTGGACTTGCAACCCCCAGGGGTCCCTTCCAACCTGTGCAATTCTGTGAGTCAAACAGCTGCTTGAGGCCAGGATTTTCTCAAAGCCTCCAGAGGCAATACCAGCTTACAGCAGTATCTGTACCTCCACTGCTCTTCTCACCTCCCAGTGCATTTTTCCTTCAGCTTGGCTGGCACTAATGCAAATGGAAGAGTGAAGTGACCCAGATTAAAAAGAGGTTTGAAAAAAAAAAAGGAGAAAGTTTTCTTAAGTAACTAAACAACTAAACTGCCCTGAGATGGTTCAGGCTGTGCTGCACAAACTGTTGCATTGTACACACTGTGGTAGGGGTTTAAAATGAGTATTGACCGGGGAAGGACCTAAAGATCATTTATCCAAAAATATTGTCTTGCCAGTGATCACTGTTAAAATTTTTACTCTTTCAGAATTTCTCCTGTTTTAACAAATGTTAGTTTCATCTTTTTCTCTGCCATTTATACCAATGCAACGTTATTATTCCAACACAACTATAGAGAAACAGAGTAACACAAATACTGACTTCCTAAAGTGCTCAGTACCAACTCTATAGCAATAAACATAAAACTAACCTCAGTATCATTAAAGGACTAATTTCCCAGAAGAATTACAGTGGGGAAATTTGTTGCAAAGATTCCCAGGCTACTGCTAATTCAGCTTAGCCCAAGAGAGAAAAAGGTTTCTGCAGCTTCTGATTTCTTCTTATTGAATAATAAATAGCACAAGATAATAATATCTGCTGAAGGGATCATATGGATGCAGTACCTGTGCAAAGGAGGTGCATTCATTATTGTTACAGTGAAAAATATTAAAAAAATACGTAAACAGGCAGGAGCCCCTAATCTGAATTTGATTGACAGATCTCCACTGGATCTCATTTTCTCCTCGTATACTGTGTTCTTCAGTTTGTTCTGAGGATCAGTGGTAACTCCCAAATTATCTTGAAAGTTTAAATTTCTCAGAATTCTGGTTTGGGGAATGCTCAGTGGTTTACAACTTACCCTCTTTAGGCATGCATGCATCAAAACAAATCCGCAAAACCTGTTCAAGAGTAAACAATATTTTGAAAACCATTAATAAGGAAATTACCTGATTTAAGGAAGGCTTGGGTAATAAAGAAGGAAACTATTAGGTGTCATACTCTCCTCCCTTCCCCCTGTTATTATTGTAATTGATTTAGATGTAATCAGAAACACTCATGCTGTCTTCTCAGTATAAAGTTATTGGCTACTTGGTACTCAAGCTGTTTCCTCTAAATGCCTCCCCATGTCCTAGATCAGACACACATCTTCAGTGTTTTTGATTCTCCAACATCTGCCTATATAATTATTGATAAGTTAACCTAAACTGCCTATAAACACACATAATCAGCTACTGGCTATATGATGTTCTCTTTCTTTGTAATCATATATTATTTTCTGTACTATCCTAAATATTTCAGTTAACCTAGACTTTTGTAGTCCTAAACAGTAGCTTTACATCAGTTTAGTTTAAAACCTTTCATGAAGCCTGAGATCACTCTTTCTACATTTGTGGACAAAGCATACACATGGCAATACGATGGCATCAATTCAGACTGGGGAGAGGAGGGGCAGAGAAGGGAATTGTTGAGGATTAAAGCATAATTTAATACAGAGAAGCACGAGCTAATACTGGCTTTTTCCGCTTTTCAGCAACTGTTTCACTAGTTGGTGCCAGGATAACAATATACCAGTAACAGTATTTGTTCCACTTAGAGGTGGCACACTCACTTTTAATGAAACAGTCCCTAGGCTGCTGCATATTTCCAACACCTTTTTGTGAAACTGGTGCCCTGTTTTGGGAACAGGTTTCTGCTCACTTGCCCATACTCTGGTTTACAGCAGCAATCAACACATTACTAGGCTGGAAGTGGTATAAGCTGCTGTTAAGGGGATGCAGCTGACAACCACAGTGAGATACAGGTGCCCCTTCCTTCTGACCCAGTCACTCAAGAGGAATGCAGTAAGACTGGACAACACACCAGTGAGTCTTAGGACATCTTTTAAGATGTTTTCAATGAACAGGGCTGCCAAAATCAGATCTGAAGATCCATCTATGTATATTCCATCACACATTTACTTAGCACTGGCTACTTCTGCCATTTTCAGCAAAGCTTATTATCTAGCTGCATATTGTTATTTGTTCAAGACACAAAGGTCCCTGTGTCAGAGCTGCTGCAAGACTCCCTCTGGTTAGCCACCTGCTGCAACAGCTCATTATTAACATCCAATGTATTTCAGAGCAACCTGGTAAGGCAAGTTGGGATAGTCACTGTCCAGTGGGTAAAAAGGCAGCAAGGTCTTCCACATCTTTTCAGGGTCTCGGGATTCTTCCCAAGTCTTCAGGACTACAGCTTTAACCACTGTAGTTTCTCTATACATCTTCATGGGCAGGGAGGATCTTTCCACTGGGTCAGGCAGCAAAAGACTAAAGTTCTTCTCAGAAACCTCGTTAATGCTCCTTTCCCCACTCTCCACCACTGTCTACTACAGTTAGTTTCAAAGTCTTGTAAGTCAGAAGTTGTTTCCTCAAGCCCTGTGCAGCACTTGGCTTTCCTAAGAAGAGCGGCTAAACACAGTCCCTGCAGAATGTCCTGTCACTGTCTTGAGGACTGTCACAAGGCTGAATCCTCCCTGACAGCCAGCACCACTGACAGTGGAATATATATAAGCTACACAGTTCTGGGTGTCCCATGGGGATCCTCCAGTATTTCTGCTGCTCTTTGCTCTATTTACTCCAGCTGGCAACAGTAGTATCCATCGTGTGTTGCTGCCAGTGCCAGAGGTGCACCTAAGCCCATACTAACAGGCTTCAGTCAGCTGCTTCTTTAGGAAGAAGGTGACCTACCTTGAAAACCCTAAAAAAAATCTCAAGTACTTCCATTGCCGGTAATACTTACTGCAGACATGAGCACCTCAGAGTCTCTGAAAGCCAGGACTTAGAAACTCTTCCTACCGAGATGCTGAGACACCCTGCTTGCTCCTGTATGTCAAGGTCTGTTTGGTTTTTCGTTTGTCTGCTCCCTCCAGAGGCCAAACATGCAAAGGCATTTAGCTGATCATCTTCCTCAACTGAGAATAAAATTCATTAACTTAACCATAACGAAGAGTAGGGCTGATTAAGGAATACAGGTGCTGGTGACCACAGAAGAGACTCCCACACCATCACAGCTTAGACACACAATGACAAGCCACCCACTTTTGCAAGAGGGAAAAACGAGTGCCTACAAAACACAGTGAGAGGGCTTCAAAAGAGAATTTACTGCTAAGCAAGTGATGCAGTAAGAGGCCCCAAGTCTCTGCCAGCTTCTGCTGAAGCTTTTCTTCCTGGAGCTGGCAGCCTGGATATAAATAAAACTGCTGTGCAAGTGTCCTCTCTACAAACACAGACAAAACAAGAACAGCAGCTCATAGGTCAGACAACACAGTCTCATACGTGCATTTTTTGAAAGTATTTTTTGTCCCACTAAACTAGCTGCAATTACTACATGAAGGTACTCACAGTTTTCAGTTTGCCTCTTTATTTGGTTGCGATTGTATTTTATAATCACAATGTTGAGCTCTGGCATTCAATCTGATGGGCAAGATAAGAGCACAAGCTATAACCCGGGATCAATGGGAACTCTGACTCTTGCTTGCTGTGATTAAAAATGCAATGAAGCCAAGGCATCCTCCCCTACTTCTCTCTCCTTTACCAAAAGGAAGGGCAATCACAGCCTGAGAAGTCAATTCTGAAGACTAATTTTTGCAACAAAATGAGAAGGCATTGCCAACAGCTACCTGCAGAAAAGCCAGCCATGGGCCTCAAATTTAAAGGGACAAATAAAGCTGCACTCACACAACAAAATTATTTCAGATAATACTTCCCTCTTCTCACACATCTTCCAAAAAGCTACACCTAATTTTTCTTCTATGAAGCAGTCAACCTGCCAATAGGATAGCACACCGCCCACAGATGAAAGCCAGGTTTGAGTCCTCCAAGGAACCATAGGATAACTCAAGTTCCTTGATACTCATATCCAGTAACAGGAAATAATTATGGATTAGACTGGAGTTTGCTCAACAGCAGGAAGAGTCGACACCCCAATTCACCTGAAAGCAGGACCTACCTTACGGCCAGAGGGCCTCAGGGAGCAGCAGTCCCAGCATTATTTCACACATAGAGGTGCCACCAGTCCTACCAGTTCATCGTGAAGAACCTGGCCGGGAGTGCGGCCGGATACCACATGGAGCAACCTGCCAGCCTTGGTCATCAGCTCACTGCCATTCATGGACATCACCCAGAGGACAGAGCAACCCCTGTGCCAGCCTAACCTCTGCAGGGTATATCTGTACGCTAATTAAAGTGTGTGTGTGTATAATATGGTACTATATATGTGAGATTTATGGCATGTATCACAGATCTGTATGGCACTAGCACACAGTACCACAGACGTGCATGCTGGCACGTGCAGAGCAGTCATGACACAACCCATCAGCAGTAACAAACAAACGGCACAGAGCTCAGCAGTCATGGGTTACCAGCTCCTCCTCTTGAGACGGGAACAAGAAGTTGTTTCTCATACGCTTTTGTTCAGTTGCTGTGTCTGGACTGTATCTGCTAACGATTAGGGTGGAAAAGCACTAGCGCTGTCCAAGCAAATGCACAGCTACCCCTACTGTAAGGTAAAGAAACAAGGTCTGGAACAATGGACAAAAATAATTTTTCAAAATGTTAATAACAGAGAAAACTTCAAAGTGGGAAACAGAGAACACAAGGTTTGTATTTTAGCTGTGGGAGATTAACTTTTGGAACCCTGCTTTCAATTTTGCACTCTAGGTAAAAAACCAGCAGCAATCCTCACAGTTAAACAAGAATAATTAAAAATTTATCTAGGAAATACTTTTACAGATGGAGCACCTTTCATAGCTTTAGAGTCAGCAACTATGCAATCCTCTAGCTGGCAGCTGCTGTTCTACCACTGTTCTCTGCACGGAGACATGGGAAAGACAGCTTCTTGTGCAAGCTGTTTTTCCAGCCCTGAAGAAAAAAGAGGCAAGAGGGATGATATAAAGCTGCCTAGATTGGACTGTGAAGGTAGCTTTAGCAGATGATGGAGAAACAAGGTTACCAAGGGTACTCAAGAAGGCAATACAGCCCAACCTACGAGTAGAAACCTAACGGTGTTAAGCTGGTGTGCTAATAAGAAATTAATAGTTAAATAAGAAATTTTCTTAAAATCTGCAAAGTTTAGGTTGAGCCAGACATGAACCTGGCAGCAATAAAGACTGGAAGGAACCTCAGGGCAAACCACAACCGATTCTGACAGGAACAGTTTCATCTTTGACCCACAGCTGAAGCCTGTGTTACACTGGAGAACTGTAGGCTCCCTACAGCAGCAGTGTGTACGTGTTTCCCCTTACCACTGACCATGCATTTACATTTCACATACAGAAGATCAGTTTTGGCAAGTACAGTTCCCATAATATCTGAATCTTCAGTATACGTTCCCTGCAATTTAATCACTAACCTTCCTGCTAGTACAACTGAAAGGACAGACACCTTCTGCACTTGCATCTCAAGAGCTTCAAGAGCTTTTAACCATTTTCAGAGCTGCTTATATCCTGCTGAATACAATGAGGAAACCAATGAGCTTGGGAGTGGTTTATAAGCCTTATTCTGAAACACTACACCATTTATGTTCCTTCACAACTGAACCTTACAGGCATACAAAGACAGTAAATTGATACATTTAAGATCAGTTGAGTAAGAATGCTGTACTGGTAGCATCTTTCCCTCGATATTTAGCAAGTTTTTACAATGAATAGTTAAAATCCATGAAATATTTGGCAAAATTACTTAATACTAAGAAAATATTATTCCTAGAGCAGGGTACCTGATCCGTGTAAGGAAAACTTGACACTATAATGAAAGTAAGAAGTAAAAGAGAAGACATTTTTACAAAAGCTCTGGATGTTTAAATCTCCTTAAAAAACATGTAAAGCAAAGAGGCCACTCCGTATTTAAAGCCATTTTGTTTTTATCTATTGGGGTAGTCACTTTACATCATACCAAAAAGACTGTATAAGGAATACAAGTGTCAAGAATCAGATCTTTATGGCACAAAAGGAATTTTTCCATTAACCTGCTTTCAGAGTTGTTAAATACATTATTAAAGACAAAGACACTAAGGCTACCACAAAATAATATTTGCATGATGACGTTAGTCTTTATTCAGTTTCTCAACTGACTCCTCCAGTCTGAAGGTGGACAAGAACCTTTCCAGTAGTTTGTTTCAGTGATTTATTCTGGATGAAAAGATTCTTTCTACTTTTGACACAAATTAATTTTCTTATTTATATTGTTACTCAAAGTTCACATAAGCTTTTATGTTGCACCTTACATTGTATGGAATTTCAGATTAAAATAAAACTCTACTCTTAACATAACCTTTTATATAATGTAAAAATATTCTACATGTTTAACATATCAAGAATGTTAAGCATTTACTTTGGGGAAAACCTATTTTATGCATTTTTCAGTACAAACCCAACTGTGAAGGTTTTGCATTCGTGTCTCCCTGTTCAGTCGGGTGCCACCCAGTGTTCACCGTCGGCAGCTGCAGCTCGGCCACTGCACCAACCGCAGTTTCCAAAAAATTGCAAATTTGAGATGCTGCTCACTTTTCACCTTTACTCCTCTCCCACCCCTCCCTCCTCTATGGAAAATTTACATCTTTGAAATAATGAGTGTTTTTAATTATCAAAATCAGTATAAAAATAGCAGCATGCTACTAGACGTGAAAAGCAGATGCATCATGCATTGTGAGTTGAAATGCAGATTTCTGCCTTCCTCTTATATTATCAAAATCTTTTTTAAAGTTAACATCAAGGCAAGGGGTATAAGGACAGACACTGCATAGTATGATTTGATACTAATCTGAACTGGGTTATTTGCCTTTAATCAAAATCCATGATAATTACAGGGTAAACAATTTTTATTTCAAAATACAAGTTTAACTGGAATTGTAGTGATGAAAGCAGAAGAGGGAAAAATGCAGTCTTTTACAGCCCATGTCACTGTATCTCACTTACATCCAGAGATAAAAGGTCTAATTGGTGAAGAGACAAAATATTTGCGGCATGTCATTAAACCTTTGCGATAATCCAGAGTCATCCATTTCTAAAGAAATATAAATACTTTAAAACAAACATTGAAAATAAATCCTTTTGATGTAACAAACTACACTCTTTAGCGAGAATTTTCAGTCTTCTTAAAAGTAAGGGACTTCACCCAAAAAATAATCGAAGTATCAATGTAGAACAATCCTTGGAGGAAAAAAGTCGGAATGTAAACCTCTGTTCCAAATTAGATCTGAAAAGCAAAAACACCACACCATGTATTCCACCCAAGTGTACTTTTCATCAAGCAACTCTTCTTTTAAGTTACTTTTACAGTTCAACAGGAGACTTCCTGAACTCAGCACAGTCCTGGTTTTGCCTCAGCTCCTACTCTTGTTTTCTTAACATGTGAACAATTACTCTCTGCTTTTGTCCCCACCAGCCCTGTGACAATACTATGGTCATGAAGGTGAACAACTCTGCATAACCACAGTATCTGAAATACAATTATACATCAATAGACAGACATAAATTAGCCCATGATTCTCAAAACCGAAAATAAAACCAAGTTTGAGAGTCACCTCCCTAAGTGGTGACTTTCTAATCATTCTTCTGATATAAAAAACAAAGGAAAGGCTCCACTGAGTTCTTCCTGTTAACAATGACCTTGGAAGCTGAACTTCATTTGAGATATATGACAGTGATCCTCAGAGAGGCTATTCACATCTTTTCTTTACGTCTTTTACTTTCTTAAAGCATGATATTAGTATTTTATTGAAGAGCTGACAAAAGCTTAAAAACAATCATAGCTGTTCACTTAACCCCACACACAGATCCATTAGTTTGTGAATTTATCCTATTGCCACTTACCTCTCTGATGTCTTACAATAGCCTCATTATTAAAAGCATGCAGTACTAGTTCTAGCTTCAATGAGCTAAATCTTCAGTAAGCTCAACCACTGACAGGCCCAAAGTGCAATTTTCAAAAGTCTGAAGAAAAATTCCTCAACATTTTGATATTTTTAAAATACTTGATCTAATAAATCATATACTGAGAACCTCAAAAAAGTCAGAATAATGTAAGCGTTTTAAAAGAATTAGTCATATTATCAACTCAGAGAGAGAGGACTAAAAAGATGAAGAATTAAAACATAATAGTATACTTAGAACAGTCTATCCAATTAAGTTAACTCACTGGCTCAGTAAGTTACTACTTATCCTCTCAGCCAGCTGACCCCGCACACATTCATCTCTCAGCTGTAAATTAAAGTGCATCACCTTAGAAAACCTTGCACATCGGATTCTACTTCTGCAATTTATTATAAAATTTGAGTTGTAACAATTTTACTACTGTAATTTCAGAGGGTGCATGACCAATTACTACAGTTTAGCGGCAAGCAGTAACACAAGTGACTGTGACAATGAAGATTATGGTTAACTTTAGAAAAACTATTAAGATGCAGCTCTTTGTAGTTTTTATGTAAACAAAAATGGAGACTTAAAGCCTTTGTTTTTTAAAAAAACAAATCCCTCGATTATTTCTGCAGTTCTGATTAGACAGTGAGGCTGTTAAACCTACAGATGAATTGGGGGGTCAAATAACTGATTTTCTTTCAGGCATCTTCGGAATGCTCTCCATGTGTGTTTTAGCAGAGTGACAACAAGTGTACCATATGCTCAGAGGTCAGCTCTGGAATGACTGTAGGACACGAGAGAGAACAGAAAGCTGGCACATGCATGCACCACACCACTTCCTGAGGCAGTTCCTGAGGAGTAAAGCTATCCTGAACATCCATGTGTTCCTTGCTGTAGAACTAACAACAACAGCTTATTGCCAAAGATGACAGCTTCAAGCATGTGATAAAAATACATATTTACTACTTACATCATCAATATCTTCATCATCATCTCCAATATCATCAAACTGGATTTCATCATCATCTCCAGGACCAAACGTGTCTGTTTCATTGATTTTAGCTATGAAGGAATTTAGAGAAGTTAAAGAGTGCACTCACACTGTGCCAAGACAGACTGAGTATTCTTGTCCAACATGAACTTCCAATTTGAAGTGAAAAGATTTTTACCATGTTCTGGAAGCTCCCCATATGCTTTCAGGCTTCTGGCTTCATCTGCATTGTATTTTAGAATAACATCAGCCTTGTTATCCTAAATAAGAATTTATTAGAATGTATTAGTCATCTATGAACGAAAAATAAAACTATTAACCTCAGCAGACTGTATCATTTACAACAACTATATTATTTACACAGGATTTACACCTATAGTATTTATAGAAGAACATCTTGTTCTTTGTTCCCCTCTAGTTCCTTTAGTTCCTTTAAATGTGAAGTAAACATATTGGAATATTTTCATTTCTTCTGGGTGATAACTTAATTATCTCCGATTACAAATAATTTATAGATTCATAGAATGGTTTGGATTGGAAGGGACCTTAAAGATCATCTACTTCCAACCCCCCTGCCATGGGCAGGGACACCTTCCACCAGACCAGGGTGCTCAGTACCCCACCCAATCTGGCGTTGAACACTGCCAGGGATGGGGCACCCACAACTTCCCTGGGCAACGAGACAAAGAGAATTTGAGACAAATGAGAAATGCTGACAATTCAACAACTTGACAAGTTCAGTTTCATGCCTTTGCAATTAACCTTTCTTCAGACAATACATGTAGTTAGATGTTTGGTGGTCCATCAGAAAGTGTCAAAACCAAAAATTCCTAGTTTTAAGTACTTTAATAAATGACAGTAAATGACAGTATGATCTTAAATGTTTTACAACCCTAATGCACATTTCAGAAGCAGAATCTATCTTCAACAACTGATGACACAACACTAACATTCATGAAACGCATTCACCTAATGAAAACTTGACAACTGTTTCCCATTACCGTTTATATTATATAAAGTTACGCTACTCTGTTTTTGGAAATTTAAGAACAAACTAATTACCGATTAATTTGCCTCTTAAGGTAAAAGCCTAAACACGCAGGATCCAAAATTCTGATTATCAAAATTTCTAATTATTGAAATAAAATGTTTGGTACTTGACTCAATCTCCCTTTATACCACAGGATCCAAGCACCAAACAGCTACATCTGGAAAAAAAAGGTCAAGCTTGATGACAATAAGCACCTTCACTCACAAATTCTCAAGGTGCAATTTAAAAGAACAAGTCGAACCAGAATTTGTCTACCCATTACAATCTTCCTGTAGTACAAGGAAACTGAAAATCATGATTTAGCATAACTAAATACAAACACAAAGTTAGACAGGAATTCCCTCACAATACCTGCTGCAATTTAACAGTAAATAAAGCTACTTGTAAGATACTCCTTATAGTGGCATATTATACTGAATTTTTACCTGGTAGTCTCTTAAGCCAATCAATATAATATCAGATGTATTTATCCAGACCTGAAGGAGAAAACATATGTTACAGCAATTCAACTTCTGTTGTGTAACACAAGAACCAAACAAGCCATTAGGATTTATGGAGAGACACGTAACATTTCACTACAGCCACCACCTTCATTTTCTAACCAGTAAGCTGGAAATATCCAATTTAATGTTTTGACAGCAAATCCAAGATCAGAAATACCCATATTACATACTATGGAGCTATTACAGCTCCATATATACTAATACTTCTTTGAAGAGCTTCTAGCTAACAGGGTGGTTATTAAGCCTTAACTTCTGAGAAAACAGAAATAATGCATCAAGACACCACTTTTGAACTCCGTGAACTGAGCTCCTCAAGGACAAAAATTAAAGAAAAACCGGATGAAGGGGGTGATGGACAAGAACAGTCAAGAGCACAAGAAAATGAACAGAGTTGTTTCTAGAAACTATGTTAACCAGAAATCTGCAAAACAGGATATGCTTTTAAATGCACTGGCTGGTTCTATCCCACATCAACTTGTTTTATTTTGGAGATGGACCTCATTTCAGTTGGAATTTCCTTTCTTTTAGACATAAGGAACAGATAAGTGGTGCTTTTTGTAGCAAGAAATTAATTCTGCAGCACTTAGTGTTTATTTATGCACGTTCTTCACTACCTTCAACAATTTCTTGCAGACAGCTATAGCACTACTTACACTGATCCCAAGACATGTGCATTCACTGTTCTCCAAAAAATGGAACAATCCAGAATGAAAACAGTGAATGTCTGTTTTCATTGGGAACAGACTGAGGGACCCCCTCCTCACCATACACCAGCAGAGAACAAGAAGATGTAACACCTGACAAGGGCCAGAGGGGACACCATCTGAAGATGGAAAAGTTAAGAATGCAAACACATACACCTGACATCCTTGAAGGTACAAATCTTTGCAGATTGGCTTTCAACAGAAATATTTTGGGAACTGATGAAGTGGACAATGAAACGATGGCACTGGAGGTGTATTTTCTAACTAGTCACCAAGTTCCCCATCTGCAATTAGGGAGATTTTTATTATTTTATATACGGATAATTTTCTAGATTATGAAAACCTTGTATTTCCTAAGTAGCCAAAAAACCTTCCCCTGAAATATACACATTGAAAGGCAGCCCTTCAACTGTGAGCTTCACCCAAAAGCCAAAGACTGCCTATTCTTGTACCAGCAATGGAAACAGGACTCGTTTACTATCAAACGAAGTAGTTTAAGATATTAAGAGCAGTAGAAATATTAATTTTTGTAACGAGCTACAAATGTAAATTTTTACAATTACATATCATGCATAATGTCACTGTTCGATTCCAATGCTCCAGAATTACCTTTTTTCTTAGCTTCCCTCTAATATGACATAACCTCTTCACACCATCAAAACATAATGCCTCCAGTCTTCCATTGCCTAACATCTTGATCACCTGGGCGTATTCTGAAAGAGATGGTAACATACAGAAACACAGAATCATTCAGGCTGGAAAAGATCTCTAGGATCAACAAGTCCAACCATTAACCCAGCACGGTTATGTCCACCACTAAGCCACGTCCCAAAGTGCCACAAAGCAAAACTTCTGAACAAATCCAGCTTCAAGATACAACCAATAACTTTTCCACTGTAACCCAAATTTGGTGTGACATTTTATCAAACATGAACTGCTGAGAGAAGCTTGGAGCACCCACATAGGCTGCTGAATGTATCACAGTTCTGTATTGCTGTTGATGCTAACATTTTCAAATACTGCTCCTTCTTGGCTGCATCCACCCTTTTGTTCCCTCTGAAATGCTTACTACAGAAAATCTCAGAGCTATTGAGTCACACTCAGAGTCTGAAAGTTTATGACAACATCACAGCACCTGTCCTAAAGGACAACATCTCAATGCTGTCACTGAGGGAGGAGAAAGCTGCACGTTCTGTATAACCACCTAGTGAGACTCTGAATCCCCCCGCAGAGGCTCTGTGGAAAACACCCCACTGTCCTTGAAAGGACATAACCTGGTGTTACCAGACACTGTCTGAAAGGCAACCAGCAGACTTCAGCTGAGGTCTGTGAAGCACCTCTGCAACACCTACTCTCAATCTCTTCACCTTGTATTTCATCTTCTCCCTCACCAAGCTGCAAAAATCACATACTGGAGAACTTCACACAAGTTAGATAGTCCAATTAACCACGAGACTGTTCATAACTGAGAATAATGTTTCATTAAGTAGATTTTGCTTGGGAGATGTAAAGGATCTTAAATTTCAGATGTGCATAAAAATAAACTCCTTTTCTGCTTACAACCAACACAGAATAATAGAAATCAGTTCAGTGGCACTTCTTCTACCGTGACTGAAATCAGTACCTTTCCCATACTTCTAATAAACCAACTGGTTAATTGGTTACTACGAAAGCACTCACATTATGTGAGCAACTACCAGAGAGTGACACACAAGACAGGGCGAGCTGAAAGGAAGATGAGCTCACTGTCACCAAAGGCAGGGCAGATGGGAATCCCAGTCATCATCCCCTGGCTGAACTCTCTTGTGCCTTACTTCACCTGACAACATCCCACCTACTGCTCCTGATGTAATAACAGTTACACTTCCACCCCAGGAGCCAGCTGAACCAAACCATCAGGGGCCAGAACAGTGAGATGAGCTCCTCTGCCATGTCAGTGACTTCGGGGAGCTCAGCGAAGGATCCAAGAGATGTTAGAGTCCATATAAAACAGAAAGTGGGACTGTGCATCCCAGGGCCAATTACTGGCAAGACTGAACCACATCTGCTAAGCCAGCTGCTCACAGACCCTCACACAAAGCCATCAAGGGGTTTCTAGGGAACGTTTAAGTGTTGTTTTACACAGAGCATTGCAGTAAGGTCAAGGAGAGGGAAACTTCATTCTTAAGTGATGAAGCTATTGAAAATTTCCCTTTTCCTACTGTCTTTCTCCTGCACTCAATATGTCACTTGGAATTCAAATACAACCCCAATAAAAATACCTCTCTCTATTCTGTCACTTACAGTATGAGACTGAAAACAATGACATGGCCATACTATAGAAACTCACCTTGCCCATCTTCTTTGAACACCAGTTCTCTTTTTTCTGATTCATTCTCATTCTTACCTCGTCGCCTGTTTTTACCTCCTTTGCCTAAATTAAAAGTCGGAGAAGCAAAAAGCATGTGTTACTGTCTCTAGATACAGTGAGTGAAAAAAATCAGACTTATGGAATTTTTATTCTTGTACTCTACATGGTTATTTTAAGTATCCTACCCAGATCTAGATTTTCTGGCTTACTCTTAAGTCTAAATTTTTAGCTGAGTAGTAACAAAGTAATTAAACATTAGAGTCTCCACTGCTGAAGATGTCCCGGTTGCTCTGGAGTGACAGCAGCCTTCAAAAAGGATTTTCACAAGATGGCCATTTTCAGCTTCTATGATCCCTGCTACCAAATACCTCATAAATAATGGTGGGATAGCCTGGTGCACGTAATCATCAAGAGCAGATGAATAACTTCAGTTACTGTGGTGCTGAAATCCCTGAAATACTCAATACGCTCCAAGTGAAGCTGCCCTTTTTAAAAGGCACACACGTGGCAACAGGATTAGATGCTCCTCAGGAAGAGCATAAGAGCATCTCATACGTGCCCCGCTGTTAAAATGTGCTGCTCCCTTCCCCTCACAGTTTTTGCGTTTCCTTTCCGGGGTAAGAAAGAAGGGAAGCAGCGCCAGCAACACTGCCCAGCGAGGGCACGGAAGGGCCCGGCCGCCTCCTCGGCAGGGCCGCTCCTGACAAGCGAGTCCCGGACAGGGCGTCCCGCTCCCGGCCGGGCCCCAGCGGCCTCCTACCCGCGCCCGGCAGGGGGAACCGACCCGGGGACCCGCCGGGGTGGCGTGAGGGCCCCTTCGCCCGCAGGCTCCGGCGCAGCCCNCCCCGCGCGGCCCGGCGGACTCCGGAACCGCCCGGGCCCGCTCGGGCCCCGCGGCGCAGGACACGCCCCGGGCCCGCTCCCTGTCCCAGCCCCCGCCTCGGCCTCGGGAGCGGCNCGGGGCCCCGCCGTGGTGGCGTGAGGGCCCCTTCGCCCGCAGGCTCCGGCGCAGCCCACGTGAAGGGCCCCTGGGCCTGCCCTGCGCGACTGAGCACGGGCCCGGCCGCGCCGCCGCGGGCCGCCGAAGGGAAGGGCGACTCACCTTTATTCTTAGGCATGGCGCCGAAAGCTCCGCCGCGGAGGGGCTGCGGGAGGGGCGGCGGGAGGGGCTCCGGGCGGGGGCGGCGGTTCGGGCTCCGCGGCNCGGCCCCGCCCGGGCACGGCCGCGGGGTTTGTGGTGGCGTTCAGGGAAAAGGGGAGGGAGAATCGATCAGCGCACACCCAGCCAGCCCCGGGACACCGCACGGCGCTCGCGGGGAGCGGTGTTAGTGATAAATCCTTCCAGTACCTGCAGAGAACTGGCAGGAAAGATGAGGCAACACTATTTACAGGAGCACGTAGTGGCAGGACAAGGGGGAATTGGGTTCAAATTGAAAGAGGGGGTTTAGATGAGACATTACGAGGAAACTCTTTACTGTGAGGGTGGTGAGGCACTGGCACGGAGTGCCCAGAGAAGCTGTGGATGCCCCATCTCCGGAGGTGCTCAAGGCAAGGCTGGATGAGGCTCCGAGCAACCTGGCCTAGTGGGAGGAGTCCCTGCCCACGGCACGGGGTTGGAACTAGATGATTTTCAAGCTCCATTCCAACCCTAAGTATTCTATGATTCTGTAAATCAGAGGGTATGAAGGTGAGGAAGGCTGACAGCAGGAGCTGTGGTATATCAGCCCCCCTTTCTGCCTTTGCAGTGTTTCTGGAGGCTTACAAATTATCCAGTTTATTTGTAAATAAATTTTAAAATGTTTATAGTCAGGCAGGACTTTATAGTCAGCCTGGTGTGAACAAAGGGCCACAGCTATGCACACTTCTGATCCCAGGTGTGAATTTCACTTAGGAAATCACACTACCCTTGCCCCTGTCCATTACCAAACCTCTCTTCATGTCCTCTGATACCTTTCTTTTGGTACACTTAGCAAAATCCCTGGGTTTTTTTTGTTTTTATCACAATTACTGCAATTTTTTGTAGACTATGCAACCTTTGAAAAATATTCTATCTTTTCCAGGTTGCAAGGTTAAAAAGAATCATAGCTGCAAGCTTCCAAGTTGTATGAGCTGCTAAAACACAGGCCTGTTGTTTATGGAGTGCTTCTGCATATAATCTTATGTTTCAAATATTTACAAAGTGCATAAATTATCCAACATGCCCATATTTTCAGTGTCCAGAGCGATGCAGGCATTGCAAGTGTTATTTAGCAGCCTCCCATTAAGTGGTACTTTAGAGTCGACTGGAATCCGCACAGGATTAAAGCTGTCAAACCACCAGAGTATTAAAATACAATATACTTGCACTGTGGTCTTGTTGTATCTTCTATCAGGTCTATAAGCACCGGCTGAACATGAGTTTTTCTTTGTCTCCACGTTTACCTTCCTCAACATACTGCAATGTCGAGACACTTGCTTTTTCCAAACCCTTTCTGGCTGGCAAAGCACACTCAGTGTGCTGTGAAGGTAGTTCAGTTAGTGATGAACAAGCGATGACTTTTGTAATGGGTCAGAAAAATGGTTACACAAAACAGCCCTTTAAGATGTTTGAAAGTTTATTCATAGTAGAAATTTCAATTTCTTTTGAAGACTACAAAACCTGCCATTAGACAGGAAAACAAGCAATGATAACTTTCCAAAACTGTTCATAGTTACATCTGGAACAGTTTTAATTACACATTAATAGCATGATTGGAACATCTCTTAGATCAGACTCTGAATAAAACAATCATTTTAAAGTATTCAGTACAATTAATTATTTTTTTAAACTAGCATTTCAGTTCTATGACAGCAGTGCCAAGCATCTAACAGATGCTATTGTAATGGTCTAGAACAAGGTACAATACCACTGATTTCCTGGAACAGTACCCTAGACTCACTTACATGCCATGCTAAGAAAACTAGTATAAAGTATGATTGTATAGAATCGTAGAAAAATATTTTATCTGTGATTTTGTCATTTTTTAAAAATTGTTTAAGTAGACTTCCCCCCCCAACTAGGTTGCAAAATAATTACATCCCTCATAAGTACACCTTCCCTTTGATTAGGTCAAGAGTATCAAGATAAAGCTAATCATTTACATCATTTTCATAAGTGAAAATTCATCTATTAACCATTGCTGCTTACTAAGGGCCAGCGCACTTTGAATCCTTTCCTTCCAATAATAGAAAAGCACAGCTTTAGTTGGTACACCACATGTACAAAAGCAAAACACACACACACAAAAATCCCAGACATGTAAATCTATTTTCTTATGGCCTTGTCTCTTTAGAAAAAAGTTTTAAATATTTTCTTGAAAAACTCCTTTTAAGTTTCATTCAATGTTATAGTGATTATGAACACAGAACTTTGCCCTTACTGGATACAGATGGCATTTAATGGGTATTGCAACTACACTCTTCCCTCCGTTCCCTCATGCTCTCATGCACAGTAAATAGTAATTTCACACTAAAAAAATTAAAAACAAACCATGGTCAACACATAGAAAATCCACCTGTATCTGCATTCTCCTTTTTTTATCCTCTATGACTCTCTGAGTCACTTGCTATGCTTTGCAGACCAAGCAGCAGCCCAGCAATGAATGTACACAGTGTGTCATGTACTCACATTCTAACAGAAAGGTGCTGAGACTCAAAGAAGCATTATGTGGATTTCTTTACAGGTTATAACAACTGCAGCTATAAAAATATAAAAACGTGAAAGTTGTGAACATGGATCCAAACCAGGAAGTAAGGTACATAAACCACACCTGGCCTGTAAAATACACCTCCCTGCATAGGCAGGCCCTTTATACACTGGTTTAGAAAGTAACTTAAAAATATAGTGGATCTAGACTTCAACACATTCAAATTAGGGTGTACTAAACTGCCCTGTTTTGCTACAATTTAAAATGTTCATCCTCTGCTGATATATATACATGACATAATAGCAACATTTGTAAAGTCTAGACTAAATTAATAGCTCATTTGAGAATGTAGATACATAAAATGTAGGAGTTAACTTTGCTTCCCTATTTGGCTAATGATCAATGAGCTTGAGGACCACAAAATATGGCTACAAAAAAAATACTGAAAGTACTTTTATATTATTTTGATGTGGATATTGCCAATAGTGAGGCAGCTTAACACTTCCTCTTTTTGGTCTGTTCTTTGCCAGGTACCTATATACACACACTGAACAGAGTAGGAACTCCTTCCTGAAGTGAAATGTTATTACTGACACACTGGCAAGTACTGCCATCCTTTTTATTTCAACAGCATTTAAATCATTTGGTTGACTAGATATGACAGTCTTCTAATTAACACCTTAAAAGCCACCAGAAGGTACAGTTTCTAGATTTTGAGAAGCCTGACTTAAAATTGCTCACAGAGCTGAAAAATACATTTTTTTGAGAGGTAAGGTTTTACTAAATTCCTCTGGAACTACTGACACTGTCAAAAAAAGATTTAAGATGGCCTTCTTCTGCCTCTACTTAAAGATGTTTCTCAAAGGAAGGGTAGATGTGCTGTACAGCTAAAGGCAACTTCAATGCTAGAGCACCAAGTAAGGGAAAAATACTAATTGCTTGGGAAGAACTGTGTTTTCAAATTTCTGAGAGCTAAGCTAATTTAAGAATCTTTGTTTACAAAACCAATTTCTTCACAATTATATCATGGATTAAACATTTAGCAGATTTTTAAGGGCAATAAAAGTGGGATCCTTTGCAAGTCTAGCAAAGAGAGCTTCCCCTAGGAACTCAGAAATTCTGGCAGAAGAAACACTCCCAATTCAGAGCAGATCTGTGGTGTCAATAAAGATGATTCTTCCCTTCAACAAACCTCTGATGATTTTAGGGAAATAAGCCAATTAATCACCATAAAAGAAATTTAATACCACTAAGCCAAGAAAATACCTTCTTATGCAAAACAAAAAATTGCATCTTTTACTTTTTAAAACTGTATTGTTCATCAACAGCCGTTCACCCAGATCCATATTTTATTAAAGCTGGGATTCCCAATAGTCATTTTCATATCTGGGAGGACTTTATTTAGCCTATAATTTTGGTGGAATAGAACACTCAAACACATTCCAGTGCCCCTTCTCATCTGGGCAATTTCATCTTTTCAAGACCAGCCATCAAGATGGGCGTTTAATTACTTTAGAGGCCAAGAGTATTAAAAGTTTATATCAGTATTTAAAGTGAGTTTTCCACCCTCCTTACAAACTCGTTTCCATCTGCAGAAAAGTAAGAATGTTCTCTCTGAATGGCTTCTTCTTATCTGACTGGGATGACACTATTTTCATGGTAAATTAGAATGGCCCTTTTCTAACCCGACAGATCTTTATGACTTGCCTCTCATTTTGCTTTTAAAGTCAATTAAAATTATCAGAAAATAACTGACAGAACATTAGATCCATCAGTTTTGCAACTGCAATGAATGCAGTTTAAATCTACTTTTTGCAGGCTGCTGCTAATTAGTGACCAGTATGTTTTGCCTTATCTTCAAATGTTGCCTTTCTTCTATAATGCCAACATTCATCCACTGAACAATTCCTTTGCAGCTTAAACAAAAGTCACAGAATACAGATAAAATATTAACAATGGATTATAAGAATAAACCATATAGAAATGTCCTCTATCAGAAAGTATTTAGCAATAATTCCTGAGTCCAGAGATTAGATGGGAGAGACTAAAAGGGAGGGGAGGGGTAACAAAGACAGTGAGATATGGAGCAAGTTATCTTTTCTCTGGGTTGTATTACCTATAGTATATATAGTATGGTGAGAGATTCACTGTTTAAATTTCATAACATGACATGTGGCATCAAAAACACAGAAATGTAGAAAAGACATAGGCAAGGAAAACTACTTATCTATAGTATTACATTCAATAGCTGTTTAACAGTCAGGCTTCTTTTAGAGCTGTCCAACAATACTGATTAATCCAGGTGAACTGTTTAATCAGACTTAATTGTCATAATGATTAATAATACCTAAGTAAAACAAGGCATGTATACATTAAAGAAAACAGCACGGAAATGTACTGCTTGTGAACTGTTTACAAAAAACATACAAAATGTCGGATGGCACAAAGTATATAGTGCTAATATAAACAGATTGTTTAAGCTAAGTGCTTAACATAAACTGTCCAACTCGACCTGTAACAAAGAATATTTTAGGGGACAAAAAAATATTCCTTATAAAAATAATGCTATGTGGTGCAGAGTGCTTTATTCAGTGTATTTTTGACAGAGGTGGCATTTGTAATTCTTCTGGTTTCTTCAGTTGCGAACATGATCATTTTCAGTTTCCATTTGTCACTCCTTTTGCAGCTCCAGTAAGATCAGTAACTTGCCATCAACAGTTTAAAGCGAGAGTAGATGAAAGCAGTAGCAGCAGCAGGAGCAGCAGCATTATAGGTACCAGCTGGGACAGAGTGTGCTTGCAGGTATCTGTCAGATATGTGCTACCTGTCGCCATGATTTGTGCTATCATCTTATGCCATGGTACCAAGTGTCTGGTTGAGGTCATTTCACAGGGCTGTTGAGGTAATTTTTTTTATACCTCTCCTCTGAGCAAGAGTAGAACGGCCAACTGGCTCCAAAACTGGTGACTGATTACGATTCAAAGCAGAGTAAGTTGCTGCCATTGCACCCTGTGGGGTAGAGGAAAAAGAACAGTAAGAATATGTTGTGACTGATGCACACACTACGGCAGTGCTAAATGCCAGAGACTCTGAACAAGTTTTAACTTTCAGTCTATTTTCATCTACAGAACAGAAACATGCTACTGCATTACTCAAGTCCTAGCAGTGTTAGGAGCGAGTGTTTTTTAGGGTAAGATATAGTTTTACATTGCTTAAAGAGTCAAACCCAGAAGGTATAAGCTAGGTTGCCAAATTAAGAAGTTCTCCCACTATGTTGTGTGAGAGTTGGAGAATGGAATCCCATTGGCAGACTGTCTCTGCTTATCACTTATATAACCATTTCAGTTTCCAACAAAATATTTAAAAAACATCCACATTATTCAGTATATGAAATTTATTTTTAAAAAATTTAGAAAGTTGTGAGCTGTGGGATCAGAACTCCCCCACTTTTCACTTGTGTTTTTGGATGCTAGAAACTTCTAATACCTGATTCATAGAGTGTTAATTATATTCTTCAGATCCCTTTTATGTTGCACAAGAGATTCTTCAAAGTAGGACTGAAAACAAGGTTGAGTACAGAGAACTAGAATTCAATTATTTGTGATTTTCCTCTGCTTGTTCAAAGTGAAGAAGTTTCAGGGTTAAAACCAGATCTTGTTTCAGACGGAGTGCAGAAGTATGATACCATAGTAATTAACATCGCCCTTTTGACTTCTCTTCAGCTTTTACTGTGATCACAAAGTATTCTGTTTTCCTTCTGTTACTGACAAGTACCCTCCTCTGAAACTGTAAAGTTAGCAAACGATTTTACACCTTCCCTATAGTCACCTGACATTTTTCACTGTGAGAATGACTTATGTTGGTTTCTGAAAGCACTTAAGCCTTCCAGTGTAAGTCAGTCCAATGGATTCAACCACAAGAAAATCGAAGTATTTTTCAAATGTATTAGATTTATTCCCTTTAAGTGGTTCCTCATTAAATCCTATTACATATTATAAGTTCATTTTATGGCTTAGTGCTTAGTGCCATATCCAGTTGTAACAACTTCTACACAGTATTTAGAGAAGACACATACTACCCTGTAATTTTAAAAGCAAAATCCCCTTTTGTTTACACTAATTTTGGCTAAACAGCAAGCTGAACAAGTATCTACTTACCTTCACTAAATGGGGAGCATCCTGCCTGTTCAGCTGGTATTGAGGCAACTGGTCACAGTGAACTATCCAAGGGTGGCTAAGAACTTGGGCTGCAGTCAGTCTTTGATGAGGGTCAACATGAAGCATTTTTGAAACAAGGTCCTGTCAATGAAGGGTCAATAGAAATGACAGCAGAACTTCAGCTTTAAAACAGATTAGTAGTTCAAAACTAATAAAAGAAGATTCTAGAGGTATAAACATATGTTCATAATGTCAGTTTAAAACAAATAAAAAACCACCCAGCAATGCTAACAGTATATCTTTTAATTATGTGACTTAATAGACATTCACTAACACAAAAGGAAGGTATACAATTAAACAAGGAAAATTTTAGCATTTTAAGCATCCATATAGAAGGGACATAAAGGATATTGCACACTGAAGTTCAGTCTATTTGCTGTCAAAAATAGGCTTCTCAAAAATGCTGTATAAAATTTTTATTTTGTACAAATGCAGTAAAAATAATGTAATACTTAACTGGTTTTCATTATCATGATTTAGACTATCTGTATGATTTTTGAATGTCATACTTCCACATGAAGTTTTATCAAAGCACTTCTCACCATGGATAATTGTGTGCGTGAATAGTGATAAAACACACTATATTTCTAAGGGCAGCTGTTAACTACTATAGTGTAAAGCACACCTGTTTTTTCCTCCTGCATGCAAGTGACTGCTGAAACATGAAAGGATCAAACCCAGGAAACAAAATTCTAGGCATGTAAGGGATTAGATCAGTATTTTAATATAACAATGGGTAGAATTTACCCAATCATCCATGATATAACATATACATTATAATCAACGTGGTACATTTCAATCCATTCCTGATTCCCCAAGGGACAAAGCAAATATACTTGCCTTAGCTGTGTCTGAAACACTGTTCCAATAACCACCGCTGAGAGAGAACTTTCCACTGCCTATTCGGGCCAAAATCTCCTCTGGGGTGTCATCAGGACCATTTGCAAAAGGAGTGTAGCTATTTAACCAAACAAATTCAATGTTACTAACTTCCATAACCTGGGCCTTAGTAAGTATTATAAATCTGACTGCAAGTTCAACATAATTATAAGCAACAGATGGTCAAACAGTTGTAAAAAGATTTTATTCTTAACACGTGAAAATACATGGCACTGACTACAGATCTGTTCTTATTGCATGTATTCCCCCTGTATTGGGTCTGAAAAGCAGATTTTTCCTATAGCAGTTCAAATACTGGTTGTTCCTGAATTACAGGAAGTATTCCTCAAGCTTTCATATTCTAGTGAAGTACTAAACCAATCCAATCTGTTGTAAATCTAAATGTCTGAGAAAGAATAAATGCTGGTTTAATACCAGAGGAAGAAAGGTGCACTAGTTTTCCTTGCTTCACTATACATACTCTTGCTGCTATCAGGATGTCCTCAACCAAGAAAGAGATATACTTAACAACAATCATGTTTGTCCCTTATTTATTTTAAAAGATGAAAATTTCTTTGATGATGTTAACTCTTAACCAAAGTGGCCATCTGAATAACCCAGCATAAAAAGATAGCTGCTATTGCATCTGATAAACAGATTTTATTTTGAACTTCTGGTAGTATAGTTGAATTTCTTATTCATTACCTTTTATACAATTCATTTCTGTTGCATATACAAATGGCTTTCTATTGCATTTATTACATTCTAACTGCATCACTTCAAACATTCAGTGGCTGGATTTTGCACACAAACATGCTTTAATGCATTGCAACTGTATTTGCAACATATAGTTTCTTCAACATATATGCTGCTTAATCTTTTAATTTTCACATGAATCAATAAATTCTTAGTGCAAAATCACCTTTAAGCAGAAATTAAAAACCTAAAATAGGAGAGACATTAGAAGCAAAGAATTTTTCACATCAGTCCCTGCAAACTTGAATTCTACTAAAGGCAAAGCATATTCTCAACCCCAAAGTTTAGATTAATCAGTGCTTTGATCGAAACATGTGCAACAGTGGGCCTACATTTATTATTGTTTTTGTTTCTATTGGTTTGCTATTCTACAGCGAAGCAAACTATAATTACCCTTACCCAGTGAGCATGGTATAAAGTAGAACACCAAGGCTCCATATGTCACATGCAGCATCATAACCTTGCCTCTTTAAAACCTGAAGGAGACAAATATTTTTTTCTGAAGAAAATTCTTAGAAATGCTTTGATTATGCTATAAAAATGGTAAAATTTTGAATTTTTACTGTTTACAGGGTGATTCTACTTGTTACGCAAGAATGAAAAAAAAAAATCTAGCTAGCAAAAATAATTCCAGTAAAATAAATCAAGGCATATAAACTACCCTGGGTTTTACCTCTGGTGCAACAAAATTTGCTGTGTAACATGGAGTCATCAGAAGACCATTTTCCGCTCGCAATTGTTTTGCAAAGCCGAAGTCACAAATTCGAATTGATTCTGGATTACCAGATTCATCAACATAAAGAATATTGCTAGGCTTCAGGTCTCTGTGAACAACCTAAAAAAAAAAAAAAAAAGAACCACTAAATACAATAAGCTAAACACATGAAAAGCTTTTTATTATAATTAACAATTCTGCGACTTAATTTTAAGTCTCCCATCAGCACACTCAGTTTTCAGAGTTCCAGCCTCTACCATCAGCTGCAGTGTTCTGATGTTCAGTGCTGTCTGGAGCACTACAATTCTAACTTGGAAACTAACTATAAAACCCCCTCCAGACATCCCTGCCCCCCTAATTTATTTGTACCGACAGTGCCAGATGCCTTTTCTAATGGTTGAATCATGTATTTCCTTTATAACATGCATAACTACCAGGCTATTTAAATCAGAAACTTTGGCTTCTAATATCTTTTGGAGTCAGCTGCTGATGTACCACCTTGCTATGTAACCACAGACTAGTTACTGCTGGAGTAACTCTGTATTCCATTCTCTTCATTCT
Organism: Cnemophilus loriae; assembly: GCA_013397755.1. Taxonomy (NCBI): domain Eukaryota; kingdom Metazoa; phylum Chordata; class Aves; order Passeriformes; family Corvidae; genus Cnemophilus; species Cnemophilus loriae. The sequence continues at coordinate 3,136,167 of VZTF01007877.1, read as the reverse complement.
GATAGTCTGAATTAATCTCAGAAAAACACTTAAAGCCTGATTAAGAGGGAATTTTATTAATAAAAAAACCCCAACAAAGTATCAAAGAGGTATACTCCAAATATCAAAGAAAGCCTGTATTGGTTCCCAAGTGGCTGCTTCTGCAAGTGGCTTGAGATGTAAAATGCTTGACAAAACTGGAGAAGCTGCCAAAGTTCTGGCAGAATGAATCTGATTGTATTTGAAGCTATGTTATAACAAGCCTTAACAAAACCTGGAAAGCACAAGGACAGTCTTTGAAATCAGATGACCTGCTATATTTTCTTCACAAGACAAGTTAACCTACAGCCTCCAGAGACTTTGCTTTCTGTAAAGAAGAGGGTATATACCACTGTAAGACAGCAGAGTGGATCTAAGTGTCCTTTAAATATTTAAATAGAAGATGAAGGCCTTTATCTTCCTTGGTGTTCTATGTGTTTTATTAATATTAAACACAGCTTTTCATGGTTAAATTTGAATGGATGAGATTGTGAAATATTTCAAAAGCGTAATCACATTAGAACAGGAAGATACCCCCAGACTTCTGCAAGTAAGTGATGTCCAGAAATAAGAAGCTCAGCACACTCATCCAGACCTAGCAGGGTTTCAGGAAAGCAATATGAAACCAAGGAGTAAGAGTGCAGAGGGTTGTGCACATTGCGAAGCCATTTAACACATTAAGTCTATTTAGTAGAGGCTTTTTCAGCATGCAAATCCTTTGCAATTCTCAGATTTAACAAACCAAGTACTTAAAATTATGGAAATAAGCACCTTGTAAACTGAAATATACAAATGATACTAAAGAATTTGACTTGGCACAGTAGGTGTTAAGGGGAACATTCTGGCTTTAGATGTCAGTGTATGAGAGAACCACTTCCTGATTGCCCTTGTTTTTTACCTTTTTCCTTATTAATAAGTGAAACAACTTTTACTGCTCCAGGAGGCAAATAAAAAACCCCAGTTTTATTCTTGTTGATGTTTTGGGGTTTTTCTAAAAGGAGTAGAAAGTAAGAAGTGAGCAATGGAAGCAGCATAGAGCTGCGGATCTGGCAGTTTCTAGAACAGTCTGCTTAAGTTGTATGCTTTTTTTGGAATAGGAGAAGCAATTCTCAAGTAGGAGGAAGAGTAAGTATAACTGTCTAGTTCAAATTAAAACACTATCCAAGAAATCAAAATGTTTATGTCAAAAAATAAATGAAACATCTTCCCATGTTAAGCTGTTTTCCCAAAGGTAAATTTTGAAAACATTTAAAAATATAATGCTTTTTAAAAAAATTGCCAGATTGTTTAGGTTATGTTGGTATTTTGTATAGAAATAACATTTTATTTTAGAGCAACAGAAGAGAGCAAAATAACATGCAGGAACTTTCAGTTCTTTATTTCTTAGCATTGTGCTTTTGACTAGCAGTCTCAATTACCTACCAGCATTCACAAGTCTGCTGCTCCAAGATGATGTGACACTTCTTGTGTATCTGTTTTATGGTGTCTCTTGTGCCAATCCTTAATCACTGTATGTTGTCCCTAATACTTTTAGAATGCTTTGGGTGAGCGTTGGAAGCACTGCTTACCCTGAGGATTTCATTCCTTGCTTAGCTAATTTTTCAGTATCTTATGAATGTCCATGAGGAAACTCTTCCTGGGAAGGGTTGTGGAGACTGCACACAGATTCAGAGACTGTCAAACCAGATATTACCTAATACCATATTCAAATAAGCTACTCCAGTGTCCAAAGGAGTTTCAACAGGAAAATCCACTGAAGACACGAGAGACTCCTCCAGAAAAGAATTAGACTACTGAAGTGCTCACTATTTACACATATGGCTAGCTTTCCTGTAGAGGTGTACTTAACATAAGACTTGAAAATTTCCAAAAGCAAACATTTCAAAGTGCATGTGGTCTAATACAAGTTAAAATGCCAATATTTACAGATATCTACAGTAAAGAAACAAAAACCCCTAAAATCCCTTACTTTATGCAAAGACGCTGGGCCTCTTTTGGCCACACATGGCAAGAACGAACCAAGTTATGATTTGTTATTCTATTATCTGTATTTCCATTCAGAAGGTATCAAGGTTTGTTCATAATTCCCATGGGTGCTGCTGGCCAAGGACTATAGTTTGTGCACACAGGCTCAAATAAAAACACACACATGAGCAAGTGACTGAAGTGATGAATCACAGAATGAGATACCAGATAACTTTGATCGTAAGTTTTCTGGAATAACAGAATAACAGTGTGTACTGAATTGCTACTCGTTACTTAAAATAATTTGAGTACTATATGTTCCAAAGCATCTTTTCTTGGGTAACATCATGTATTAGCAGCTTGACTTTTTCCTTGCACCCTTATTTTCTGCTTTTTCTCTATTCCCTTTTTCTCGTTTACTTAAAAATGCAATACAACTTGTCTTTCTTGCCATGCAATTATCACACTGTCCTTCTCTGTATTTGAACTACTTCCTGTGTCCAAATTAATTTTCCAAAGTGTTAATTTTCTGTCTCCTACAAGTTCCTGACCCTATGGCACAGGAGTTACAAGTCATAAACCATGTTCTTTAAAACCAAGAAGTCAAAGGAATTACAAGTATGACAGGTGGAAAATAAATTTTCAGTGTCTATCACAGGATGAGATGGAAATTACATTAGATCCCATGGCTATGCAATGACACTGGTCCTAGCACTTCTTCCTGGACTTTCCTCCCCTCATGTCCTCTCTGTTAGTAATTATCTGCATATTCCACAGAACTGCTGACAGACTGCATGAAGAACAACAGAAACAGTTGCATCATCTCAGTTATCTGAACACATACAGAGCTGATAAGGAAAGTTTTGATTTCAACATGAATTCCTGCTGCAATGTAATGGTTTACCAAAAACGACTTAATTACCACACAGAAGAATGTATCAAGATACAAGTTTACGCTTCTGAAAGAGAAGAATATCAAGAACTATAAACATTTTGTCTGAGATGAAAACTTACCCCTTGTGCATGGAGATACTCAACCGTTTTTGTTATTGTGAACAGAACAGCACTAGCTTCTCGTTCTGAGAAAAATTTTTGCCTAAGAATTTTATCCAGCAGTTCTCCTCCTTTCATAAGTTCTGTTACTACATACACATATTTTCCATCATCGTACACCTGCAAAAAGTACATAAACATTTAAACTTCAAAATACTTATTCTCTGCTGTCTTGCTGTGAAATGCACAGATAGTGCAGGTGTATCCACAAGCTGTTTCCCCTGTATTTCACAACCCACACACTATCCAGATATTGTTCATCTTCAGAAATGAACACAAAACCTTTATAAAAAGGCAGTACAGTACCAAAATAACATAGAAACACTGGCGTGTGTTTAAAGATAAAGAAGGATAAATAACAGGTAGCTCCCTCCACATAGTTTCACTAAAACAAAGTAAACTAGACATGTGAGAAATTAAGTAGTAAAAAATGGAAACTAGTCTAATTAAGGCAAAACCAGAGCTAATTCAAGCAGCAATTATTGCACTAAATTGCAAATATGAAAAGAGATCATTCCAACAGTCAGACAAAAAGAAAAAGGAAAAAAATAAATATAAGTTTACCTCAAGTAGCCTCTGTGAACAGTGAATACAAAGTTGCTATGATAAAAACCTAAAACTTACAAATTACTCTGCACATAAAGCCTATACCAAAGTCTAAAAGTATTAAAATATGCATATTTTATCCCTTACTTCTAGCTATGGAAAATGGCCTAATTTTTGCATGGCTTTTATTGCCCAGGGAAGTATTTGAGAATGCTTTACATTCTCACCAGAGGGCACTACAGACTGAGGGATACTGAAGCACATTTAAAGGTACTTACGCTTCAGCATTTCATTTCAGTTGCACTTTCGCAGAATCATAGAATGGTTTGGGTTGGGAGAGCCCTTAAAGATCATCTAGTCCCCACCTCTCTCCATAGGCAGGGGCATGTTTCACTAGACCAGGCTGCTCAAAGCCCCATCCAGCCTGGCCTGGGAGTTCCAACTTGGTTCCTTTTTATCATTTCAACCTACTTTTATGGTGATGTTGCAATTGTTTTTTTTCAGTAAAATGTGTAAAATAAAAAGTAACTTGTGTTTAAGTAGAAACAATTATCCAAATTATAGTAAAATAAATTTAGGAATAGATATCAGCTAAGTAAGAGAAAGTAAGAATAAAAAAAAAGTTTTCATCCCAATTGCCTGGTCTTAAGCTACCTGGGAAAAACATGCTAATAAAGTTTTAAGTGTCAAAATTTTCATTCTCCTAACAATACTAAAAGGATTTATTTTCTCACCAAATAAAAGAAAAAAGAATGTTAAATAATTCTGTGGGCTTTACAAGCTTATGACCTTGTAGGAGGTGAAGACATGATGGGTTTCTGTGTTCTTATTAAGAAGACATTTTAAGACTTCAGATATTACACAGCATTCAAAAGCAGAATTATCTAATTCTAGATACTAAAGTGGATATTTTTTTTGATAGGCACGCTTCCTCTAATCCTGGTATAACATGAGGAGATCAGCTTATTTCATTTGACATGACAGAGCATACACATCTCAGGAATGCAGAATTCAAGCAAAATTTGCATTTAGTTACTATTTTATCTGCTGGTCTTGTCTGCCAGCCAAAAAACCCTACAGATAACTCATCCCAAACAAACTACTCCCCTCACACCAATTCCTCTAACAGTATTATAAACTTAAGTTGTTTTTGAATAAATACTGATCAAGTTTTCTTCACAGTTAGGTGCACGGTATCATGCTAAGATCACAAATGTGACACTACTTTTTAAAATTAACTCTGGGCACAAGCCACAGGTCAGTCAGTATGACTTCTCTACCAAGCAAAGTGGAAGAAACTATAGTGAGAAACAGATGTAGGCATAAGAACAAAATATAAGGCAATGGGGAAAGAAATCAAGGTTTTTGCCAAGGGGAGTAAGATTTCACAGACATGAGATTTTTTGAAATCATAAATAAGCACTTGGACAAGGAGACTGGATATCTTGTATTCAGGATTCTAAAATGTTTCTGAAAAGATTCTTCAGGCAACGCTTTAAATAACTCAAAGCAGGACAAAAGTTCTGTTACAGAACAGTAACTATTACATAAAAAGAGTAAAATACTTATAATGGTCTGGCACAGGAAGTTTCTAGGTAATGTTTTGTTGGAAGCTGTGTGCTTCCTCCCTTCTTACACTGTTTCCTAGGCATCCACTGAGGGCCTCTGTCAGAGGCAGGATATTGGATAAGAAGGACATCTGATTTAGCACAATATAGCTCCTTTTGTTTATATACTGTGTAACTGAAAAAGACCATTGATAACAATCAGAAGGAAAACCCCCAGAGGACTGTGCACTGCAGAAAGAATTTGGTCTCTTGAATATCCATTGTTTCAATCCAAACACCTTCAGAATTAAATTACATAAAAAGGCTGAACAAGAATGAAAACTTCCATCTTAAGCAAAATTCAAATATTACTGCATTCTTCTTGAAATAGAAAAAAAGAAAGAAATTATTTCTTGCAGAATAATAATTTCCAAAGCAGGCACTTAAATGCTGTAATATTTTATTTTGGCACTTCAGATTAGAAACATTTAAGTTGTGATGTGGAACTAAATGAAAAATTGAGCAAATCAGCAATGAGTTTTATTTTTATAATAGCACATGGTGCTCTAGAGTTTGAGACCTGAAGGCAAAATACTCCTTATCTTCTCTGAAAGCTGTAATAGCACACCACTAAAATGTGGGATATGCAAGCAATCTGCCCCATGTGTCTGTATTAGGACAAGGAAAACTTAATGTTAAATTCTTACAGATTTATACAAGATTCTATTACATACAAATTCTATATCTCTTTTCTTACACTGGACATCCTTCCATAATTTCTGCTTGGGGAACTGATCTGAAGCAGAAGTGAGTGAGAATTACAGCCTTTCTCCCTCTGTGGGCTTAAGGCTTTTTTTTTTTGGTAGTCTCCTATTTGTGTATTGCTGTTGCTGTGCATGAAAGATAGTTCCTGCTGGAAGATGACTGATGATGATAAAAGATTAATTAGAAAGTGAAATAATTCAGCATATATTGCAGCTGTTTAAGGCTGCCTGGATTTCTGTTGTCGATGTAAAATATTCATCATGCTCAGGTTTAGGTAAGTGCTCACATTCTCATGTTAGTCTTCCTGCTTAAATAACACAAGCTCTGTTATGAATTAAAGTAACACATGAGCCAGGCATGCAGCACTAAAAGCACCATGAATGCTGATGCAGGTTCTGTTCAGCGCAGCTCCTTTCAAGTAGCTTTACCGTCCAACCACATGAAGCAGAACAGAAAGTGAGAATGTAATTGTGGTATCTTGCTTGCAATAAGATAAGCTCCCTGGTGGTTCCCCTGAATATCTACCTTATTTCCTCCGTCCAAGAAAGGGCCAAACAATATGATATCAATAAAGTGAAGACAGATTACAGTAGACCAACTTCATGCAGAGTTCTCTAGTGCTCATCTGCATGGTATTTATGAGCTGTTGTTTTAATGACTTCAAAATGTCTGACAATCTCCTTTCAGCTGAGCTCAGCTTCCTGGAAATGGTTTGCTGTTTTGCCTGAGGTTTGGTTTGGGGGGCCAGAATATTTCCCTGCAGTCTAAGAAAGTCATTAAGCATATGCCTTTTTAATTTTTAATCCTCTTTAATGAATAACCAAGGAGACAAAGACAATTTTCTTTTTCAGTTAGATCATCAGAATATACTGTTCACTATGAAAACCCTCTACCTCCCAGCTTCTGTTATTTCTTGCTTTTTATGGACAAAGTTTCCATGGTCAGAGCAAATAATACAAGGGAAAAATACCTAGACAGTGTTCATACAAAGGCCAGATAAAAAAAAGAGTGTACACCATGGATGTGGAAAGATTTTGTCTACTAATGAGTAATACTCGCTACTGTCCATGAAAATTACTTTGGGTACTGTGCTAACAGTGAGTCATTTCTTATATAATAATGTACATTAAAATTGCTTTTGATTAATGTAGACAATAGCAGATTCAAAGTTAACCAAGCAATCAAAAAACTTCCTTTTTTCTTTAAAAATACAACGAACATTAAATAAATTTTTCTTGTGCTAGGATTTATGAAGGATGAATTATCTGACTCCTTAGAATAACACTGCACCACAATGTAAGCATCTTTAAAAGAAAACACTCGGACATCTCAGTAAAAAATTAGCTACTATTGAATAAATTGCATTGGGACATTGTTTTATTTTTAAATACTGAAAAACATGAACATAAATCTAAAACATGCAGCTTGTCCTCTCTCAAATTAGAAAGTGATTCACAATTATAGTACACTAAAGGATGTCTTCAAAACACTACTTACATCTTTCAGGGTAATAATATTTGGATGCTGTCCATAGCGCAGCAGGATTTCAATCTCTTCTGTTGGATCTCTTTTGCTCTTGTCAATAATCTGTAAGAGCATGTACAGACATAGGCATAATTCTTTTTGTGAATATAGTGTAATGCTTTGGTATGCTCATTAGCATCAACAGTTAAGCAGTATTTATTGTTGCAAAAAGCATGGATTATAACCAAACCCAAGGTTGTTAAATTCAAAAAGCAAGGCAAAGCAAAAAATGTTGGGAAAAATGAAAAAATCTCTTTTGAAAATGATTTTGGAGGATAAGTGATCTGATCCCTTTGGCTATGATAAACAATGCAAGGCTGTTTAGTAGGTAAGACTTCAGTGATCTATTGTTTAATAAAATAGGAAGTTCCTAATTTAACGTGAGATACTGGTTGGATGATGCTAATGAACTGATTTTCACAATGCTGATCTCAAACAAATATTTAGTGCAGCAAAGATAAAGCAGGAGTGTAAGAGAATAAAAAAACTAGAAAAAGGAAAAATTCCTCAGAGTTAATTCAAACACACATTCATTATGAAAGTCCATTTGAGTCTCTGGCTCTAAAGTTCTCCCTGTTCGCAAATAAGCAAAATATTGTTTTGCCCTACTTAAATGTATTCTTGTTCTTCTCATTTTTTTCCTCTCCTGAACCACAGAATTTCCTATAAGGTCTTTTCCATTGTTGTGTTACCCCTTTATCCTTATGCCCATACTGCTACTTGTCCCCTGCTAACATATCAGACACTGATCATCTTACTCTTTTTTTCAAGGTACCTTGAGGAAAAAATCCACCAACAGAGGCAATAAAAAAGCGAGTCAATCTTCACAATAAATGTTATAGCTGAGGGAATTATCAGCTATGCCAGGACTTTCTTGCAGTTTCAAGAAATTACTTCAAATTGAAAGCACAGAAGTCAAATCTGTTCCTGGCCAGAACCAGAATAAAAATAAGTATTTAACTACCAAATTGAAACTGGAAGGTTTCCAGGAGGCAATCTACATACTTATTTCATCTTTGTATTTTACCTAATTTAAGCTGTTCAACAATTCAAAAAGAGAACTGCCTCATCGTACAGGATTTAAAGACTGCTTTTTTTTCCACTTACAAAGTCTGTTAATCCATACTCTTGCTTTCATAGTAACTATTTGGTCCCAGGTTATTACACAGAAAGATAAAAAACCTTATTATTGCAGTTCTGGGAAATCTATTGATTTCAACTGAGAATTTAATGCCTTCAAAGAAGTGCTAGAAAGCCCTATAGAATAACATAAAAACAACATTAAAAACCTTGCTGAAAACCAGGAAGCCAAGACAGAGTTGAAGTTTATTCTGGCAGTTATACCAGACTGAAGACTGTTATGAACCTTGAGGCCATTTGAGAATTTACGAATTTACTTTTACAGTTACATATAAAATATTTTTATATTAAAAAAATTAATCTTAATCTCTATTGTTTCTCTATGGCAAATAAAAGATGCCCAATGCTAAAATCTGAAAAGTGTGGTTTATAACAAAGTAATTACCTTTACAGCATATTCCATGTTTGAAGCTTTATGAACACATCTTTTGCAGACAGAGTAAGAGCCAACTCCAATATCTTCCTTTACTTCATATCCATCAGTAAACTGAATGCTGTTCCTGTGCAACTGCTACCAAAATAACATTATCAACTGATGAATATTCTTAATATGTAACTGATCTTTTTATTAAAATAACTTAAAAAAAATCCTATTGATTTGCTTAAAATTTTAAACTGATGACTCTCCTAGGTCAAATTGGTCTAAATCCCCATACCTTGTGTTCAAAATTAGTATAAGATAAATTATATATTAGACACATTGTAATTAATGCACATTGTATTTTAGAAACTGACAACATTATTTTTCTGATTACTGCTTTATTAATTTAACGATAGAAACTCCAAACCAAAGAAAAACAGAAGACTTCAAGATAAAATAGTGATATAACAATGGTAAAGAAGTATCACTGTTTCTATTATCTGAGTAGACAGATGAATGCCAGCTGGAAAATTCAGATATACTGAATAGAATCATATTGGCTGGAATTGCATGGAATGGCAGTCAAAAATCCTTTCATAGAAATAAAAAGCTGAAAGGAGGACAAGTGTTCACTCTTGTAAAGGAAGGAAGTGGTGTTCTAGTGTATGGAGTTTGTGCAAAGGATGCAAAGCATTTGCAGGAAACCATCTGGGTATCCTGCAGCACAGAAAAGAGGAAATAGGAGTGAGGAAGTTGTTGATGGGCACAGAGGAAAGGCAGCAGAGAAACAGACCTTCACATGAGAAGGAAACCCTATACAAAGAGCAATAATGCCAAAACTATGTGGGAAAGAAGCAGCACAGAGAAGCTTGCAGAAACTTTTAGCAAGGTATCAGGATCAGAAGTAATTCTGATGCATATATCAAATCAGAAAGCTTCTTGAGAGTAAAAAAGGATCTAAAGTTATATTTTAAAAAAATGTTATTACACATGAAACAGTAATGTGTAGAAAAGCATGTTGCAACAATTCTAGACATGAGAGAATTACAAGAGCTGAATTACATGAAGAAATATAAGGGCTATTCATGCTCTGTATAAAATTGTGGGTTTTTTAAAACTTTCTCAGACATTTGCAAAATACTAGTGCAGTGAAAAATACAAATAAACCCAATCATACAGCACACCGTTTTATTCCTACCTATACATTAAGAAGTTTTCAACACAATTTAGATCACGAGTTGGTTTTCATGACTCAGTAATTAGAATTACTAAAAGCAGAGAGAGGAGGCAGAAATACAATTTTTGCAGTGGTCTCCTCTTCCAGGTGACAACCTCACAAGTATTAATACAGGAGACTCTACTGAAGTCATTCAAATACATCAAGAAAGCCAAAGCTTGAGTGTGCACTGTAACACTGACTTGTACGATGCACTGAAATCAGTTACAAAATAGCACAGATTAGCGAATTAACTTCAAGTGGCTTGGGAGGGACAGCATATGTCCTGGGTCATGGATTCCAAGATGCACAGCAGTCCAGAACATCCAGATACAATTCACAATTGTACTCCAGTGCCTCCTACTACTGCATTGCAGGAATCAACTGACATTTTCATGTATGGGGGAAAAAACCAATAAATCAATATATCTGTTATTCCACTCCACCTTATAGCTATGGCTTGACCTTGAAAAGTTAATACAGTACAGATAGTAGAATATTTTCATTTAGGATAGAAGCCTATTTGGACCTCTAGCTGCTCAGTAAACAGGTTCTGCACCTTCAGAGATTTTGTTTAGACAACATAATCTGATCTTCACTTTTCTTGTATAAAAGATGACAATGACTTTGTCATGATATTTCATTCTGTGACAAGGAAACAATCCATCCAGCAAGAGACAGCACTGAATTTTTTTTTTTAGTAGATGTACTCACCTGGACAATTGAGTGCACTCCAACTGTCTGCATTGCTTGGCTTTCATCATCTGATGCAATAGCTACAAAACTAAATCCCCGAAAAAGCTGATGTGCATTAGCACTGGGTGGAATACCAGGTGAATCTGAAAAACACATCATCTACTTACAAGCAGAATCTTTAACATGTAGATATGAGATGAAGTACTGAAATTTTGGTAGCACCTTGGATTTGTAAAGACAACAATTTCTATCAAATTTTGAATGGAAAAATTTCAAATTCAAATTCTATTTTTTGAATATGTAAATTGTCTCATTCATATCTCTTTACCTTTTGGAGTTTTTGCTGTAAACTCAGGGTCAAAATAAAATGTATCTTCAGGTCTGCCAGTTGCAGGTTTAAAAGGGGGATGAATTTCTCTCCGGTACAATTTCTGAAGAGAAGGAACACATTGTAAATGGAAAAGTTATATGATACCATAAAAAACTTAACCAAGAAATTTACTGGATTGATTTTTAATTAGATACTCACATTCCAATCTATTTTGGAAAAGAATGCATGCCTCTTAATTTCTTCTACTCCATCTGGACCTGCTCCTTTTATAAGGAAGAAAAATGTCTCTGAATTATTTTCTTCTTGGTCAAAGGAATGGCTAGCAAAATTGTATTTCTTATTTCTCTGCATTAATTTTAGATGTATGACTATCAGAAATGATAATACTTTGGTGATCACTTGAAGAGCAAACTACATTCTTACTTTAAAGCTTATTTTACAGAAGAAACAAAATTTTAGTCAGTTTAATGATCACTGATGTTATGAATATTATGATCAAACTTAAAATATTCTGGTAAAAACTTTACCTAATCTGTTTGCTGGGTTTCTTTTGAAGAGCATTCGCAGGAGACTCTGTGCTTCAAGACTCAAGAACTGGGGCATTCCAAGTTTGGCCCTACAGAATAAAAATAATTAATAGTATACAAACATATCTAGGCAAGAATTAACTCTGCATTCCCCCTGTCCTTTGTCATTCAACAAGTCCACGATAAATGAAGTAGCATCACTGAGAAATTGCCTTCAGACATCAGACACAGAGCAAAAGTGCTGTCAGTCATGTAAACATGTTTGGGTTTTAATTTTTTTTTTTCTTTTTTGAGTAGTATAATATTTTCAGTAATGACTCGGGAACTTAAGTACAGGAAGAGGTAGAAAAACATGTAGAGAAGAATAGCTACAGGATAGCAGTCTATAAACTTGTAAATTTTCATAATGTGCTTTGATCCACTTATAGGTCCAGTTACTAGCAAATGACACCAAACAAAGCATTCTGATAGTTATATAATAGAAGGAGTAAGAAAACTACCACACTATGACACACACCAAGAACACCCAGGAAACCTAAACTAGAATACAGAAATTGAATTAAAGTGGGACAGATCTTGCAGTACTCCTCTTTTCCTTTTTGCTTCCCTCCCCAGTCTATTTCAAATATTACTTTTACAAATTACCTGTCCTGAATTTTTAGGTTTAAGTTTTTGTACTTCTTTAATTTCATTTTGTTTTGTAATCCTTGCCATATTTTTCCCCCTCCATTTAACGCTGAGCCTCCATTCTCTCACTGTTACTAGGACTTACTTCTTCTTGTAACTATGATAACTGTAAGGAGGGATATAATTTCCTCCTTTCCATCACTAATTCAACCTGTAGTTTGTATTTTTCTGTAATAGTCCATGACACAAGCTCTGTGTTTCAATCAGAACCTGATTTGTCTTGTATTCCAGGTATTTGTAGATATTCAACTCTGTGTCACTTGAGTAAGTGCATATGTGTTGCCACTGATTCACTATTCATTACTTTAAAACCAGAATTTACTAAATTTTCCATTCCTTTCAGCATTAAAAAAGCTAGGGGCAGGGAGGAGGTAAATCTGAAGAACTTGGACTTCTTTGGGCTCTTCTATACAGATGAAGGCCACAAATGGAGAGGAGGAATGGGCAGTGGGCCATCCAATGCTTCCTGACTGGCATGCACCACCAGCAGCTGAATTCTTAGTCACGCACTTCATACTCTGTGAGTTCACTGCATGCTCACTTGATGTCATTTCAGCTCGTAGTCAAGTATCACAGAGCTACACTGAAAGCAGGATGCAGGGAACGCTGACTGCAGAGGCACACTGGTATCATTTACAGTGGTACTGAAGGTCTGAGAACAGACAGCTATGACAGGACTGTGTTGGAGTGGGTGGGATTCTTTGTCCTGTTATAATCCAAAACAGCTCCAAGACTAGGATGCAGCTCTGGAGGTTCAGCATGAGGGGTCAATTACCTAGAAAAATCTAAAATCAGGCCAAAAACATAAGTACAGTTAATCTTATGGAGAAGTGACCCAATTAACAGAAATAATACACAGAAGAAATTCTAAAGGACTGGTACGTGCTGCAGTCCGCAGTGGAGTGAATGAGAAGCCCTTGTGCCACAGTGATTTAAGACTCATTGCTCCTCTTCCATCATGAAGGAGCACCTTTCACAAAATCCTGTATCAGACACATGACAGAGGAGAAGGAAAGGCAATTGCGAAGTCCTCAGAGTTCCTATATTGTGCAACTACATGAGTGACAGCAATTTTTTTCTGACATTTCTGATGGACAATGACAACATTTTATATGAAGGCATACCTCCTAAGTAAAGGAGAAAAGATGTTTAAAAACTTAACTTTGTTGCTGCAACCTATTTCTTCAAACTGCAGAGTTTCCCAGTTTTAGGTAAAACACACAAGAATAAACAAAAATTTATCTTAATAATGTTGTGAGAAATAAAGAATCCAAAAAAACATTTGTTGTAAGAAGAATGCATTTTCTGTGGATTTTTAGGAACAGAAGGTAAGAAAAGCAATATATCATAAATACACATTATGAAAACAGGAATTCATATGCATACCTGTCCATTTTAAAGTTTTATGAAAAATTTAAGGAAAAATCTACTAGGTATGCAGAAATTAAAAAGAAAACATAGGCCAGAAAAAAAAGCATGAACTTATCAGAAAACACTTTAAAATATCTTCTGGTTTTCAGCTGCTTATATTACCAAAAGCAAAACACTTCTATGCAAGATAATATTCATAAGCATACGAAACATTAGAAGAGGGTAAAATGTCTTTACATCATAGCACACTTTTTGTGCACATATTTGAAACTATTAACAATTGCAATGACTAGAAGGTGAGAAAAGAAAAGTTGGAAAGGGCATTAAGAGATACATTCTCAAATCAAATCTGAAAGTAATTACAGAATCATAGAAACCTATAATTGCTTAGGTTGGAAAAGACCTTTAAGATTATGAATCCAACCATTATAAGCCAGCACCACCCAGTCCACCACTAAACCATATTCCTAAGTGCCACATCTTTTCAAAAAACCTCCAGGGATGGTGACTCAGCCACTTCCCTGGGCAGTCTGTTCCAATGCTTTACAACTCTTTCAATGAAGAAATTTTTCCCAATATCCAAACTAAACCTCCCATAGTGCAACTTGAGGTCATTTCCTCTCATCCTGTTGCTTCTTACTATGAAGAAGAGACCGACTCCCACCTGGCTACAGCCTCCTTTCCGGTAGCTGTAGAGTGATGAGGTTTCCCCTGAGCATTCTCCAGGATAAACAAAACCCAATCCCTCAGATGTTCCTCACAGGACCTGTGCTCCAAACCCTTCACTGGCTCCGTTGCTCTTCTTTGGACTCACGCCAGCACCGCAATGTCCTCATAGTAAGAAGCCCAAAAGTGGACGCAGGATTTGAGGTGTGGCATCACCAGTGCTGAGTACAGGGAGATCCCTGCCCTGGTCCTGCTGGCCACACTGCTGCTGATACAGGCCAGGATGCCATTGGCTTCTTGGCCACCTGGGCAACCACTGGTTCACGTTCAGCAGTTGTTGACCAACACTCCCTGGTGCTTTTCTACCAGGCAACTCTGCAGCCACTCTTCCCTAAGCCTGGCGTGTTCCCTTAGGTTGTTGTGATCCAAGTGTAGGACCTGGCCTCACTGAACCTTGTCCTGTTGGCCTCATCCCATTGATTCAGCCTGTCCAGATCCCTCTGTAGAGCCTTCCTACCCCCAGCAGATCCATATTCCCTCTTATCCAGGTTGGGGGCATCTGCAAACTGATTGAGGGTACACTCAATCCCCTTGTCCAGGTTGCTGATAAAGATGTTAAACAAGACTGGCCCCTAAGGAACACCACTTGTGACTGGCCACCAGCTGGATTTCACTCCATCCAGCACCACTCTCTGGGCTATGAATGACTATGAACATCAATTACCTGGAGAGATGCAAGGGTATTCTGCATGGCAGCTGAATACAGAAGATATTTACAGCAACAGTGAAAAGACTGTTGAGGAACAGAGTGGAGTCACATGCAGGCAAAGAGAAGAGAAAGATGTGACTCATGAGACACAGAAAAAAATGCATGGCTCTGAAACAAGTGAGAGTGCAGCAGAACTAAAACTAGCTTCTTGTAAATAGGAGGTGGTCAGAAGGAGTTTATGCTTGCTGTGAATAGATAAAACTTTTTAGTTAAAGACATTGAATAATCACAACATGAAGATTTGATTTGGTATGGTGCTGAGGCAGCAGAAGAAACTAGCATCACTAAATATATTTGCAAATAAGATGAGGAAGAAAAACAAGGGCAATGAATAACATAAACATGTATGCATTATGAAAGCAAAAGCAAGGAAAATAATGAGTGTGTTTTCTAGTGGTTTTCACGTTCTAATTACTTAGAGAAAAGATGAAAGAGTTCCATATATTTATTTTTCAAAACAGGTTGTTGGTGCAAAAGAAACTCCAGCTTTGATAATATGGGTAGACAAGTGGTTAACAAGATTGAGAACAACGATATACAATGGAGCAGAAAACAAATGAGAAAACTAATATAGTCTTATGAGCTTCCATGGAAAAAAATGGTATTAGTTAAAAATAGATGGAAACAGAGAAGTGAACCTATGGTATGAGGAAACAGACTTGTTTGCACAGTGTTTGGCTACAGTCCCAAAAATGGGGCAGTTACGCCATAGGTTGTATTAGTTTAAAGTGGGGAATTGGCAAGGAAAAAAGCAGACCTTCATTAGCAAAAACAAGAACATTAACTGCATGAAGGAAAGCAATTCCCACAATAGAGTTAATGCAAAATCTATGCTGAAAATAGCAAAGGGGAAAATTGGAGCTTAGGCGAGTCATAGGAGAGTACAGAATGGAGGAGTATTGGGGAGGCAAGTTGTTGGTAGCACCATTAATGTAAAGAGGTACGGTGAGGAGCTGGTAAGATAAAGAAGGATAAGGAGTGAAAATATTTTCTCAAAAAAACTCCAAAAACCTAAAGCAAAGGAAAAAAAAAAACCCAACAAGGAAAAAATGCACAGGTTATCAAAAAGGATAAGAAAGTTAAAAAATATTATGGAAATAAGATGGGAGAGATCATGTGGTTGGAGAAGTTATTGTTACAGATTAAAGAGCTGCTATGAAATCCTTTGTACCTGGTATGGTGGAGGAATAGTAAAGCAAATTAGATAGGCAGAAAAGGGAATTAATAATATGGAATAGGGAGTGAGGATTTACCAGTACCTTTGAAAATGAGGGAGGAGTAGAAATTAGATATTGCAGCCCGGAGGGCATCCCTGTAGAATACCTGATGAGATATATAAATAAGAGTGTACTCACTTGAGAATCATAGTCATGGTTTCTTTTCTGTCTTTCCCTTGGAAAGGTAGAGTACCAGTGAGCATTTCAAACTGTATAGAGTAAAACTTTCATCAATTACATTACCTGGACAAAAACTAATTTTTGACAAAACTACTTAGCATCTTAACCTTCCAAAATTCATGCATGTTAACAATCAAGTCTGCGCAAAACAACTTCATTGTACAGTTTAAATTGCTAAGAACATTGAGCAGCCTTTGCTATTTTTAAAGCTGCAAAATATTTTCCTATATTGATAACTTGCTTTACATGCTTTTATCTGAACAACTTAGACTGTAATGTTCTGTGTTTCACTTCTGCCTAAAAAGTTTGTTCTAGGAAGACGATCTGTACAACTGTATTTTTAGTTTTAAACAAAGGGGAGGGAGTAGGGAAAAAGGTTTTCCTTCCAAAAGTTAGTGATGATTTCTCCTCATGCAGAAATTTTTAAAAAGGTCAAAATTTTGAAAATTGGCATGTACATAGCCTTCATTGGGAAGGGGAAAAGGTTAGCTGATTGACAAAGACATGCATGATGAAAAGTGGTTACTGTATGCATACAGTGGAAATAAAGCCTGAAGGAACATGGAAGAGCTACACAGTACGGGCATGCACATTCTACAGTGCCTGGCAGTAAGCAACAGACACTGCTAAAATACTGATTTGTTCTGAAAGTGACTGAGTAAAAATAGAGTAATATAAAGGCACTCCTGTTGGACTGCAGTATACTGCAGGGATATCAGATCTAAGTGAGGCAGTGAAAGCAGTCTGGCAGCAGTCATGGCAGCCAGCACTTAGGCAGAAATCTGATTTTTTTGGTTAAAAAATTGCAAAATAATTTATTTCAATGCAATTTCATGGCATACAGTTAATGACATCAAAATTAAAATAATTATAAAGGAACCCTCTGAACAGCTTATGCAAACTTAAGTCATCCTGAACACAAGGTATTCTCTATTCCCTTCTTTTCTGGTATGACCCAAACATTCAGCCTCTTAAACATAAAAATTTATGTGGATAACTTGAATAAATAATGTGTGACTGTAGTATTTGTAGATCTACAATAAGGGCATAAAGCTACACTAATAACATTCTTCAAAACACCATTTTATTGAAATAAAATTTGAATTTCTTACTGCCATCTCTTCACTACTGGTAGATACTTTATACTCTAAATAATATTTTTTACAGATCTATTTTTAAAAAATAAATTTAATAATAATGCCAACATGAAAAAAGCCTACTTCTAACTTTAACACTTAAGACAATCATCAGGAAGATGTGAGAGGGATAAGCCAGAACTATAAGAAGAAAAAAAATTGTGTTTGTGGCTTAGAAAGATCTTCACAAGGTGCACTTGAAAAAATAAAACCTTTTTAAAAAGGTAAATTTGGAGTGCTCCACTTACCCTTGCTTGAAATACAGTTTCTTTAGCAAGCTCCTAATTTGTCCCAAGCACACATATTTGTATTAATAGCTTAACACGTGTATTCTCTGTCACCCCTCCCAAATACTATATTCCAACATTAATAGGCCAATAGTACTTAAAGAATAAGCCAACACTGGCCTTCTCTACTTATGTTTTATTTCTGGAGCAGAGTACCTCAGTGCTTCTGAAAACTTTAAATGAATGTTTTTACTTATATGGCATCCCTTAAAACTGTCACTGTTTTAAAGAACAAATTGGAATATATTTCTTAACAATGGCTTAAGCATACTTTGTGTCTAGCAGCACAAAAAAGGAAGCCAAATGATTTGTTGAAATATCTTTAAAATGTCCATTTCTATGCTATAACTTCTATTCACTCTAGTTACTGTATTTACACCACGCCAACCATCAGTTGAATTTTTGATCAACTCAGAAACTAAGAATAAGTTAAAAGTGGATACTTACAGATTGGCTATGAAAATTACAAACTATAAATGCAAGCAACAAAAATATGTCCTAGAGAAAACTGCACGGTATTTCATATACTAATTTATAGAATTTGGTTTTTAAGGTCATTTTTTTGTATTCAAAGTAGAAGCCAAAGTATTTAACATGCAGTGCACTTAAGACTGTGAAAGCCACCCCAGTCACAGCTAACACCTTTCAGCAATTTTCAATTATACCATATCCACTTGATAAATACCAAATTGTTTTCCAGCTTTATAAATTAAAGCTGAAGTTTAATTATGTTTGTGTTATCAACAACAAATATTCTGCAACTACATTGTAATTATCTTTTAATTGACTGTTCTTAGTGATAAAATGTGCAGTTGTAAGGAATGTGTATGCTTGTCTGGAGAGATTTCAGTTATCAGGTGCTACTTTTACATAGTCAGTTTTCAGATCACAACAGCATTCTAAATCATCATAAAACGATAGGATGACCTATTTTCAGACACAAGAGTCCTTCTTGTACTATAAAGCACACACATTAGTTATACTGTTACAGTCATATGGAGCAGAAGCAGTAAGAAATGAATACATTTATACAATTATTTAATTTCCATGTAAAAAATGCACACAAATATTTTAAATATTAAGTCTTTCAGCATTCCTTAAATACCAAACATGATCTATTATTCTTTTCCAATTCATACTCCATATATATATTTCCCCTGACCCTGCAACTTTACAGTAATTACCCCTTGCAGAAACACTATAAGCAACTGAGCAACTATATCCCATATCAGCTCAGTGCCATTTAGATAATTTTGATGTGTGAGAACAACAGTTGTCATGATTCCATTAACTTGTAATTACACCATAGACTCTAACTAGAAAGTAACCACTCTTCTTTTTCCTCTTGAGTGTAAATTCAAATTTAAAATTTGAATCTAAATTTCTTCCCCACTTTGGAATAGACAGTATTTTTCTGTATACTTCTGTATTTCTCTTGGTCCCCATAACATTAAAGCTACTATAGATGTAAAGTATTTGAATTAAATGATAATAAAAATATGGCATATTGTTGGTGTTGATGATACCTAGTCCATATTCTTGATCCAAACTCTGTGGTGTTATTAACTTCACACAATTTAGATTTCCTTTGTTGTTAAAATTCACGTAAAGCTCACCTTAGGGGTTAGTGTTTGATTTGTTTCACCAGACCTTGCAAAGCACAGTTTTGCTATTATTTACATTTACCAGAAACCTACCATTAAAACACCAAAAGACCACCAGTCTGCACTCTGTGTATGGCCTCGTCTGTTAACAACTTCTGGTGCCATATATTCCACTGTTCCACAGAAAGAGTAGGCTTTTTTTTCATGATCAATTGACTCCTTACTTAAGCCAAAATCTGAAAGGAAAAAAAAACAATTCCAAATTTAAATTTTCTAAAAAAACATTCATGGTTGATACTTTTACCATAATGTGAAATGTTATGCTTTTATCATTTGTATTTACAACCAAACACTAATATGGGAATTACAGGATTCTCCTTCCCTCCCCACATTATCATAGGTCCATAACATCAGATATACTTGTAAAGCAGGTATCTTATTGAAATATTTATATATTTCATTTATTTCAAGCTAATTACACTACTTGCTTCCACAGCTAAATTACCAATCAGTTAAAATTACTTATTTTATCATATTGGTTTATCAAAAGGAAAATGCAAAGATTTTACTATGAACAGAAATGATTCTAGTATTGCAAATTCTTTATTCACCTGTCAATTTGATATGTCCTTCCTCATCAAGCAGGATGCTAAAAAGCAATAAAAAGAATATAAAAAACTGATTAAAATATCATTTAAGTGTTGTTTCAGAGAACATACTGACAACATTTAGGAATAAACAGAAGAGGATACACAAAGATGGGCAGAATTAAACATGCATGAAAAGGAATCATTAGAAGATACTTTCGAACTACACATTTTCTTTTCCTTCTAGTCTTTCTTTTTAAAGATTAAGAAACAAGTTTATTTGAGTTTTATTCAACTATTTTTTTAAATTCAGTATGTAGTAACATTTATACTGAACTTTCAGTTTTGGCCATCTGCAGGACATGCAGCACTACTGTAATTGTTAAAAACAGAGGCATAGTTCTGCTTCTCTTATACCAGGTACGTTTTCATACGTATACAAAACAGGTATTAATTTGTAATTACCATTTCAAAAGTTGTTGACCACTTCAAATAACATCAAGTAATGAATATTCTCATGTTGTACCAAAGGACAGGACCCACAGGCCCTATACTCGGAGCGGGTCTTAGGCTTCCACCTTTTCACTTCAATCACAAGAAAGGTCACACTTCTCTGAGATGCCAACTGTCCTTGACCACCTCCAAAAATACTTTGCAAAGTATTCAAGAACCGGATTTTGTAACACTTCCTACACCATGGATTTAGTTCCTCCAGCTGCATTTCATCGTGGGGGTAAGACATGACCCAGGCCCCATCCCCTTCCTTTTCCACTTTGCAGTTTCCATGGCGGCAACCATTAAAGCATGTCCTCAAGTGCCATATGCAAACATTGCCTTCCTGCCCTCCAGCAGATCAACACTTGCACGCAACTTGGTGTTGTCTGTGGACTTGCTCAGGATGCCCTCAATCCCCTCGTCCAGGTCTCCAGTGAAGATGTTAAACAGGACCGGTCCCAACACAGAGCCCTGGGGAACACCACTGGTGACCAGCCTCTGGCTGGATCTAATTCCATTCACCACCACTCTCTGGGCCTGGTCATCCAATCAGTTTTTTACCCAGTGAAGAGTGCACCCATCCACACCAAGGGAAGCCAGTTTCTCCAGGAGAATGCTGAGGGAAATGGTGTCAAAGGCATAGACTCACAGAAGATAAGGGGCTAACGTGTATGTCTCAAACACTGAAAGTCATTTAGCTTTGGAGCCAACAACAGATTGTTGGTAATAACAGATAAGAATTGCTAGTAATAAGCAAGGATTGCTGGTAATAACACGCTGTGAGAAAGAACAAGATGAGCCCAGAGAAGAGGCCATGCAGAGATAGGGCAGCACTTTTCTGGGACAAACATCCTTGTTCTCATTGCTGAAGATAAGCACAACCCAGTACAGAACAAGCATAGGAATGAGGTTGAGAAGCAGGCATAGACTGTAGGGGGGGGGAAAGACCACCCAATATCCCCAAAGACCCTCAACCCATTTCCAGAAAGGTCTGAAAGAACAGACTGTGCATAACAACTAATTTGTATAGAAAACAAGAAACTTACCTTCATGGCAGGGAAACTTATCTATAAAAACATAGGCCCACGAAGCCCAGGTGGCAACCCCCGGGCCCCAGATATCCCATCAGTTGGGCTGACCCTGGAGCCAAGACTGCTGATCTCTTTTTCTCTCCTTCTCTCTCTCCCTCTTTATCTCACCTTTTCTTTTCTCTCTTCCTTTTCTTACCCCTTTATCCAAATCCCACTGTCATGTGCTTTTATAGTAGGTCAGGAACTAAAATACCAATTTCCATGCCAGGTATATAATTTAGTAATAAAACCTTGTGATTTTTTTCAGACCCTCTGACTTTTGTTGGTCCTTTCCACCATGAGCATTTACAAATCTTAGGTGCTCCTTTCCCCTTAAGGATGAAACGTCACAGAAGACTTTACTAAATTCTAGGTAGACAACATCCAGAGCCTTTCCTTCCTCTACTAAGCAGGTCATCTCATCATAGAAGATGATCAGGCTGGTCAAGCAGGACCTGCCTTGCATAAACCCAGGCTGGCCTGGCCTGAACCCCTGGTTTTCCTGTACACATTACATGATGGCACTCAAGATGATGATTCCATGACCTTCCCTGACAACGAGGTCAGGCTGACATGCCTGTGGTTTCCTGGTTTCTCCTTCCAACCATTCTTATAGATGGGTGTCACATTCACCAACTTCCAGTCACCTGGGACCTCCATAGTTGACCTGGACTGCTGGTAAATGATTGAAAGTGGCTCGATGAGTTCTTCTACCAGCTCCCTCAGTACTCTTGGGTGAGTCCCATCCGGTCCCATGGACTTTTGGGGTTCTAAGTTGCATAGCAGTCTTCTGACCATTCCCTCCTAGATTATGGGCGTTTCATTCTGCTCCCAATCTATGTCTTCCAGCTCAGGGGGCTGGGTACCTTGACAACAGCTGGTCTTGTTATTAAAGACTGAAGCAAGAAAGGCATGAAGTACCTCAGCCTTTTCTTCATCCTTTGTCACTATGTTTCCCCTCACATCCAAGAAAGGATGGAGATTCTCCTTGGCCCTCCTTTTGTTGCTAATTTGTACAAATATTTTTTTGTTGTCTTCTGCTTCTGGGATTTCTAACATATTGATAATCCTTTCATCCTTGTTGCTGCAAGGACCTCCATCTCCTAACTCCACTGCTATGGCAGACCAAAGGGCCTTGGTAGAACGCTGTCCCTCAAAGAGCGGCATGCCACCCCCAGGCTTATCTCCGTCCCCAGTCCCCTTCACACAGAGTTTAAAGTTCTCTCAACAAGCCCCTCTACCTCCTGAGCTAAGATCCTTTTTTCTCTTTGAAAAAAGTGAAATCCAACCTTTTAAATTAAAATAGCTCATAAACCTCTCCCACCTCTCCTCTGTTCAATTTACATAGTAAATTACTGAAGTTTAACTGTTGGGAAAAAGTGCATAGGTAGAAGTGCTGTAGAAACGAAATTAATACACTGCATTTCTCACAGAGGAGCCTTACTTTTCTGGTTTTAGGTCCCGGTATATTATTCCAAGACTATGTAGATGGTCTAAAGCAAGTGCTAATTCTGCCAGATAAAATTTAACATCGTCTTCTGTGAACATCACCTGAAAAAGTAACACAATGTATTTCACATGTGAAATCTGTAAGGTTACACCAGCACCAACTAACCAACAGTGGTTTTTCAGAACGGTTTCTTACAATACTTGAATTCATTTCTACACAAAACACTAGAAAATTCAAATTTCTTGGTTACACAAAAACTAAGATTTTATAACTCGCACTATTTCATACTTGAAATACTTGGACATATTTGAAAAAGAACTTTTAAAGGCAATATATTATTCTTTCCGCAAACCAGGAGATTCTCTGTTTCTGACTGTTCAAGAAAACAGACAGACATGTTGCAGTGAAACAAATATTTTGGAAGCACTTAAAGAATGCAACTACCTCTTGGTTGGATGGGACCATTACATTTCCAGACAACAAGTGGACTGAAGAAGCCCAAATGCCTGAATTTCATCAACAAAGTTAGAGAGAAGAAAAGTATATGTATCTTGGTTTTGGAAAGACTGTCTCTAGGTACTTTGAGAAAGAAGTTACAGCGATGGTAAAAGCTCCAAGGTGCAGTCTGAGATGTAACTGCAGAAAAGGCAGTTCAAGGAGTA
The DNA here is from genome assembly GCA_013397755.1 of Cnemophilus loriae. Taxonomy (NCBI): domain Eukaryota; kingdom Metazoa; phylum Chordata; class Aves; order Passeriformes; family Corvidae; genus Cnemophilus; species Cnemophilus loriae. The sequence goes on along the minus strand of VZTF01007877.1, from coordinate 3,112,297 downwards.
AACTAAGTGAACAGCCTGCATAAGAGCACAGGGAGGATCCCAGCTAGCAATCCTACTTCTTGGATTTGGAAACTAATCTCTGTTCATGTTCATTGAAATGAACATATTGTCCCAAAATATCAACTGTTGTGATCCCTGACAGATTACAATTCAACTCTTCTGAGACTGTAGAAAAATATAAAAATAAAAACAGATCCTGCATGATTTGATTTTATTTCAGTTACTACTCAGTTATTTTATTTGCTTTGTTTTTAGAATCTAAGACCAATATCTTAAGATAAAGCGTATAGACATAGGAAAAAAAAATGGCAAGAGGGAGTAAAGCTGAACATTATTTTAAACAAGAGTTAAGAATAGAGAATATATTTTCCCCTTAGTAGTTTCAGGAGAGAAAGTGATACTAAAGCTTGTACAAAAGGTTGTTGCTGATGCTACTTCTACAAAAAAGCCAATATTTAGTGCAGGCATATTCAAGAAGGGAAATCTCTGTAAGAAACATTTAAAAGCTCAAATAATAAAGATCCCATGAGGAGGATAATACACCTACACTACATTTTTTAAAACCATTGCATGGGACTCATCTTTCCTAACCTTAAACATGTGCAGTGTAGACATCTAGCTTTGAATTAATCACCTTTCCCTTTGTAGTCAATACGAAAAAAGCAACAACTTTTAGTTCATCTGATCTATTTCAAAATCACATGGATTGGTACGAGGATGACATTAATAGCATCCAGCATGCCCATTTAACTCACTGTTCAGTTATGAACACTTTGCTTAGATTCAGGTACCTTTAATGAATATTTCTCATCTAACCACATTAAATTTTATAAAATGTGAGTGGCTCAGGATGAAAAAGTCATCAGCAGAAGGTCAATATACATTCTTTTTCGAGAATCAAGAATGAACTATGAACTTTAAGAGAAAAGTATGTCAATTTTAGAGCACTAATAACTTATTAGTTATCTGTGGCAAAACAAATGACAAACGGCAACTTGAAACAGATGGCATCATCAAAATAAATGTAATAATTTATGTGGTCAGCACAGAAGTAAGGGTACATCTACGCACAAAGTAAATTCCATTCTACTCTCCTCTTAAAAACAATAGCTTTGCAGTGGTGATCCAGCTGTCCCAGATACTGTTGGAGCAAAGGAAAATGGAAAGCAGCTACAACTGCAAGTCCAGGCTACCAGATACACATTGGATATAATCTCTATCCTAAAAGATATTTGTTGTGAGTTTTTGAACACGAGTAATGAAAAACAACCACTTTAAAAAATATGGTGATATATTAGATGTTAACATTTATTTTAGGAATTATAATAAAATTAAATTGAGGTAATGATCTCTTCAAAGTTGTTATTTCCTATATCTATGTCATATTACCATCATGACAGAGGCAAAACATTCACTTTTTGAAAATTACTAAAATAAGTGGAATATAATTCTTGCTTTTTAAATATTCATATGTCATGTGATTTTGCATTCATGGGTAAAAAAAGAGACTATCTTATCTGCCCCTGAATTCTGGATATTAAAACCAGACATAAATTTACTTTATATAAATCCAGGCTCTGAGTCTTATATTTAAACATTGTAGCAATAGGAGAAGAAGATTTTGCCAGGTATAAAAAACAGCACCGAAAGACTGCTTGAGTAAGATTTTTTCAGAAATAATGTAAATTGCCATCAGCCCTTCCATGAAGTGACTGTGCAAAAAAACCCAACCAAACAAAAAATTCACCTGGTTAAAAACAGATTAAAATTTTATTCAATGAAAACTGCATTTAAGATGCAAACTATCCTAATACAGACAATTTATGGTCAAATTCTATCAACAGACAATTTTTCAAATTAAAAAAGTGTACCTCTTTGGATAAACGTGTAAACAAGTCTCCTCCCCTGAGAAAATCCAAAATAAGATACAGCTTCCCTTCTGTTTGAAAAGCTGAAAAGATCAATTAAAAAAATTAAATATCACCTAGCTTTATCCATGATCAGGAAAATAACATACAAATAATTCACTCTTATTTTCATTATTAAAATTAATTTCTCTCCTTTGTGAAAAAATGTATTGAAATGAATTAGGTAACTGATCCTCTACCATGGACGAAGTAATTCCCAGGCTACGTGAAAGTAAAGCAAATCACCAATAAAATTCCTTAAAAAATAAACTTTACTTAGGTTACCCAGCATTTTATTCCAGATTTTAAAGTAAGAAGCCAGATTTAAAAGGGCAAACTAGTAACTAATGCACCTTTTAAAACCTCTAGAAACTCAGCTTAACAGGGACATTTAGTCTAGTTTGCAAAAGAATGGCAAATAAAATAGTGAAAGGTACATAATTTAAGCCACATCAGAAAGTGAGAGAGACATGAGGTTTAACTACAGGAAAAAACAAAGCCTAAAAGAAAAATACGAGCTGAAAAAAACCCCAACCAAAACAAACCAGAAACTCCACGTTTTTTTCACATGTTAGAAGTACTGATATCCTTCCCCCTTACATATAAGTATTCTGTTACAGCTGCCCATATTATTAAAATTAAAAGGCTAATTTCCACCAATTTTGATGCAATTGGAATTAATGCCATTGCATACATTTTCTGTAGAATAAACAAAGCAACTGTAAGAAATAACTTTAAAAGTGTATGTCATGCAAAAGATAAGAAACTTTGGAAAATAATGGCTAGTTATTAATAGATAACTGCTTCTTAATAACACAAAGGGCTACAGACTCTTAGTCCCATAAAGATTTAACACTGCATGAAGTCAGTCATGTGTTTCTTTTGCACGAGAATTATTACAGAGCAAGTCTTTGCACAACTGGGACTTAACACACTAAAGTTCTATGATTTTCTGAACCACAAAGCAAGTATTAGGAACTATCTTGACAAACACACATTTTCATGCGATAAAAATGAATTTTTCTGCAACTCACCATAATGTAACTTGACAATAAAAGGATGGTTAACTTCTACTAGGATATCACGTTCCATTTTTGTCCGAACCCGATCTCGAACTACAACAGAACATGAGCAAGCAAGATTAAAAAAAACCAAAAACATTATGACTCAGTATTTCTCATATGTTTCCTAATGTACTTCCCATTGTGTCCTGTAATATTATAATTGTCTGCAGGTCATTATACTGTACACAGCTGAGACCTGAGAGAATTTATTCCACATTTTTTTCTGATAAATATCTTCCCGCATTTTGATTTGCTTCAGTTTTTGCTATTGACAAAACCTAACACTAGGCAAATAAATTTAACAAAAGCACATGAGAAAACATAATCACCCTTCAGTCTGCTCTGTACTTAGTTAACCTTTCAAATATTACAGCAGAACTGCCACAGCTATGTATAGAAACCATTCTGCTATTGAAAAGCATGGGGAATTAAAGTTATAGCAAAACAAACATAGCATAAATATAATCATACTATCATAAAGATGTTTATATTCGTTTAACTCATTAAATAACTCACACTATTAAGATATTAAGTCCTTTACAATTTGTAAGGGAAATATTTTTTTCATTTCCTTTATTATGAACTTAAAATAAAAATGCTATTGCTTCAATGTAGTGTATACTTCAGATTATCTTTTTGATTTTAAAGACGTTTACTGAGAGTAAATGTGCATGGAGAAATATATCAGACATTAGAAGCAGTTGCTGCTCAAGCTGCCTGTGCTGTCCCTCCACGGTGGCTCTGAACAGGACATGTAAGTGCTCCTATGCCACCAGAGACTAAACCCAAACAAGCATCACATGCCAGCAATGCAGGAATGCAGGCAGCATGGTCAGCTGAGCACAGCACCTGCTTCAGCTGTTCTCCACAACTCTCCTGCCAGCTCCAGTCAGTGCTTGGTTCCCATCTGAAGCTCTGAATCAGCCAGGAGACAGACAAAATTCAGTACTCTACACAGGAGAGAGCTATCAGTTTGCTTTCAGTGGTTTAAAATGTTGCATTTTCCTCTTTCCCTCTATTTTACATTTTGTTACTGTTCCTTTCACAAATGTATCTTCCTGAAGGAAACATCCCAGGGCAATAAAGTCCTGTCCAAAGTTTAAGTTGACAGCATTCCTTGTACAGTTAACAAGCCAGAGTTCTCAGATATTAAAACATACGGCAGAAAAAAAAGAAAAAGGGAACAAGAAGCAAAATCGTATTTAGGCACGTATCTATCTTTTCCCAGAAACAGGCAGTTACAATAATACAGATGCTTGTGCAAAAGTCATATAGATACATTTTCATGAATGAATACAACTATCAAGTTTCCATCTGCCTGCAGAACAGATTCCTAAAAATGAAAGCTCATGAAATAAGTGCTCAAACACAGTGCAAACATCACATTTGAATGTTGACCTTTGCATCTAAAGCCATTAAAATGTCACAAGATGGTTGTGCAGTTTAACTGCTTCAGCAGTTCATCTGAATTATACAATTGAAATTCAGAATATTCTTTTTTTTTTTTAAGGCAGGTTCAGTTGAGAAAAAAATTTTAAAGACTTTTAAGTGCCTGCAGCTATGCAACAATAACACGGAAAATATGGATTTACAAAACTCCAAGCAAAAAAAGTGTAAAGAAGTGAGCTCATTTCAGACATTAGCATCAGCCATTATTTGACTTGACATCTGACTTTTGTTTGACTGTAATTTCCATATGCGTTCCACTGGAAGCACTGATTTTTCTTAATACATTTGATTCCAGACACTCTAGCAATGTTTTGGCTCTGTTTCTCTCTCCCCATCATAAAGAGACACTGAAAGATAACACTTTCTATCAAAGTGTATTAATAAACTAGTCTCTGCAGTAAACAAAATTATATGTATATATTCTTGGATTTGCTCTAAACATTAAAAAGTTGGACTTTTAAAGTGTAGTTACATCAATGTGTTCTGGCTAATACAGCTGCATTCCTATGAAAATACTCTCTCTAAATTTGATTTGTGGATCAGGTACACTTCATTCAAGTGTGGTCTTTTTATCTTTAATTAGAAAGCACAAAAATAATTGTATGAAATAGATTTGAAAGAGCTGAAGAAACAGACAAATCAAGTAATACGCTGTATTATTTAAAAATATAGTATTATATATAAAAAAGTTGAAATTATGGAAAATAGAATTAATTCCAGTTGATTTCATATTAAAGTTTCAACAGTAACCTTAATTTGCTTGCAACTCTGCTCTTCCTAAAACATAAATCACAAGCAAGCAGTGCATGAAAAGCGTCTGATAATCCAGATACAAAGTGCTGAGAATTGTGGCATCCTCCTGATGGTGTCACCTTTCTGCTCAAGCCTTTTGCATCCTTGAATTCTAAGTGCCTCAGAGTCTCCTTTCCCAATTAAAAGTCATGTTCCCAATTTCAGTATTTATCAGTCTCCGCCATCTGTAGGCAAAACGAGAACCACAGCTTGGACTGTAATTTTTACACAAGGCTGAACTCCAGTCAAAAGGTGATGAAGAGAAGCCCTCGAATATCTTAAAAAAGCAACTGCTGAGTGACCTTTGACCAGTCCTGAGCTATTAACAGGCTAGGGAATTAAAGGCTGTTGAGGATATTAATGTACCTTAAATGAGTGGAAATCAATTTCAGTAAAATAGGAAGTAAATAATGAGAATGACACGTGCCACAAAACACAAAGGAATCAAAATATAGGAAACTGTTCAAATACACACCCTCTGTAATAATTTTAAGTGTAAGATCTGTGACATTAAGCACCAGATCTTAAGTGAAAAAATGTGAACATTTTAGCCGAAGTTCATAATCCAATGTTTTTGTTCCCTCCATCATTCTGCAAATATTTTGCGATAAAACTGTATGTTAAAACTGAAATTCAATATAATAATCAATAACATAGATAAAGCACTACAAGCTGTTGGAGCCGTCCCAAAATTATCACTTAGATTCCAGTACAGCCATGAATTAGAAGAACTTCACATAGACAGAACTATTAAACAATGGCATAAAAGAACAAGCATACAGTCTGGTCAAGGTATTAGTGCAAAAGATGACTTTCATTTTGATCTACGGTAAAAATACCTTATTTCTTTTTTCTTACAGAATTCTCTGAGACAGAATTGAGATTGTTCAGGCTTAGACTTATTTTGTTACTGATAGCATTCAAGATCAAAACCACCCAAGAAACAGATCAATTCACAGTTTGTTTTTGCTCAAGTAACTTAGATGATTAACTTAAGATTTTATAAAATACATTGTACATCGAGATCACGTGCCAAGAGTTTGGGGCAAATGTACTGTATATGTCTGTTTCAAAAAAAGACTCTAAGTCATGTGCTTAAGAACCTCTAGAATAAAACAGCCAATATAATGCACTTTTAAATATCATGACCTAATTATAAACAGAGCAAAAGGCATTAACTGTATCCTCGGTGACACACAGCAAAGGAAAAATGGAAGGATATTAAGTTTCAAATAACAGCTCAGGAGCAAGTCAGGCAGCAGACGTAACACAACCACTCTATTAACACACCATCACCTAAGGAAAGTAGCACGGGAAGGAATCTGCTTTCCCCTCTAACTACCAATACGGTATTGTTAATCCTTAATCCTTCCAGGTTTACAAGGCAAAGCAGTATTTTCTGCTACTTCCTCTTTCAGAGAAGAAAGCTGTAAGACAGAATCTGTACAGCAGACCTGTGTAAAGATTAGGTTTTGGTATACTGTCCCCGATTTATCTTTTTTATTTTTCTTCCCTTGTTCTAAACAATGCTTACCTTTCAAGGTGGCCTTTTTCAATACCTTCATTGCATAAAGCTGTCTAGCATCTGATCCTGAGATTTTTTTGACAAGGAAGACCTGTATTAAAAATTAGAAAGAATTCTTAAAAGAAAATAAAAGCAAGTCAGATTAATGTATTTTGCTATGAAATTCAAGTAGTCAGTATGATTTCAATGAAACCCAATTTGACAGTTTTAGATTCTGCGAAGCCAAATCTCCTTTCATTTTGTTCCTTCTATTCCTTCATTTCATAATCTAAAAGTTTCATGCAAGATACTCTGCCAAATTAATTTTGGTCTAATTTAAGTGATTTCAGTGAGTTTTAAAAAAAAAAAATCTGGATTCTCTCAAAAGTCCATAGAAATTTGAAACACAAAAATCAGCTTTATAAAATTAATCTGTAGTTTTATCATATGGAAATTCATAGGATGGCACAGCAAATGTGCTAATAAAATAATTCTCAGATATGACAATAAATATGTGAACAAAATTTGATCCAGAAACTTATATAAATCAATGTATAACTAAACAACTTTAAAAAATAACCAGTGTTGCATGTAGCAATAAAGGACAACCAGCCTCAGTTAAAGGGTGTTTCTTTTCCTTCTTCAGTATTATGGGATTTGTTGAGTGAGATTGTTTATAACACCCTTAAAACAAAATTACTTCCAGTAGAGACAAATTTTAGATTTAGAAACGAAAAAAAAAAAAAAAATCTGTCACAGGTTTTCTGGCTACATGTACATGTATAGAGACATGGTACATGAGAAAGTTAAACACGTTATATGAAATCAGTTTGATGTCTGTTTCTGTGCCCAATTCTCACTTATGTTAACACCCCTTGCATTACCCAGAGATGACCAGAACATCATCAAGAGACCTTGAAAAGCATGCAGATTTACTTTTTTTAAACTAAGTGGGAAATAGTGACATCTTTACAAATTATTAGAACAATAGGATTTATGGATTTTTAAAATATTAATAATTTTTGCATAAAGGCTAAGACAACTGATGACAAGACTGGCATTTTTGCAGAAATTTGAGTCAGCTAGACCATTTATTATTTTTGCTTTTTTAAAACTCACATTCCCCTTCTCCCTCTCTTTATAGTACTGAATTTAGAATTATCAATAAAATAAAAGTGATTGCTGAAATTATAATTTATTAGCTTTTTCTTGCCCTTGAATGATTTACTTCTTGTGATCTGAAGATTTCCAAATAAAAACTTGGTTATGATTCTGGATTAAATCAAACCTTTGGAATTAGGTTTCTGAGTGAATTCTTACTAGTTTGAGTACAAAATGTCATTGTTTCTAAGCACCTAGATTTCCAAAATAACTGGAACAATAATGTGACTAACAGTAACTTACTACCACCAAAAGAGAATTGGACCTATTTTTCTAATTTTCCCCCATATCTAAGGTGGACTCTTTACATCCTAGAGCTTAACATCACATTCAGAACTGCAATTATGCCTGAAAACGGACATAAAGGCTCTCTTGTCTTGCATTATATATTCATATTCAGTCTTGATGATCTGTTTTGCCATGTGAACCTAATGTTTTGCTTTCAGGTTGGATTGGGACAACTAGAAGTATAAAAAATGAATGCCTAGAGAGATCTCAGTACTCATGAAATGCTAGAAACATTGAGTCTTTAACAGATGTTCAGATAAATATCAAGGTACATTGCACCATAACCAAATTATGACAGATAATGAACACGACTGGGGTGCATCACCTTTACTTCAGTAGCCATTATTGCCTAAAATTTGTTTGTTACAATTGCAACATGCTACAAAAACCAGCTTCTGTACTGGTGATGTCCTACCACCAGCAAGCAAAAAGGAATACTTCTCAAGAAAACCTTTCAACCCTCACCCTCCGAAATAGAAAAGAGTAGTTAGAAAAGAATGACATTCCGTTTAACAGTGAATACCCAATTATTTCCTAACGAGCCACGTCTTCCATTGAACTCTGAAATCCACATATCATGCTAACATGAAAGAAAAATTACTGCTTTAAAAAGATCTGCCACAATTACAGTTCCTAGTTAGCACTAATTTAGAAAGCTGTTTTCACTTGCAACATTGCCTTAATGGAAAACCATGGCTGTTCTAAATATTTCACAGCCAATATTCAACGCTATATTTCTGAATAATTGGCTCCACAAGCATTCAGTTACCAACCTTTCCAAAGGATCCTTGTCCTAGTACTTTCAGAAGTTCAAACTGTGAAGGGTCTGCTTTCTCATGTCCTTCCTTTACATGGTGAGTTATTGCAATTTCTTTGATACTTCCTTCTTCCTGGCAGAGGAAAACAGACGAATAAATTTAGATTAATGGCTTACAAATGTTTACAAATTCACAGTATGTTGAAAAATACCAGTGCCCAAAGAAAAATACTGAACCCAATGAACTAGTTAATCCTAAATATAAGGAAAAAAACACTTAGCAATGCTATTTGCATAATTAAGACAGACAGTACTAATTCAGTAACAGTGTGGCTTAAACTTTTAGAGATGCACCAGGATCCAGACAATAACAGAGCTGACAAAAGTCAGCAATTCCCAAGCTTTTTCTCTTAGGCCCATATCATTGGGTTCATATTTCTGTTCCAGATTCATAACTAATTTATGGAAACCAATCTCCTTAAGAATTTAGTCATCCTAAAGTACAGCTAGAGTGCATCAAATGGACCAGATGTCTTTGGAAAGCCCTGCTTTTTAACACTTGACTGAGGACCACTATGCCGCAGCAATGCTAATGCTCACCTTTTAAGACAGTGTGAGACTCAAGACATTTCCATACAAAGCAACACTCTCCACCCACGCTTCAGCAGCAGGCTCCACCTGCCACTGACAAAATTCTGTTGAAAAAAATATTCTGCCTTTCTTCTCAAGGAGAGGCTATCCTATAAAAGCTGCCCAGTCTTCATTCCCTTCTGTGAGAAACTCTAGCAGAAAGCTCTAAGCAGCAGTGAATCTTATCTTTTTGTGCTCTGCACCTAATTCAGTGTTTTCTGCACTGAATTTGAAAATCTCCTGAAAAGTGACACTCCTTGCCACATAAGGAAAGAATTTCAGAACTTATCAGCATAAAGTAAGTAAAAAATCTGCATTCTTGTTAATGTCATCTGAAGACCTATCTAGGCACTACATGCAATCCAATCTACTGTAACTTAACACACATCTGACTGTTAGTTAACATACAGAAAGCAATATATACTATCTACGGTTTTAACTTCTTGTTCATTCTCTTTCTATTTCTTCTATGTGTTGTAGTGAATAAAATAAATCTGAGAATACTTCATCTATTTAATGAGGAACTCTTAGACCTGTTTCACAGAATTGCAGACTGGTTGACATTGAAAGGGACCTCTGGAGATCATCTTGTCTAACTCTAAACCCCTGCTCAAGCAGGGCCACCCAGAGCCAGCTGCCCAGGACCTGAGTATCTCCATGGATGGTGACAACCTCCCTGTGCAGCCTGTGCCAGGGCTCAGTCAGCCTGACAGTGAAAAAGTGTTTCCTGATGTTCAGACAGAAACTCCTGTATTCCCCTTTTTGCCCATTGCCTCTGGTCCTGCCACTGGGCAGCACTGAAAAAAGGTCTTTGCACCCTCTCCTTCAGGCTGTTCAAACATCATTTCACCATTGTGAATCCATGCTGAATAACCCCAGCCACCTTTTTGTCCTTCATGTATACAGAAACACTTAGCTTTTCCATGATTTTCCTGAGGATTAAGGCCTGGCTGACCAACCTGTAGTTCCCTGGATCCTCCTTCTTGCCCTTTTTGAAGATAGGAGTTGATATTTGCTTTCCTTCAGTCCTCATTAGAAAATAATAATGAGTGGCCTCACACTGACAGCTGCCAGGTCCCTCAGCACTCATGTGCATCCTGTCAGGGCCCACAAACTTAGGTACACCCTGTTTTGCTCAAGTATTTTCTAACCTATCTAGTGACAGGACCCAAGGGAAGGGCCTGAAGTTGTGTCAGAGAAAGTTTAGGTTGAATATTAGGAAAAGGTTCTTCACCCAGAGGGTGATTGAGCACTGGAACAGGCTCTCCAAGGACGTGGTCACAGCACCAAGCCTTACAGAGTTCAAGAAGCATTTCGACAATGCTCTTGGGCACATGGTGTGACTCTCAGGGATGGTGCTGTGCGAGACCAGGAGCTGGAGCTCAATGATCTTGATGAGTCCCTTCCACCTCGGGATATTCTATGATTTTCCTCCAAGAGTATGTCTTCCTTGCTCCAGACTTTCTCTTTATCTAGATGCACCAAAATGTGCACTAATTAGTTATAGTGATAGGTTAGCAGAGGCAGAGTTCTAAAACCATGTTTCTGAAGCACTCATTTTTAAGTTTTTCAAGCATTCTGCAAAATTTATGTTGCATGAATTAGTGCTGAAAGTATCCTTTGGCATCTGATCATTTCAGTACTATATATAAATGCAAAGCAACTGTCCACCCAGGTCAGCATGTTCCAATGCACACTTCTCCCAGACTGATAATTCTTTTTCAAAAGATTCTTTTTTCAAAAGATTACAAAGTTGGAGACAAGCTGCATATAAGAAATCCTGAGCATGTATGTGGAGTCACCATCCCTGGAGGTGTTTAAAACAAGACTGGATGTGGCACTTTGTGCTGTAGCTTAATTGATAAGGTGCCGTTAGGTTAGAGGTTGGACTTGATGATCTCCAAGGTCTTTTCCAACCTGGTTGATTCTGTGACTCTGTGTGAGTCAGTATATACCAAAAAAATCCAGCACATGATTTGGAATAATGCACAGAACATGCTGGCCACTTTTAAAATCGGAGAGTGAAAAATGATACTTTAATGTGAAGAATATAGTTTTAAGAATAGTTTTAGAACACCCAAGACAAATCCAAGATGACCAATAAGTTTAGGTTTCTGTTTCCATTTTAAGACAGCCAAAATTTTGCATGTGTGTGTACACAGGCATGCTGAGTACTCCACCTAATAACCTAAACTTCTCTGTCTTTTCAGAAGACTCCCATCTTTGATTCCCAGCTGAATCTTTACAGAGTCTGAAAGAAATATTGTTTCCTTTTACTTGTCAAAGGAATAAACTGCTGGTGGACATTTTTGGTTTTATGTTTTAAATTAGTATGTGATCAGTTAGATTACATACTACTTAAACCACCCACTGAATCTTGGAGAATCCCAAGGGAGGAATAGAATAGCTCAGCAAAACAGACTGCCAAGTACACATTACTTCAGATACTTTTATCCATTTCTGTTTAACTGTTTTATCTATTTGCTCCCTGGCAATCTTGGGAAAGTAAAAAACATGTGAAACACAACTTCCTCATATCTTTTTTATGTACTGCCATCAGGGACGCAAAGCAATCAGGTGGACATAAGAAGGACATGGAACTGTTGGAGCAAGTCCGGAGAAGAGCCATGAAGTTGGTAAGAGGACTGGAGCACCTCCCCTGTGAAGACAGGCTGAGAAAGTTGGTGCTGTTCAGCCTAGAGGAGAGAAGGTTGCGTGGGGGCTCCATAGAGAGTATCTGAAGGGGGCCTACAGGGAAGCTATGGGTACAAACTGAAAGAGGGGAAATTTAGGTTAGGTATTAGGAAGAAATTCTTTAATGTGAGGATGGTGAGATACTGGGACAGGTTGCCCAAGGAGGTTGTGGATGTCCCAACCCTGGAAGTGTTCAAAGCCAAGCTGGATAAGGATTTGAGCAACCTGATCTAGAGGGAGGTATCCCTGCCCAGGGCAAGGGGGTTAGAATTAGATGACCTTTAAAGCCCCGTCCAACCCAAACCCTTCTATGATTCTATATTGCTTTAAAAGCATTACAAAATTCAACAAGAACAAGAAAAGAAGAAGAAAATATATTAACTTGCTCTCTGTACACAAACAAAAATTATTATTTTTGAATGCAATGCAATTATTATGCAACCAACTTTCCAGTGGTTATTTTGAGCACCCTCTAAAAAACAAAACAAACCCCAAACCACCACTTCACATTCCTGATACCAAGAGAATATTCCCAGACTCTGCATTTTCTCAGGGCTCAGATACTCTTCGGTCCATAAAAGGCAGACCTAATAGAACTCTGTTTTCAACAAAAAGGAACTCAAACGATATCCAACCTTAGCTTGTCCATAACACTTGTTTGGGAGCAAGATTTATGATGAGCGGTTGCCCACAAATTTGCAGTTTCCTTTTCTGACATAACTGCTGAATGTTTGTTATTTTAACCTAAACAGTGTTCTGCAAATGCAGTTAAAAATACAAAAGCTAAGCCTTTTATAGAAACACAAGTTATATGCAGAGGTAATCAACCCTCACTATCTACCTGAATTAAAATACAGGTTTTTCACATTGTAGAAAGATCTCTATTCTCAACTGCAGTAATTACATCAGATGACAGATATCATCTCACAGTAAGCTGGAAGAGAAGCCAGCCGTTCCATCTGGTACTGAATTGTCTGATCATCCCCTGATACTTGGTAAAACATTTGTCCCGTGTGATGAATTCAAAATAAATGAGATGCTGGAATACTTGGCTCCTCCTCTCCTCTCCTTTCTTCCATTCCTTGACAACTTTCATGCAAGTAGAGACAGTCAACTCACCAGTTGCAATGGTAGGGTCTTCCTTCCAGCTACAACTATAGCCTACTGCCTACATTTTATTTCTGTTATTTATAAGCTTGGAAAGCTCCCTTTTCTCAAGCATTATACTGCAGCAAGGTCTAAATAAAAGTCTCCAGACATGATTTCCTCTTCTAGGCACACAGTTCTCTTAAGGCCTTCTTCACACTAGAAAGTCACACTGTCTCAGAAAATTAAAAAAAAACCAAACCCAAACCAACAATGTTAGTCAACTTAAAGTGGTTGCTACGGGCTTCCACTACAGTGAAACTAAATTCAGAATACAAGGAAACAAACAGAAGGTAACATTACTCTGAGTTTCCTTAACAATGTAATAGTGTTAAATCAACACTGGCCTAGAAGGGAAGTGAGTGACAAACAAATTTAGGTATGAATTTAAAACACCATATTCCAGAATAATTTCCTGTACTGATACAGTCTGCAAGTCAGAACTACTCTGGGCAGTATCGCAGTATAAGTAAGCTCTTAGTAATATACCTCACGATATATGTTTATGCACAGGAATGTATACATACACATAGGAAAGAACACCAAACGGACCATATTGCACAAATAAAATCTGAAAGAAAAGCTTTAAAAAAAAAGGGCGGGGGATTCTGCAACACCAAGGACAACTCATTTTTCTCTTAAGGAATCAGCTGCAAATTGGAATAGGAAACATGCTTGCCAGGAAAACAACAGACACCTTCTAGGGAAGCAGTGAAAAACTATTTAATCATTATTAGGCTATAAAAAATCATGTTGCTGGAAAAAAAATTCAATATTTTAGGTACTTAATGAACATTAAACACTCATTTTGCTTCCAGTAATTGAATTTATGTGAATTTCCTTTACCTTCACTTTTTAATTCAAGAGCAAATTAACTCTGCTGCAACATAAAATACTTGTATTTGTTTCTGAGATCTTATAACAGGAACAACTACTAGATAATGTGTTAAAAGGAAACCAGATTCAAACCCTAAAGGAAGCAGAAGGAGTCTTACTAGGTACATATTTCTCAGTAGTAATGATAAAGCCCAGAAAAGCAAGAGAAAAACATGGGTCAATCTCTACAGAGACTCTTCAGAATTCTGAATTTTCAGTAGGAGACCTGAAAACTGCTCTGTGTAAAGAAGTGGCCTATGCAGAGATGGATGGCATAAGCTCATCAGTGCAGAACAAGCTGTGTGTTATCTGCAGACCTTCTTCTGAGCAGTATGTTCCAGTGACAGCTGAAAAGCTGGTCTAGGACTGCTAAACTGGGCTCTGAACTGGTATCTAGAAGAACTACCAGTAAAATCCACAATACCATTGCAACACTCAGTGTTTAAACAGCACCTCAAAAAATGGAAGCATTCTTAGACTACAAATTTTATAGAAAAAGGACAGAGAAACAGCCAAATAAAGATTAAAATAATTTTTAAAAATTATAAATGTATGCTCCAATAACAGCAAAATAATTCACAAGGAAATAGCTCTGAATCATCTAAATAGACAGCATAGGATCAGATCTGCGCTCTTACTCGTAACAGGAAGAGGAAAGCCATTCCTAAGGAATATTCACACATCCAAACACCACAGGAATCCCATTGCACCTAAAATTCTCAGTCTCAGCTTTCTGAATAAATGTATAAACAAAGTGTGAACATGCACGATGACAAGTGCTTGGCAAAGAAATTTCAAAATACTGCGACAGAAATGGGAAATTCAGCAAGAATATACTCTTAAAGAGGTGTAAGAATTAGATGTGAATTAACTTAAACAGAACATCAAAGAATAAACTGCTATGTCACGTATGGAATGTTTACTTAGGAAAGGTATTCCTGGAAGACAGATTTCTCCTTTTCTAGATACTCAAAATTATGGGAGTATGAATAGAAATATTTTTAACACTAAAATCTTAATGACAGCATATTTTAGACAACAGTTATTAAAAGAATAATTAGTTCATCAGCTTCACGATGAGCAACAAAGACTTGAGCATATACTTTTCAATACACTGAAAGTATGAGTTAAAATTATGATATGCATAAATTACTCCAAAGGGAAAAAGCAGCAGCAATCTAAAAAATGTGAAGTTTTACTGCAATAATAATAATGGAACGATGTATTTAAATTGCTTCTACACACACATGATATTTAAGGGGTGTAAAGTCATGAAGTAACATAGAATTGGAAAGGTAAGGAAAAAAAAATACAGGGAAACATTTACAGCTTAAGACATTCAAACATTAAGGTCAAATAGAATGTGAAACTAAACATAAACTGGACCCATCCTGAACAGAAAGACTGACTGCATAGTCTCTGCTGTCAGTGTCAGTGAAATTAAACAGAACAGTTAACTAAAAGCAAGATACCCAAAAACTAAGATCCCTAACAAAAATATGAATGCGCAACAAGACTGGGGGTTAGAAGGGACCAGGAAGATTTTATTTGATTATAATAGTGTGGGGTTTAAAAAAAAAAACAAACTAACAAATAATCTGATTAACATTGCAGAGTATAACAAAAAACCCAGCAGGTTTAATTTCTTTATCATATCAAGAGCAAAGACAGGTATGTACAGTACATGCTACAAGTACCTATAGATTAAAGCTTTTTGCAAGAATATTCTATTTATTTTTAACATGTCAAAACACTTTGAAAGGATTGGCATTACTTTTTGGATTACTCTGAGGCCCGTCATCGTGGAAAATGGATGTTCTTATTTGATGACAAAAAAGGAGTAACAGCAGCTAAAGGCTAAACAAAATAAATGGCTCCTTCACCATACCCAAGTTCCACCTGGAACAAATTCAGAAACAGATTTCTGAGAAAGTTCTCTTTATAAAAAGTCGATTTAGAAAATCCTTGAAGTCATTACTGCATGAGATGTGATGAATAACTATGCTATCTTGAGTCCTTTGCATCAGGAAGGGGATATTGAAGATAACACACAACATCCGCATGCTGCTACAAGAAGGGACTCACAAGAAGTGAGTGCAAAACAAGGCTGGCTGCATGTTCACTTTCCCACGTAATGAACATTACCCAGATGAAGCTGAAAATCTCCTCAGAAGTGCAGTGAATTTCAGCTGGCAGATGACTAAATACTGATCAAAAAACCTCCCCTCTGCACACTTGTTTGCTGTACAAAATAGAACGAGAAATACAACACCAAACCTGTAGCATTGGAATAAAAGGTTTCATGGTTGAAGAAAGTAAAAGGCCACATACCAGTCCCTTCTGTATCTAACAGAGATGGACGTTATGAAATAAAGGACATAAAAAAGGAACAGGGACAAAACATTAACCTCATACTCATTTTAAACCAAACCTCTGAATTTTACAACACAATTTCTGGACAGAAAGAAACTCCTGTACTATCTTTGCTCTTAGAACTGAGAAAAACTTGACTATCAGTAGGACTTTTAAATAAATTGCCATTTTCTAATAAGAAGCACACATGACTAGGACAGATGTGGCTATACATACTCGAGTTCATCAAAACCCAGTGGGAGGGAAATCTGACACATGCAACAAATCCTTGGATGGGTCCAGTAATCATAAAAGTTCTTTCCAGACAGCAAACATTGTTGACATGCGGAGCCAAAACTGTAAAAATGTGGTTAGGATTTTGACTTAAGGTAAACATTAGATAAGAAGATCAACAGATTTTAATGTCAATAAATAATTAAAACTTTTACAATAGCTAAGCCATCTTAAGTAATTGCTGGAGAAATTAATTTAAATACTGGTAATCCTGGTTCCAGCATTACCCAGGTTTCACCTCTACCTGTTAATTCTGTACTGGTCTTAATAGACTAAAAAAGGTACAAAACAGAACCATCTTTGACATGTACTTACTTACAGACATAAGTCTTAGTTATGACTTAATTTGCACCTTAAGAATTTTTTCATATTTTTCACTGCAAAGTGATTTTCCAGCTCCTGTTCTTGTAAAGCCTTCCCTGAATAATTTTTTATTTTTACTGCTTGATTGTTCATGTTATTATGGAAGCCTCTGCGTCACTGATTTGACGCTGCACATGGAGCAATAGCCCCCACGCTTCCAGCCACAATCCTCCTGCCTCGACCTGCAGTGACCACAGCTGCTAAGGGAGCAACCATGGGGCTGTTTAGAGGCACTGAGAGTCCTTCCAAGAATCACTGCCTGACAAAGTCAAGTCACTCCCCCAAACTGTGCAAGATTTTTTTCTTAATACACAATTTAGCATTTAACTGTGCCAATATTTTGGCTTTAATACTTCTTTTAAACAGACCCTATTAATACATTAAAAAATGTCGGTGGGATCCCATTAGAAACTCTTTAGGGAACTATTTCATGAATATTTTCTGATTAAAATCATATATTATAGTATTTTTTGTATCTATTTTATATGGGGATAATTTACACATGAGGAACAGGCAGAATCACCATTAGGAAAGATTGCAGCTCTGGAACTTCAACTTCTATAGTCAGGAATTACAATGACAGAAAAAAAAAAATTCTTTTGATAGCTTTAATCACAACAAGTCAAAACCATATTGCCCATATTGGTGAACACCTCCCTCAAACATCAGCCATTTTTCAAGATAAGACCACAGCCCTAAAATCAGTTTATGTTGCTGACCATACAATTTTCAAAAAAACAAATCCAATGAATAAAGAGCTAATAGCAATATTATTTTTCTCTTGAAAAATGTGCAGCAGCAAAGATACTGCTTTTATCATTTTTCATTTGTTAGAATTGATTATGCAGCAACATAGATTTTTCCATTTTCATTACGGAAGTAACAGCCTCGTTTTCACCCCTCTCAATGTCTTTCCAGGAACGTTTTGCTTCCTTTAGACAAATGCATATTCCTGAGGCACATGTACATTCAGTACAAGCAAAGATAAGGCTGAAAACAGAAAAATGGATTCCTCAGCAATTTACTTAACACTGCGTCAATGATGGTTATAGGCTTCCTTTTACTACTTTGTTAGTCTTCACTGTACTGATAAGAGCTCTGCAGGACAGGGCTGTGTTTGGCAAAATATTTGTTGCATCATAAGGTTGATCCCCATAATCAAATAAACCATTTCTGAAGTATTGACTATGATATTAAACCTTGGTGCTGAAGTTACATAAAGTAGTTATGGCCTGTAAGGACAGTAAGCTTACTGGATATCAAGTGATTTTAAAAGGATGACTCAATGTTGGCACAGTTCCCCAGCTCATATACAGAACTTCCTTTTCCTTCCCTCCCTTGAGTCAGGAAGTCTCCTAGAAGCATTTTTATTTGCCCAACTTGTTATGAACATAGGATGAATTTTCAGCATTATCTGCAGAAATGAAACCATCCTTTTGAGCTATACTTTTTGAAGTAGGAAAGAGCCAACAAACTAAAAACAAATTACTTTTACCTCTTGTATTAGAGCTTATAGAAATCTTCATTAAGGTCAAAATGGGAGTTAAAAATGTGAAGAGTGCACCAGTCTAGGTATTTTTAAATATCTTAGAAACATTTTGTATACATTCATATATTCTATACTTTTTATACTCCTACCTTCAAATTCAAAACTACCTTACAAATAAAACTCACAGTCCAACAAGTACTTCACAATCTCCCATTACTTTGGTAAGCGGCGTTAGTGAGTTAAATCATGGACTAAAGGCCATTCCTTATATTTGTGACTAATATTCAATTTGAGTCACTTAATAGAACTAACTACATGCTCATTCGCAAAGAATTGTTCTAAAAAGCTGATTAAAAATCCTGCTTCTGAAGTAGCAATTATTCTAATACAACAAAAAGCAAAGCACTACCATGCATAAAATTAAGTCAAGCTGACCTAAGGATATTCTGTGTATGTTGTCTGTTTTACACTACTACCAAAGAAAAGCAAGAGTAGAGCAGAAGTTCTAATTAACATGGACATCTGAAGTCAGAAACACAGGCTTTCATATTTTATGTCTTTGCTTCCTTTTAAAAGATGGAAAACCTTACAATTTCAACTAACATCAAAACACTTGTTGCAGACAGCATCTACTGTTTTACCTGATAGAAAATAAGATTTCCTAAAAGAAAACTCGATTTGTAAATGTTTAGTTTCAGGGTCTTTTTTTTTTTTTTTTTAATTCTTAAATTGTTAAATCTCTCAGAGAAAAACAATTTGTAGAGGTAATAAAGAAAAAATTGTACTTATGCATTTATTCCTTACTCTCTTTCTGCTCTTTTTCATTTCTGGCTTTTTACAGCAACAATTTGGAGATTTAGGAGGATGCCTATGTCTGTATTTGTTCCATGTATCCAACTCACAGAATGAAGACTGCAGACCTGGTTACTGAGACAGAACTCTTCCCATTCTTTTGGCTGTACAGATGAAGCAAGATAGGAGTTTGAAGAATGAATCCTGTCCCAGAGAAACAAGCCAGAGGACAGGTAGGGGCCTATGGAGAAATGTGGTTCACCAGGCTGGGAGTGTAATTCTGAAAATGCTTTCTTTCCTTAGAATGAAATCATAAAAGGACAGGAGAGAAGTAGGACACTACCACTTGCTTCCCAAAGGAACTGTGAGCAGTAGGTTGTTTGGCAGGTAAGCTGAGGAATTCCTGTAAGCATTTTAAAAGCTCAATGTCACCAAAAGCAGTTTTGCAATGCAGTTCCCTTTTCATCAAACAGCACAAAATTATCTCATGAACTGAAATGTGCTCGTCAGCTTTGGAAAAAAATACTCATTGGGTGGAACTTTCATTTCCCAGTAACTCTGATATAAGTTTTTTTCCTACTTTGTAAGCACTAACATTTCAGAGCATTGCAATTTAAAAAAAAACTAATTAAAAGTTAAGAAGCTCCAAACTATTTAGAAGGAAAAATAATCCCTGAGCATGTTCAGCACTAATCTACGGATCCCGTTTTATTACCACAATTTCCTAAACATATGCCAAAATCTACATGGGTTGAAAACCTTTAGTTTGGTCTGCAATAGCTAGCATTTAAAAATCAACAGAATGTTAAAGACAACCTAACCAGGCTGCTGTAGGTAGATAAAGCACTGTCATTTTTTGACCAAATTTCTGAGGAATACCTTTTATGCTGCTCATGGAAAAGAACTATGATTCAGGACTATGAGTTGATAAGTATTTATTTTACAAGATTTACATTAAAAAAATTCTTGATTATAATGCAACCTATGTTCTATTGTTTTACGTTCATGTCTTGTTCTGGTGTTTCACTTAAGGCAAGAAAATTCCATTTCATTTTTTAATACACATTGCAAAAATTAATGCAAATTGTTTAAACCAGTTAAAACAATTAAAACCCAGGCTAGTAGGTGTTAAATTATGACCGCGTTTACAAGTTAATAGACCTTCACTTAAGATGTTAAGTCATTACACAAGAAGGTCATGGGGTTTTAGGTTTTTTACCCCCTCACTGAAAAGTATTTGCAGACTTACAGAAGGATAAATGCAAAAACTGATTTGACTTCCAACGATAAAATGCATGTTTACATGTCTCGTTAAATAGTTCTGGAACAGTGCTTGGGACGATACGATACTCCACTAGTAATTTTTCTCAACTTAAACCAAACTTTTTAATGCTTAAATATACTCCCAACAAGACAAATTATACAAATTAAACATTTGCTATGACTAAATTATGATTTAAAAGTTGAAATAACCCTAACACTGTTATGCAAGCATCACTACTCTTTATACCAATTCAGAAGTAAATTTAAGATATTAATAAGCCTGAGTTATTTTAGCTATCACCACACAGAGCCATATTCTACAGTTTAAAGTACTATATGAAGATGTAACTATTAAAATAACCACTAAGTATTAAAAATACAAAAGCTTTTAATAAAACTTTACTCTCAGTGAGAAAACATACAGCTAAGCTCATATTTCAACACCCCCCCCACCTCCCCCTGAAATATAAATTTTACATTATTTACATACAGGTAACAACTTCCAAATAAGACTAAATTATCAGCAGGTATCTTAGAAACTTCTACAACATACAAACATACCACAGACTTTTTTTTTTTTTACAGAAATACAAAACGCTTTGAATTCCAAACACTGATCCCTAAGCAGTGATAGACTAACACTGCTCTGAAATTAGAAGTTTAATTAAAGTAAAACTTCCCCCTTTCCCCTTATTCTTTTAAATAAGAAACTAAGCTCACCCGAACAGAGCGAACTCGCAGAGCCAGAAACTTAAACATGACTAAGAAACCATGATGTTTGGATTTTCTGACTGAGCGATCATAAGTCTAGCAGGGAAGACCAGCCCTGGCGTTTTGCTGTGACCAGCTGTTCCGGCAATTAGAAAATTTCCTGTCAGGCAAGTCAGACACAGCCAGGGGGTGGGGAGAGAGAAGGGGGGAAAAAAAGGTCAAAACAGAAGAAAAGACACTGGAAAAAAAAGACACCGATTCCACATACACACACACACAGAGCTGTGATAAAGAAAGATGGGGCAGCAGTGGTACTCATGTTGCTGATGCTTATTGAGATCAGCACAGGAAACTTAAGCAGATTACCTGATAGCAACAGGCTGTTGCAGATGTGACTGATTCCTGGTTCCCAGAAAAGAACAAAAGGGACCAGCACCTATTTCAGGAATCACGCTACTATGCAACATTTCACTGATTAAGCACAACAGCAGGTATTTTAAGTCCTATATGTGATAATTATATTTTCATGAATTTAGCTTTACAAAATACTTCAGGATATCGCATAACGCTACCTTTTAGACTTCAATACAGAGAATGCCTAAAGATTGTTTTTACTTACTACAGTTTAGTTAGAGGACCAAAATGACCTTGTGCCTAGTCCTTTGAAATCCTGCACACAGAAAACGCTACACAGATGTTCTAGGCCAAGGCAGCCTGCAGAAATATTTGAATTGGATTGCCCAGCTCAAATGTCTGACTTATGCACCAATACTGTATTGCTCTGTAGAGAGTGAAATTCTTAAAGTAAAAAAAAAATCCCTAAGATTTCTTTCAATGTTTAAAAAGCCCCAAACACTTCAAATGTTTCTAGAAATTAGAATTCAATCTAGTTACTTCAAAGAGTAAGAGATGAAGTTTTTAATTTGATCACTCTAGATTTAGTATGGGAGTTATTTTTCTGAATGTTGACACTATCTTTAGCTTTTTTGATACTTATTAAAACAATGAATTCTAAAGTACATGCTCCTTTAGTGGAACAAGACTGTTTTTCATGTAATAAATAAACAAAGGCAAGTAAAAACCTTTAGTCAAAGTCATACACAAGTTTTCAGCTATAAACATATCCAGGTGATTCCGTTTAGTGACTATGTATCAAAGGAAATATACAGCAAAATACTGTAGTCCTGCTTGCACAAAACATAAAAACAAACCCACCCTGCAAACAGCTTCCCTTGACTTCCAAATATCTGGATTACTGCATCGTTTGTAACATTTTAATTCCTCTTCAGAAGACAAAGCCAGTAATTTAAGTGACAGAACACATTGCTGCTATCTCTATCCCACATCCTGGCTGTCCACAGTATGAGTTTCTAGCTTTTCTTTTAAATTGGGATTACACATCTCCCCAGCGTGAGCCAAGACCCTCTTGTCAACATGGAGAGGTGAAATAAAGACCTGACTTTAGCTATATCCCACAAGCAAAACTGTGCCCTTTCAGTTTTCTCTTGTACTCCTCTGTGTCTTTATTTGTGTAACATCTGCAGGGACAATCTTTCAAATTCTGTGTACTGAATATACACAATTATTTTTATAAGTAACACAGGTCTTCAGGAACTACTACTACACAAAGGAGGACTTTGTGACTCAACTGAGGGCTCAAAAGTCCTCAATGCCAATGTGCTTTTTACAGTCCAGTGTGTTACAACCTTCTTGGAAGAAGCAGTCTTCACTACAACAGCAGTAACACAGCATGAAGAACTGATAAATATTAGTTTCAGGATGAGCAACACAAGGATTTCAAATATTTTATAAATAGCATAAAAATTACTTGAAGCTTTCCTCTCTTCAGTTATTTCAAACTTGCAGCTATTTCCCCCTTTAAAACTGAAATACCTCAAGAATTGCAGTTTAACAGCAATATAGTTATTTGCACTTGGAAAACTTAAAAGAAATTTAAATAAATAAATGGGAGACCATTCGAGGTCTCTGCCTTTACCTTGTCAAGAATAGATACAATTACACTAAAAGCAGAGTGACCAGGAATCTTCAAGTCACTAAATTAAACCCTATGGTACCAAAAAGAGCTAAAGGCAGAAATGGAGAGTAAACTGTAAGAGCTGCTCTAACTACAATATTCCTTAAAGATGAAAAGATACTGTGGGTAAGTAACAATTTTCTTATCTTTCTGCTGTAAAGGTAAGAGCGTGTTTTGCTGCAGATATGCTGTATCTGCTAAGGGTGACAGGAATAAGGCATTTCAACTGAAACATTTGTACAATTACTGCCGACTGCTCTCCCAAACCTTTTATGTGACCTCCCAGTGAAGTACAAAGCACAGTGCTCAGGGGTCAGTGGGGTTACTTCACAACAATAGCCCTCCTATAACTGGCATGGGTCTGCAGCAGGTGGAAGAAATTTCTTGTGTTCTGGGAGAACACAGCCTGCATGGTTCCCAAAGAGCACCAGCAGCCAACCAGAAACATTAAGATATAAGCTACACAACTCACTTCGAGAATCTCTCAGAAGAGAGCTTGCCCTTTTAAATATTCCTTCGTATATGAAGGAGACAGGTTAGAGGGCAGCAGTCCCCAACAGGGAAGTCTCTGATAACAAGAACAAATTGCTCCAGCAAGTTGCTCCCCTTAGCTTGAAATCTTTGATAAGGATTTGTATTATACTTGTTTATCAGGAGACACAACTGTCTCCAAAACAAAGGGATTGTGGTATGCCTGTCAGTCACAGTTCTGTCAACTGCAGAACTCCACTTGCACAATGCATTTCCTCCTCCTCCAGTACAGAAATATAAAGTGAGCTCATCTCCCATCTTCCCATCTTCATTGTTTAAATTGGATGATCTGAGTTTACAAAAATTAAGAGAAATGCTGTCTAGACTTTCAAGGGAACAGGGCTCACAGACTCTACAGAGAGAGGGAGAATTGAAAAATGCTGAGGAACTCTCAAAGCAGTACAGAACATTTGGGAGTCCATGAGTTTTACTGAAAGCTGAAACATTTAATCTAAGTGGAGTCCATCAGGTGGACTGCAAATCTCCTATACCCTCAGTTTGAGAAGTGTAATAATGCGAATTAAGTCTTTATGGTGCTAGAAAAGCAAGGCTCTGTAGTATGGATTGCTTTCAATTATTTGCAAAAAACCAAAGAAGCAGCACACATAAGGAATGACAAGCCTTTGTTTGACAAAGGTCAGCAGTTGAGGAACAGAGAGCAAATTTTGAGTTTTCAGAAGCTGAATAATATACTTTTCTTCATAATAAATACGTTTGCATAGCCAAAGCAGCAATATTCTATTAAACAGGGGGTGTGGCAGCTTCCATCTGTTAGTTTACAGGCTTTGCGTGGCTACCATCTGTTTTCTCTCCATGTAACAAGTAAGCAGCTTGACTTCGAATGTTGCTTACACTCTCAAATTATTCAAATTTTCTGACCAAGATCCAGAAAGTACCCTGCACCTAAGACATCAAATGCAAAATAAGTCACTCAGAAAATCCATTAGAACACATCAATGAAAGATTTGCTGTAACCTTTCCTCAACACCTGATGACATGCTGAGGGAAAAAGTATTCCAGGGCTTGCCTTCTTTATATATTAGTTTGATATCTAAGACTTAACATCTCAGACCAAATGCTTTGCACTGTTTACAAGGATGCTGTAACTTACATGAGGACCTGCAACTTCATTCTCAGAGAGGTAAGATGCATCATGTCACTAAGTTGCTAACAAAATTCATCCAAGCTGCGGCAGAGTAGAGTGCTTTGGAAGATAATGAATTTCCAATTTCATTATATTAGATGCAAAAAAAAAAAAAAGTATTCTGCCCTTTACAAAGCACAATCTGGGCATTGAGAAGGGAATACCTGGATTTGATTTTTACAGATGTAAATGGTTTGCCTGAAAAGCTTATTTGTTCAAGAATCAAGTTATGTAAAATAGAATTAAATACACGAGTACATATATCTAAATATATTTAATAGAATACACTAAAAGGAATGTAAGAATTATAGAACACTTTCAAGTACAAGTTTAGTATTTGTAACCCAAGCTGTTACAAGTAGCTACACAAGTAGCTGTTTCAGCTAAAATTAAGTATCAGCCTGCAAATAATGAGAAATATAAAACTTGGATTATGGACTACGAACACTTGTGAATCCAAATATTTCCCTAATGTTTAAGAAATTATAGCTATGTCTTAAAACCTCTACCACAGAGCCAAGAATTTTAATCAAAAACCCAACAAATATGCACACACAGAAAATTGAAAGGTGAAGGTTATATCAGCAAAAGTAAAACAAACATATCAAAATAATCATCAGAAATGCATTCATTGTCATGTTTGACTGTTCTTAAACATGGAAACTGTTACTGATCACCTGAGCAGGAATATCCAACAGAAGTTTAGAGCAGTCCTGAAACGGGGCTTCAACTTGCCAAAAGGCAAACAAATGTTTCTGAAACGTTGAGTTCTCACTAGTACAGAATATTAAAAATTGAGGTAAAACTAAAATTCAGTTAAAGCCTCTCTGAAATGTTTTAAAATCTAAAAATCTGTCAGTTTAGTTGTACTTTTTTTCCTGAATTTCCCTGAATAACATTCTTATCCTACATTATTTTCACAGATGAAGACACAACAAATGAGATTACCCCAGATTACTCTGGATTTAGTATACTGCTTGAGTGATGGGGCCTGTTTTGCTCACAGCTGTAACTGGTGAATGATCTCCCTCTCCTTATCTTGACATCCCCACCCCAGTGCTTTATGGATTTAGGGTAAATTGTATGGTATATATGCATGTAAAATACAGAATCTCAGCACTGACCAATCAAATTCAATACTTCAACAACGAGATTGCATTGTCCCCATGCTTCAGATTATTTTTGCAATGTATCCTTAAGCCTTTTTTAAGATAACACTTTTCTTATAAACTCTTTTAATAAAAAACACTGATTAGGAAGACAACGGTCTTAATTTTCATCTCTCCTGACTGCAAACAGATGTGTTACTTAAATTCGACCAGAAAAAATAAACGAAAAGACTTTTTTAAACTGCTGACTTCTCTTTGCAAGCATTTCTTACTCTACCTTTTGACTACCCACTGACTAGTCATTGTCACCTTAGTTATGTATTTTTAGTAAGAGGATGACAGCTATTGAGATTTAATTTTTTATCACCCAGATCAGTATATTTGAATATGATTTGTTTTGATTTAGTTTTAATTCTATGTATGCTTTAATTCTGCTTGTTTAAAAGTAGGGCCAAAGCATACAAGAAGTCAAGGGTAGTAATATGGCCCCACCACCTGCATTGAAGAGAGGTTCATTGCAGATTTGAGCCTGAATAGGTTCCATTTCTGCCTGTATTGAAAAAAGCCCCAACCTTTAGTCCTTGCAGGCTATCAAAAAGAAATACACCTGAATTTTTCTGTAACTTAAGTACTAGTGAAAAGAAAAGTTTTTACAAATTCTTGGAACCTAATATTTTTCGTATGTTTAATAATTAGGCTTAAGCCAGTAGAATGCAATGGTAATACATCAGTTTTACTAAGTGTTCTATCAGCTACATAGAATCCCAATAACAGAACATAAAGAACACAGCACACATAGTAGTAACATCTGTCGTAACCTCTTGCTTAAAAACCCCTAGATTAATTTACACCACAACTGGCAACCTTTTACTCACCACAGCCTAGAAATAAATGCAAAGTATATTCCTAAAATACTGGTCTGAGACATTAAAAAGCTAAAACAATCTTAACCAAGCAGCTCAAGCATGATAAAAAGAACACTAGAGAAATGTTTTATGCTCTTCACATATACACAAAATGAGAAGCCACCTGCTAGAGCAGCTGCAGTTTCTGGTTAGCTTTAACTAGCAATAAGGCATGCAGCATGATTGCAACAGCTCAAAACAATTAATTTGCTCAGGTAATTTACTCAATCTCTATGGACACAGAGGTACAAAAAGCAATGGCAGAGAGCACAAGAGTGAGAAAGATAGCAAAAAAAGGCTTTAAATAGTTTCCCCTTTCATTAATGTTCACTTAAGCTTCCACATTAGGTTAAGCTTCAGGCAGCTGTTCTTCAATTTATTTCCTGCTGGTCTCAGGTCATTTATGAGATACACCAGATAAAAAAATGTTGACAACAAGCTATAAAGTCAGATATAATCAGCATACTTGTTGCAATAAAACCAGACTACTGAATGAGCCCCCTTTTAAAAGCAGCAAGACTTTGAACCATACAGCATCTTGGACTCCTTAGAAATGGGTATCTTTATAGCTCCTGCTTTTCCTAAAACAACCACCAACTTTGAATCACAGCCATGTAACTCAGGCTTTTGTGTTAATTAACTTTACGTTTGACCAAAAGAACACAGATGTAATGAAACAATTTATCTTTTGATACACAGAATACTAGAGAGAGTTCCTATGTACATAGAACTGTGTTTAAAGTTTTAATATTTATTTTAGACTTCTGATCTCATTTGCATTATCAGCTTTCTATCCAACCACTTAAGACAGCAAAAGGATGCAGTATTTCAAGCTTTCACCTTCTTCTATCTCCACAAAAGTTTGGTAACTTTCTATCTTGAACTTGCATACTTTACACACCTACCAAAGTATTTTGTCTTCTTACCTGATATGCCAGTACACCCTGGGCATTCTACTGTCACTGTCCTCAGTTACAGCTGAGAAATTTCATAAATTGCTAGCAACTATGTAAGTACCCCAAGTTCATTTCAGTGCAAAGTTAAACAGAACAACTTAAATGAGTGTCAGTGGTAATTTGTCTGTATCTTGCACCAAAACAGATTACGAAGCACTGACAGAATCTCACATCCCAGCTCAAGTAGTACTTTATTACCTGACTGGCAGCACTGGTTAGCTTGCAGCTATAACTGACTGAGCAGCTGTAGTAACGTCTTGTTTAAAAACCCTAGATTAATTTACACCACAATTGGCAACTTCTTACTCACCACAGCCTAGAAATAAATGCAAAGTATATTCCTAAAATACTGGTCTGAGACATTAAAAAGCTAAAACAATCTTAACCAAGCAGCTCAAGCACGATAGAAGGAATACTAGAGAAATGTTTTATTTTTTGATGGTTATACTGTATTGAAATCAGTTGCTCACACAAAAAGCAGCAATTTGGAGATTTCCAAAGGAAGTACAGGGAAACATTTGTAAGCAATCCTGTAGTTATCAAATATTGAAAGAGAAGTTTGATAGTATTGAGGGATAAACCTTAGCTGGCTGCCAGACACCCACCCAGCCACTCTCTCAATACCCCCTCCTCAGCAGGACATGAGGAAGAAAAGCTCATGCATTCCCTTAAGAACAGGGACAGCACTCACCAGTTACCACCATGGGCCAAAGAGTATCAATTTAGGGAAAATTTATTTCACCTGTTGCTAGGATAGTGAGAAACAAAGATTAAACTAAAACCACCTTTTTCTCCACACTCCCCTTCTTCTAAGGCTGAATTTCACTCCTTAATTCCCCACTCTTCTACCTCCTCCCTGTCAAGCAGCACAGGCAGAATGGGAATTGCAGTCAGTTGCTAACACTGTTTCTTCCTCAGTCTTCCCCTGCTCCAGCACAGATTTTTTCCACAGAACCCAGTTCTTCAAGAATAGACTGCTCCAGTCTAAGTCTCCCATGAGCTAGAGTTCCTGTCAGAAAACCTGCTCCTCTGTGGGCTTCTCCTCCATGGGCTGCAGTTCCAGCCACCAGCCTACTTCAGAATGGGCTCTCCACAGACTGCAGCTCCTTTCAGGGCACATCTACCTGCTCCAGTGTGGAGTCCTCCACAGCCTGCAGGGTGGAGATCTTCTCCACTGTAATGCTCCAACAGGCTGCAGGGGACAGCCTGCCTCACCACGGTCTTCTCCAGGGCTGCAGGGGAATCTGCTCTGGCACACAAAGTACCTCCTGTCCCTCCCTCTTCATGCATCTTGGTGTCTTGCAGGGCTGTTTCTCTCACTTTTTTTACTCCTTACCCTCACAGATGCAAGACAGCATTTTTTACCCTAAACACGCCATCACAGATCTCCACCCACACGGCTGATGGGCTTAGCTTTGGCCAGTTCTGGGCCCATTTTGGAGCTGGTTGAATCTGGCTCAGTCCTACATGGTGGTGCAAACCCCCTGGTCTCTTCTCACAGACGTCAACACTTCCACATCAAAACCTTGCCTTGTAAACCAAATACAATAGATAAGTTACAGACTCAAAACAAGGAAATAATCAAGCAATGGCACTAGTCAAAATAAATTAAAAAACCAAACCAAAACTGAACACTGTCCCAAAGATATGTTCTGGTTTACACAAGAATTCAAGTAAGCATTGTAGTCTATATGATGCCCAATATTAGAACAAACAATCTCCTAGAGTTGCCTTCTAAACACACAAATACTGTTCTTTTCTTACTGTTAGCACTGCACTACTTCAGTCACCTGTCAGCAGTTGCCTCGTTTCTTCATCTTGTGGTACATACAGCAGAGCCTTGATGCTATGAGGAGGAACCAAGTGCAGCTATACAGTGCAGGCTTGCAATCATCCAGTTTTCATGTCAGCTTAAGAGCTACATCTATTACGGGTATGCTTGAAGACAAACATGAAAAAGCAACTTACTATCTCAACTGCTTCTGTGCATAATTTCAGCAGAGAGAGAAACAGCTATGGTGTTGCAATTATATCCATGCTGAATAGACAGAAACAGCTTTGACCATCTACTCACAACCTGAAGCCTGCACAATATGCAATACCAGCATATGAACCCTGAACTCTAACCAAATATGGAGTTTCAAAATTTGTTTTTATTGGTAAAGCCATTTACCACCAGACTTAACATTCAGATAGTACTCTCTAACACAAAACTACATGTTGACAAAATGCACAGGCATTGCAACAAGAAAACTGAACTCAGTGGTATCTTTACATTATGAAATCTTGTGAACTGCAACTTTGACATGAAGACAAGGATTCTTAAGAAATTATCACAGTCAGGAAGGTTTATTAATCTTCTCTTTAGTAACACTCTATTTCTAAGAAGCCTAGGTTAAGAATTCCTTCGATGAATGCCTTTCAATAACATGCATAATGGAAACTATACTTTCACAGTTGATCCTCACCCTTGGACCTTCCCTGAAACAGTATTAAAAGCCGACAAATGAGTTTTGGGAACAGTAGGATACCAAACTAGACCAAAGTCAGTGAGAAAAAAAACCTCACTCAAAAATATTAGGATCCTAGAGTGCACCCCACGTCCAGTAAATCTAAACAACAAAACACTAGTGGCAAACCGCCTATGAATTAAGTGATGTCAGTGTGCTCCAATATTGTACCATCTGTCTTTATTACAACCATCTTTTACTCACAGTTTGTGGGTTGATATCATCTTCTCCCATAGGTTCATCCACAATTTGCTGCCCATTCTGTAAAAAAGACACAGAAAGTGAAAATAAACACTGAATCCAAGTACAGAAATAAATATATTGGAGATAGGCTTTCATGACATGTTACTGTACTCTCTTCTCCATATTCTACAAAAGCAGGTAATTGAAAGTAAACATGGAAAACTCCCTGTTGCTGGCATGTAATGCCACTCTTGCTTTGATCCTCATGTATCCTCAACCTGGATGAAGCCACAGTAAGAAATATATAAAACCACCTGGCATTTGAAGCCTCACTACTACACAGCTAGACATTTTCCATTACTACAGCTTCTAGAAAACTGTTAAATCTGATGAAGACCAAATAGCAAAAAGCCACACAAAAAGAACAGATAAATGGGTTCTTTCTAAAAGCATGACCTTATGTAGCAAGTCAGTCCTTATTCCACCTTAAGGAAAATTCATAACTACAGTCTAGATTTAGAAAAAACATTGAATGCAATTCTAATTTTACTATTAATTTTTCAGCATTTACTACTTTCTGTACTTTCCCAAGGGCCATTCCAAAAAGCCATACAGAAAAAGGCTTTTGAATTTGAAACTTAGCCATAAATATTTTTAAAAAAAATCCTAAATACCTTGTTGGTCAAAAAAGGCTTTCTTTTTCTTGACAGTGATACTATACTTGGAGAATTTCTAAGAGATATTTTTCCCTGAAAGACTTCGAATGACTTTGCTTACACAACAACCATGACTAATAGCAAGTTGTAAGAAAAAATATGTATTTCCTAAGTTATGTACACGGCATCACCTCAGGCATTAATTCTTAGTTTGCTCCTGAAGTTTAACAGCAATTCTGTATCATTTTAGAAACAAATGATAGACTATTAAAAATGGTTACAATTTTCCATTACCACTGGAGACAGAATTTAAGTCCAGTTGTGCATTGTTTCCCTAGAGAACCTAAGGAAGTCTAATTAATCTATTTTTTCAAATCTTAATTTACTTAGAAGTCACGTACATGTAAAGATAGTTATCTTTTGGATGTTAGAAAGTTAATAAACTGCTGCTCAGAAATTCAGAGATTTTAGCTTCATCCTACAGCTTTCTTCCCACCACTCAGTTTTTCGCAGGCTTCTTCAGAACCTTCCTAGAATTCTTCTGTAACAGCTTCTGATTAATATATTTTTCTAGCTTGCATATGGCTGGAGGAGAGTCTTTCATATGTGACAGATTAAATCCTAACCACTTATGAATTCTAATTTTCAAATATCGCAAGCACACTGAATGTTCAATCAGATGATTACCAGCTTTCTAGCAACTTTTCTCCTGAGCTTTTTTTTTTTTGGTAGAAGATGCAGCTGGAAAATGATAAATTATAGGAATTATGGACTTCCCAAATATGACACAGGTGGGTTTGGTTTTTTTGAGGGGGGTGTTTCTTTTTTGTTTGTTTCCTTTTTTTTTGTTGTTGTTGTTTTTTTGTTGTTGTTGTTTTTTTGTTGTTGTTGTTTTTTTGTTGTTGTTGTTTTTTTGTTGTTGTTGTTTTTTTGTTGTTGTTGTTTTTTTGTTGTTGTTGTTTTATTTAGGTGGAGAGGGAAAGAAGGCTGGGCTTTCTGATTGTCTTTCTAGTGCAGAGATCTGGCATATGGTAGCAGTGCTATTTTCTCATCTTTTCTGGCTTCAGGGAGATACTAGAGATTTCTGGTAACTCTGGTCTAGTCTAAAAGTTATCATTCTGTGATGGAGGACTAATAAGAAATCAGTGTCATGTGCTGTACGTTACTACAGCAGTGAATATAATCTTTAAAAGCTGTCTTAGCTAAGGGCAGTCAATAAAACCTTCTACCTGTACAGCTAAGGGTAATTTGGTAAGATGATTCTCCAAAAAGCCCACATTCCCCACATTGTAATATCTTTTACTTCTAGTGTACAGCCACTGAATATTGTATTGTACTATCCTTCCTTAAGATACATAGTAAGTTGATATTATCAGATGGAAGACCACAAAAATACCAGCTTAGCTAAGTAACAGAAAAACAGTGTTTTTAATAAAGCTTGTTTACAGGGAAACATATTGAGTTTACATATATCATTGCCATCAAGGCCACAAGTCACATACTTCCCCTTTTCTCAAATCTATGACATAAATTAATATTTGTATTTTAGCTACACGTCTCTACATTCTGTTCATACTACAAGATAGCTTCCCTAGTATCTTGTCAATTGAAAAAAAAAAAAACAAACCCAAGAAAATCAGAGAACAAATAAAATAGTTGACTTTAGCTGAAAAGGAGGAGTCTATAATGTCCTAACAACAACAATGGCTAAACTCTGAGGCCTAAAATAGGGCAATTTGTATATCAAAACCATGTGCTCTAAACCGACTCCACTCTACATGCAGATTTTCAGAAATAGTGATTCCTGCTACAACAGTCATTCTGCTAAATAATAATGCACATTAACTGCAGGTTAAATAAGAATTTACCACACAATAAATTTAAGTTTTCCCATTTACTATTTTAAGACAACTGAAACTAGTTAGATGTGAAACCCACTCTCAGAAACTTCAGACAAGCCTCCCTTCAAAGACAAAAAGGCGAGATCAACCCCTGTTTTTAAAAGGGTTCTAATCTTCAACCTCACAGATTTTTTCAAGAATCAACCAGAAAAACCACAGCAATCTTCTGCAAAACAAATAAACTGTTTTGCACAGTCTGGTTTTCCTGTTTAATCCTGCACTCCTTACAGTTACTTTTCAGTTGAATTCAAGCAATGCATTCAAAACAGACTCACTGGAACTAGGAACAAACTTAAGGAATCAGCATGAGCACTATGCAGTCATGTCTGAGCCAGAGCACTGGATTAGCAAGATCTTCTTAAACAGGTCTACCCAAGCAATGATTATGCTAAGGGAATCACTGGATGGTAGAACCAGTTTTTCTCAGAACAGTCTAAGCCACATAAGGTAAAGAAGAATATGTATATATGATTTATGGTTCGCTGGTATATGATGCCATTAAATAGAAAGCAGCTATTCAGAAAGGCTACAAAGCACACTGCTTTTCTTAGGAGTTAAAATGTAAAGCTCAAAAGTTCCTGTTGGAAATGGCACTACTGAAACCACTGTGGAGTGAGGAGGTCAGCAGCATGCTTAAGGGGTGAGCAAATGAAATACGTTTTGTTTTGCTGGGTGTAGACTCCCTCTAGTATTTAACCAGCACCAAGGGCATGCCTCGATGACATAACAGACTGAGAGTAGATATAATAGTCTGATGAATACAGATGAAGAGAAGACTGAATATATATCTTTCACGTTCTCAGATTAGTCTAATTCAAAAGACAGAGACTCTAGACCTTGATTATTCTTCAGCTGCTCTCCTCCCATAGCCAGACAACTAAGTAAGCAGAATTGATCCAAGATCTGGCTATTCCCAGTACTCTGGTTCCAAAAGTAAAACATATTTGAGGTGGCAACACAAAAGGAGTATAAGAAAAATAACAGAAAAGGTCCACAGAAAATTTCTACTTACACCTGAACACATTAACAATCAATTTATGCCAGGGAAAGGAGAGTGCACATCTCTTATAAAGGCAACCTACAAAATGATCTTCCAATCCACTCTGATTCAACTTCCTGTTCTGTTTTCCAGCTGAAAAAGTCATGCTAATTTAGGCACAAATTCAATTCCCCAAAGCTTTTAAACTTGTTGCCATATCTCACTAAATTAGTAGAAATCAATACCTAAACACAGCTGGGTTCCAGCAGTTTTCCTGAAGGCATATGGACAGGAACACAAAGAGACCCTACAGGTTCTCTACTAGGTATAAAGCAGAGAGACATCAGCAAATCTTTAGCAGGCAGCTGGTATGTGAATATCCCCCATACGATCTGAAAGAACCTCTGACACAAAAGTCAATCAATCATCAATATTTCTAGCAATTAAAAATTACAGGTTTCAACCCACTGAATTCTCAGGGTGTAAGAACTCTTAGGATTTTCCTGGCAGAAAAACAGTTTAAAGAAAGCTTTTTTAAAATTCAGATTATTTCAATTCTTGACCAGTGATGTACACCCATTAAAAAAATCACATTGCAGGCACAAGGCCTCAAGTAGTGTCATATGTTAAGGTACCAGCATCAAGAAAACACAGTCATACCAAACCCTTTGTAAGAAAGAAGTACAAGAAATATAGCCCACACCCTACCCCCCAACAATCAATTAACCACTTCCTTTGAAGCACTGAATATCCTGCACTTTACATACTACAGTTATATATTGATCTGCAAGTCATAATGCCACTTTTTGTTTTTTTTCAAATTATGGTTCCAGCACTTACTGCAAGAGATCCAATTCATCGCAGAAGTCTGGCAAAACTCTCCTGCACAATAAATCTAACGCTTTTCACAATCTTCCTGATTAGCACTGGATCCAGATGGGTCATTTCTTATGCAAAACACAGCACCTAGCATCCATAAATACGATTAGAATTTAGCAATCTGGGGCAGGATATCTTGTTTCAATAATAATGTCAGATAACCATCATTCCCATTATATAGTGTTTTCTACTTGGATCTAAACCATATTAATTGAAATACTAAGTGGGCAAAGCATTGTTACCTATTGTACTCTTTTTTCCTATTTTCCCATTAGTTTCATCAGTAATATAGATATATATAGATACACTTGAAGCTTTTAGATTTAGTTTAGTATCTCCATTCCTACAGTCTTTTTGCAAATCAAAGTTCCACTGATTTGGCCCTACCTTGCTAAACACTATGTTCTTTTATACAGCCCAAAAGGATTTTTCTGAAGGGCATGAGTTTGTCCTCAAAGCTTCTTTGATATTAGACACAACAAAATATCTTCTTCCACCCCCAGAATATCCCTCCTTTGCATTTAAACTATAGTTAGACTATCTCAGGATGTTTAAGTATTCTTTCTGGCAAATATTTTAATTTCTTCCCCAGCTATGTTTGTCAGCTGTTTTAAAACCTCTTATGAAACCAATACCAGTTGCATCTTTTGGAATAATTCTTCTGCCGTTAAACTCAACATTTCCTAATTATTAATATTGGAATTGAGCAAATAAATTAGTAAGCAGTCCTTATACTATTAACGGATTTCAGTACACTTGGCAACTATTGGCTTTTCCATGTAATTGGTGCCTTGTAGAAGAACCATAAAACTCAGTAAAGACAAAAAATGTTATATTCTTAGACTTAGCAATTAATCAAGACTTAACAAGAGTTAAATCAAGAATTAAACTGTATATCAGTGCAGAATGATGCTTTGAGTCTACAAATAAGCAAAAAAGATAAGACATCTGAATCAGACCCTTTACAAATTGTTATGCAGAAGTTTTAACATGCCAATGAGTAACACAGATGATGAAGCTTCTCTCAGGTAACTCCTAGTTTTCAACTACCAAAACTTCCAGAGTTACCCAACAACTTCAGTTATAGGATTTAAATACATGAGAACTTCCAGTATTATTTATTATTTAGTCATTAAAACGCTGGATATGTATAGATCTGAGCGCTTTCTCTCTGATGTTTTCAAGAGACTCTCAACTGACAAAGCCCAGGAACCGTGAGGTCCTTGGATAGAGCAAAGCTGTGACAATGCTTCTGGCTTGTTTCAAAGCAGCACAGAAAGCAGCATTCCCACTGAAACACTCGTAACAAATTTGCTGCTAGCAACACAAGGCACTGTGTGAAACCACGTTCGGTAAAAACCTTTCAAGCTGTGCACGCTCGAACTTGCTATTCGAAGCAGCAATGAGCTACCCTGAGAAAAAATTTGTAGGTCTGCAAAAAAATAGTTGAAATAGACTGAGAGGACCTTAAGAGGTCACTCAACCTATCTCCACGCACCAAAGCATGATCAGCTATTCCTACAATGCTGCTCACAAGACATTTATGTCTAAGCCCTTCTTAAATCTTCAGGAGTTTTCACAATCTATTCCAGTGCTTAAATAAAATATAAGGCTTTAATAGGATCTGAATTAATGACTTGTGCCCTAACTTCTGAGCTGTGAAGCCACACAGATCCAAAGCATTTACCTAAATCCTGACCTGATTCAAATTTACTAGATGTAAATAGCAGAAGTGAGACATCATCTTAAACTTTTCTAGGTGTTCTCTTATAGCACTTATCCAAAACATTTTGCATATATTGTTAGAAATAGTACATGCAAGTATTAAAAACTCCTTATTAAAAAAAATCAAAATTCCCACAAGTATTTTTTATATAAAACTTTGTTAACTCAAGTTCCATGAATTCCACATAATCTATTCTCAATTTTATTGTGTAAGGTGACTGACTTCTTCCTTTGCTGAGTATTAAGAAACAACAGGATGTTGAAACTTGCCTCTCCACAGACAACCTCAGATAAAAGCCATTAACTTGCAGATCATTTAGGTACAAAGCCAAACTTCTTTAAGTTAGGATACTTGGGCAACTTTAACAATGTGATTTCGTAAACCCTATCTACTTTGCCACCTTCTTCCTATCTAGTATGACTCAAGAGTATAGTTTAACAATACAGAAAAGCAGTCCCCTTTCCTGCACTGCAATGCTTTCCTTGGCTGGCATTTGTCCAGCACTGTGCCAAGTCAGGTTAGAAAAGAATAGTAAAAAGGTTTGCAGCTCTCAGCAAGTTTAATTCTCTGAATTAACTCATCTTGAAGTCAAACAAGTGCCACAACATTATTCGAGATGCTGTATATATACTGTTATAAAATCTTTGTCTTGGACAACCAGTCTGTGTAGCTAAGAGCAGCTCCAAATCATGTGTGGTCATGTGTTCATGAACAAAAAACCCCAATCAAACAAACAAAAAACTCAAGAAAATAAGAAAAAGACAGGGAAGTGAAAGTCTCTTTTAGTTTCCTACCTGTACAAGTGGATGGGTGGTAAATTATTGCACTTAACACATCAATTCAGCAGCCTTAGTAAAACAAACCCAAAACTCCCACAGCACCCAATCTCTGTTCATCTGCTCCAAAGAGGAAGAAGAAATACACAGGTTAGAAATCACCCACTTTAATATATCCAACCACTGCTGCACACATGAAAGCAGAAGAAATTCCTTCTGCTTGCACACATAATCTTAAGAGTGATTCTGGCAACTGATACTGTACAAATCTTATTACCAAGCCTGCATTTGCACAAGAAGGCAGGTACACCTCACCTTCCCTGTCTCCTGCAGTCCCAGGCCCATGGAAATGCCCTCTGCCTTCCTGGGCTCCCGCCAAAGGACTGGGCACACACAGCGAGGACCTGCCAGGCCCTTCCTCTATGAGCAGGGGCAGCCAGCAGGCACAGCACCCCTGTGCACTGCAGCTCCCTGTGTTACACACACAGGTTTTCAGATGTGAGTTGGTTTCTCAGAACGCATGATAAATTACAAAGGTTGAAATTTAATACTGCAGTCAACTAAAGCATTGCTCTTTACACTTATTTTATAATTTATTATTTCGATACATTCTGCTAAGAAGAGAGAATGAGCTGTGAAACAATTTCACTATCTCCTAAAATTCAGGATTTCTGGAGTGACTGTGTAACAAAAGGCAGCTACAGGAAGACAGGAGGAGAAAGACTCCTCATGAAGCTAAAAGCATTGTTTCACATGTAAGCCTAAGTTCTAACAGTAACTAATTTTGGCAAACATGTTATGCAAGAAATAATGCAAATAATATTTAAATCCTAAAACCACCACCTTTTGAATTTGCAGGACAAAGACGGTTTTATTTTTCAGAGCTACGCATTGTTGGACATTTAAAATCACAAAACACCATTTCTTCACATCATCTGCATATAGCTAAGCATGTTTCAATAAATTAATGCTTGGATTAAATTATTCAAATTTTCTTTTAATATTTATTTTAATTTAAACTTAGAAACTGTCAGGAAACAGTTTCTAGACAATAATAATGTATTTTTAAGATACAAACTCACTTATACACAATTGAATGGCTTCACTGAATAAATAAATAGATTAATAATTAAAAAATGGTAGCATACTCCCTCCAAAAACAGTTAAGTGGAGCATTAAGCATACCACAGAGGTTTCTTGCATCAAAGGCAACATATGCTAACTCTTACTGATAGGAATGAACTAGCAGTAACTTTGTGGTCAAGGCACTGAAGTAGGTCCCTGGAAATCAGAGTTCATCTAGTTCTAGAACAGACTCCATGAACAATGCTAGATGGGGTCACTAAGCTGTTGAGCCTCATTTTCCCATCTGTTACACAGGATTTTTTCTCCCCTCTATTTCCAATGGGTGAGGCATTTAATCTTATTTCCGGGAATAAGGAGAGAATAAGT
Organism: Cnemophilus loriae; assembly: GCA_013397755.1. Classification (NCBI taxonomy): domain Eukaryota; kingdom Metazoa; phylum Chordata; class Aves; order Passeriformes; family Corvidae; genus Cnemophilus; species Cnemophilus loriae. The sequence continues at coordinate 3,073,023 of VZTF01007877.1, read as the reverse complement.
AGCACAGTATCACGTATACGAGCACATAGCACAGCAACTGTGGTACTCAACCACTTCGCCCAAACTTAAAAATTCCCTGAAGGGATTCTAACTCAGTTTTACTGATTAAATTGTTCTCCTCTTGAAAGTCACCAAGAAAAAAAAGAAAAAAACCAATTATATGAATTTACTCTGGCCTGAAAAACTGCTTAAAAGTTTTACTATTAGAATACGGCTATGAATTATATCTGGGGAAAAGAAGAATCCAAACAAAAAAAAAAACCCAAACCCAAAACAAAACACCTCCCCCAACCGACAGAAAAAAATACAATTCCAAACCAGTATCTTGAATGAGTTCTTAAAGCTGGTAGATCTGCCAACTGCCGAGATCAGTCAACACACAAAGCTAATATTTTTGATGTGCAGAAATAATTAAACGCCCACCTCAGTCTATGTTTCATTGTGACTTTAAGTCAAGCATTTCAAATGACAAACAACTACAGTCAGTGTGACAGACCACAACCAATTCAAAGATAACAGACACGCCTTTAAATGTGTCAATCTGCTTATATCTTCTTTGTGTTACATGTCCCAGCTGGGGCAAGAAATATTGCCTACACTACAACAAACAAAACAATAACAAACTAAGAACTGCTGATGTCATAAGAAAACCAACAGAACCATTCAAAGAAGTTAAACTCAACACCTTCACAAGGAAACCAAGAGCTGCAGAGAGCACACAGTAGTGCATGAAGGTACTGAATTCAACAGAGTAAAGCTCCTGCCTTCTCCTGTCCTGCTCAGCTGACCACAGGACGTCATTACTATGTCACGGCCTAGGTTTGTGTTAACTGAGAAACAAAGCAGGTAAAATGGTACCAATAAGGATATGAAAAATCTGAACACACCCCCCCAACACTTCTCATGCAGATGATGTGTTTCCCAAGACAGTATTTGCATATATATAAGATCTCTTATCTATCACAGCAGTTTGTGGAATATAGTGTATACTACTTATTTAGATGAGAATTGAATTTCCAATTCCCATTTTTAACTCTGTACAAGAAAATGTCACCCCATAAATCAGTGAAAAACTCAGACTTCAGAATGTAATGTGCTGACAGCAGTTATGCATGAGAAGCGATAGCTGAGTGCTGCACTGAATTCTGTCTATAATGGAGAGACAATGGATAGTCTTCGAAATCCCCACAGACCAGTCCATTTAGGTGATTCCGCTTTGGCTTTAACTATTTACCTGTGCTGGCTGTACCAGAAATTACTGTAAATATAGCCTTTTTTCCTGTGGAACACAAGTACAACACTGATTACACAGACTAGTACAGAATATGAAGAGACAATCACAACCACAGGCTCAAGGCTACAGGTGGCAAGACACCTGATAAATTTCAGCTTCCAGGCCAGAAATATATATTGACATAGACAATGCCACACTGACATCAGGATGAAATTACAAAGCAAAATTTACATTATACCAGTTTATTTAAAGTATCAGCATGATTGTTAAATGCTAGCACCCCTTGTCTCACGCAAAGTTCAAATAATCCTGGATACAGAATATAAAACAAAGAAATTTGTGAAGGAAGATTCATACCATCTATTAAAACATCTGAACAAGTGACCATAAGTCCTGTCGAGAGCAGTGGAAAAAAAAAATTAACTTTCTCCACAGCCAATATGGAGCATCTAAATTAAAACTCCTAACAATAGCTGTCACAAATCCTTCCCAGAAAGTCTAGCAAATGGCATCTCCTTATGATGGCCAGTTCTTTCAACATGCTGGTGTCCAAAATTTGGCTGCCATAACTGTATTAATTCTCCTCCAGTTGTTATTAAGATGCATAGCTGGGAGTACAGATCAAAGGATCAGGCTAGTTATTCAAATGCCAACTCAAGTCATCAATACTTAATTTGCTCGAAAGCAGATGACTTGCAATAACAGGCATATTCTCATCATGTAAAACAAACCTATGCTTGTCATGAATCCTGAGTAGACCTAGAGTCAATAAGAGACAGCATCGTTCCACAAGCTTTAAAGGTGCTGTGATTTACAACATGATACTGAAATTACACATTATATCACACAGACAAAATATTTTTAAAATAGTGCAACAACTTTACACATTGAAAAAGCTGTCAGAGATGCAATGTGGATCACTGACCTATTTGCACCTGTAGAAACAGAAGTCCTGAAAATGATTTTTGAAAACCATAAAGCCACATTTTATCTAAAAAAAATTGTCTGCATTATTTTTTAAGAAAGACTACATTCTACTGTTCTGCACACTTAAGTTACAGCAGCTGTTTGTGGTTAACTACACTTCCAAAGTAAAGCTATTTAAAGGTATTCTAGTCCTCCTCCTAAATTTGCTCACAAATCACAGAATAGCACCTCCTCGGTGGCACCACTATAACTACTGGACTGCACCAGGAAACAAACGAAAAACCAAGTCAATTAAAAACTCCATGAGTTGTTAAGACAAGGAAAGTGTCCGAGCTGAGTTTTAGAGCTCAAAAATTTTTAATTCCATATGTGGATAATACAGTGCTACAAGAACTGTGCCAGCAAATCTGAGAGGCTAGCAGAAACCCTGTACTCAGAGTTATAGCTAAAGACATCATTAGTATCAAAATATGACTGAAATCACAATGTGTTTCAGGCACATGTAAGAATATTTTTGCCCAAGGATACTCTTGCAGAATAGGGTCTGTAATTAGGATATTGCTATGCTACAGATAAACACAACTCATGCAAATCAAAAATCTAAGTTATGTATTTAGGTCACTTGTCTATATATTTGAATTAAACTTATCTATTTTCACTAAAATATCTTTTCTTAAATAGTCATTTCACATAAGCAACCTTTCTAAGTAACTTTTTCCTTTTGAGTGTCATCTGAGAAGCTTTTGCAGGTGCAGCGTGGTCTTTTCAAGAACTAAGTGTTTATTCTAGACTAGGGCCTTGGAGTGCAAACCTGTCAGTTCATGCTGTTTCACGTTTTATTAGTGGTCCTAGAAATTTTTGGGTGATAAACTACTGTAGATTCATGTCAATATAAAAGTTTAATTATTTTTTAGGAAGTGATAAAATACACTTGTTTCAAGAAGTTTATGACAGAGACTTAAAAACAAATGATGTCTGAAATATGTTAAAATAAGTAACTAAGTATAATCATGCACACACATACATTTCAAATAACAATCTATTTTTCTACCTATCTAGCACATATACTCTTATTGAAGTTAGACCGCATGCAGTAAGCATCAAAGACTAAAGCAACAGTTCTTTTCTCTAAATGTTTAATCTAAGTGTTTTCCCCTACCACCTTCTGCTCCACCCTCAAGCATCACAGTACTATAGTAGTTACTCCCAATTTAAAACCATCTAAGATCACTACTCCAGAAGTCAGTGAATAACTAGCAAGAATTTAAAAGTAACTACAGTACCTAGGAAGAACTTAAAAGATATATCCGCCTGTCAGATCTGAACTGTAGGTTCTTCTGACTCCCTGAGATACACTGACTTTCAGCAGAAGGATGACAAGACAAAGATCAAAAGGACAAATCCTGATACTGCAGAAATTCTGCATTGGTCTCTCTTTGCTCCTCTCATCAAGGAGCGAGTCCTAACCTTGCGACTAATTGTTGTGAGCTGGCTTGGGTCCACACCGTTCCACATCAGCATCACTTGAAGCAGCCTGGCTGCGTATCAGCTGGAGCCAATTCAGGTCGAAGCTGCACTGTCAGAAGCAGCTTTTTCTTTTCAGATGGAATCTGGTCACAAAGTAGCACACGTACTATGGGCTACTAGGGACTCACGGAGCAAGCACAACTGACTGTGTAGGTGCAGTGTTTGCATAGATCCAAATCGACAGTAGTACGAAAAAAATTAAAACAGCTGAAAGCTTCTATGGCCTCGGTTGCAAGTGACTAATTTCCAGACGCGCTCATTACCCCAGCCTAGGAAAGCTGACACGCATCCTGCGTGTCAAGGACAGGCACAACACGGACTCCCCGCTACCACAGCGGGAAACCCACACTGCACGGCACCCCGGGGATGTTCCCGGCAACGCGGCCGAGCACGAAGCTTCACCCATGCTTCACCACCCTTCACGTCCCTGCGGTTTCCCAAACGCTTGCGAAACTGCCGGCAACCCCATCCTGCCGAGATAAGGCGGCAGCGGCACCGGGCGGAGACCCGCACGGGGAGCGGCGGCAAGGCGAGGGCACCGGGCAAGGCGAGGGCAGGCCTAGTCCTCCTGCCCACCCCGAGCCGCGCCGGAGGAGGCGGAGGGGCCGCCCTAGAAAGGGAAACTCGCCGTGACAGTAACCAGACACCGCGCTGGAACAAAAGCGCCCGAGTCGGCGGCAGGTTACTCCCTCCCGGGAACGGGGCGGAAGGGGAGGGAGCGGGCCCGGAGCAGCCCGGTCCCGGGAAACACGCCCCGAGCCCAGCGCGGGCGGGGGAGTCCCGGCCGGTGCCGGCTGTGAGTCAATGCCCCGGAGAGGAAGCGGCGTGCAGGGGCCGGCGCTCACCGC
>VZTF01007877.1:3039672-3068432 GCA_013397755.1 Cnemophilus loriae | reverse complement strand
GAAACCTCGCGGGGGGAAACTCTGCCCATCCCCTGAGCGACGGCGGCACCAGGAGTCCCGGTCCTGTCCTCTCCTCACAACTTTCCCCGCAGCACACCCCCGCCCGCCCCGTACCTCGGTGCTGCTCTCGGCCGTGCTCTCCACAGCCATCTTCTGCCAAGGGTCCGCCAACTGCGCCAGGGGCATCTTCCCCGCCCGGCTCCCGCAGCCTCCGCGCTCCGCGTTCCCGCTCCCCGGCGGGGGCGGCGAGGCAGGCAGCGAGCGCTGCGGAGGGCGCGGGACAGCCCGCCCNCGCGCCTGCGCCCGGCGGCTTCCACCGGGGCCGTTCCTTGCAGCCGGTGCTCGTGAGGGGCTGCGCCGCCAGCGCCGCCGCCGGGGCCGGCCCGGCCCTACGGAGAAGGGCTTCGGGAACCGGGGCTGCTACCGCCCCCCGGCCTGCGGGGAATGGGAGACGCGGAAAGTTTGTTTGCATAAAGAGGCGGGTGAGACGTGGTGTTGTGCAGAATATCATTAGGCAAACAGGGAAAGGAATTAAGGTGTAGGAATTTCTTTTTGTAGCAACACAGTTTAAGTAGTAGTTGGACTGCGTGAGTAGGAGTTGCCTCGAAGGGAGAAAGTCGTACTTCCACAGGCCAAGAGACATGAAGATAAAGCTGTCAAAAAAACCCCCACAGGTTCTGAAAACGGCCCTTATTCTACTTTTTATTCTCAGCTGTTAGCTGGTACACAAACATATAAACTGAGACCCACAACGTATGGGGTGTTACGTGGTTCTCCTAAAATGCTAAGCACTGTCATAAACACCCATCGTTTTGCAACATTAGATGGCTTGGCTGATGCTGAGGAATCCTTGAAACATGAGACCGGCAGCTGAAGGTGGGTGAGCACTGGTGTCAGGCTTCTTGCTGTTGAAGCCAAACTTTCCAGAAGTGTTTGAGAAGGCCGCTTAGTTTTCAACAGCCTCCAATGTCCTGGAGCGTTTTGAGATTTTGACAGGTTGCATGATTTGTTCCATAAAAGTTAACATTCTTTAAATACTTGGAAGGTTTTTTGGAGTGGGAGGAATGGCAAGAGTGCTAGTAATTAAAAGTGTGTGTGCGCACATGCACACACTGCTGTGATGAACACAGGCTGCTTCTCTTTCTGCTTGGTAGCATTTTTGATCCCACTTCTTGTAAGCATAAATACCTATCTACAAAGAGGTACAGAGGAGTGGATAGGCAGTTGCTCATGATGAATCAGTCTTCAGCTGGTCCTGCAGAGACTTCCATATCTGGAGTAAAAGGTCATAGCTAAATGATCACCTGAAGCCAGGAGAAGCAGATGTGCCCTCTCCTTGTTCACTGCAGTTCAGTTTGGCCCTTGCATCAGCCTCTCTTTTGAAGGGGAGCAATTGCTTGTGCTATTATGTGATGAGTTAGACTGGGGAACAGATCCACATCAAAACTTACCCTATCCTTTTTAGCTTCTGTTGTCCTCAAAAAACCCCACCAGCCAAGCCACCCTATTAAAGGCTGAAGAGGGGTTGGGACTACTTCCTTCCAATGTGGTCAATTTGCAGAACTCTGGCTGGTTAATGGTATGAAATTTAGAACAAGGCAGTAGAAAACAGATCATTCAGTAGTGCTTAGCAGCCTTTATGCTTAACATCATATTGTTAATAGCAAGGAATAATTTTTTGTAGTCTGATCAGCACCAGGTCACTTCAGTCTCAAACTGACTGCTGGAATGTTGAACATAAAATTCGTTTTTTACAGCACTCATACATTATGTGGTTGACACACAAATCAGGACTTTTAAAAAAATCCCTGAGTTCATGTAAAAATTCATGATGTTAAAAAATATTTTACCTGCATCAACTACGCAGTCCGGTACGTACATCTGAGATGCGCCATTAGGTAGAAGAAGCTAAGCAGCTGAAAAGTGGCAGAAAACTACCACAAACCTAAGCTTGCATTTCACATAGTTCAAGTCCTCTTTATGAAATACTTCCTTCCTCTAACTAAAAAACCCCATGATCTCCTCTTTTCCTTTTATAGTTCTCTAGTCCCTTCTTGCCATAGGTACTTATTCTAAATTGCTTGTTTGAATTAAAAACTCTTTTTAGAAGGGGAGGGGAGGTCGTAGTTTGGTTATGGTCTCTGAATTTTTTACATAGATCATCTTTTGTCCTTACCTGTATGCATCATACAAATCCAAAATAAAGCAGGGGCAAAGATCTTCTGCGCTAGCAGGTAACAGGGCTGCAAACAATAGAAATCTGACCTTTTGTCAGGCACTGAAGTACAGAGAGTAGGTAGAAGTACGCCATTTCATTGTTCAGGGGTTTCAGTATTATCACACCACACATTTAAATTTTATAAAAGAGGAAGCTACATCAAGATTTTAATAGGAGCAACTATGCAGGAACAGACTTCAGGGCAAGAAAATCATCTGGAAAGTGTCTCCACGGGGAAGACAAACATATCAGTTAATCTCTTGGAGATGCGGGGGATTCTGACTTTCAAATCCTGCTAAGCTCAGAGTTGGATCATCCTCCCAGCAAGAGGTAAGATGCTGAAGATATTTTGCCTCAAGACAGTAGCTCCTATTTTTCATTCCTTTTGTCTCAGGCCAAAGCAAGGTAGTGCTTTCACCTGCGGCAGCAGACCTCTCCTTTCACCCTTTTTCCCTCTAGGCACAGCCATCTCTGCTTTACTGTAGTCACTGCTAATAACTGTCACCAGACCCGGTTCTGGGCGTTGATTTCACCTTTGCATAAGTGGTTGCAGTCGTGGTGCATCAACACGGATGTTTTATATGCATTGCAACAGAAAATTTGATCACGTTTGTTAGGAAAAGGGTAGCATATGGCACTGAAATGACAGTGCTGTATTAAAATCCCATTAACTTGTCATGTGAATTAGGTGGGCTTCACATGCTGCACCATTTTTTTTCCTCTTAGTTCTAACAAATCTCACTAAAATGTCACTTGATTGCAAGGGAGACATCAGCTGAATAGCACTTACCTGTCTTTTCCCACAGGCAGCCTCTTGATATGTGTGTGGCAGAAATTAGGGAAGCTTGCGTATGGTTGGTGGTATCTAATGCTTTGCTTAGCTTTGAAGTAGTACCTACTTACTCTTTGCAATTAGTGCAGAATTAATTGCAGAGTTAGTAAATCACCGTAGTCGTGCCTCCAAAAATGATAAGTATAAAACAAAACTAGTTTGCTAATATTACTATTGGAATAATGTTTGGGAACTTGAACTTATATTTTTAAAATACATGTAAAAGGGGGGAAAAACCAAAGAAAACTATGGCAACAAACCCCACAATCTGACACTCATCTAGAAGGTCTAGTAGTGCATTAGGTGCAAATTATAATGCAGTATCTTCTGAACAGAATATGAAATAGTAAATACAGTGCAAAAGTGTGACATTCTGTTTCAAGTATTATGATCATAGCACTGAGGTGTATAATTTGAATTTAATACACAGGAAAAAATACAGAAGGTACTGTCCGAGTTTATGTGGGAAAAACCTCCAAGGAGTTAAAAAAAAAAATCAATACCATTTTTTTTTTTTGCTAATAGACAGTTTCTTACTCTCAAGACACCTGGATTCAATTCCTAGCAGAACACAAAGGACAATTGTGTAATTTAGTCAGTCACTTCATATAGATGAGATTCAACTAAGGAGACTTTGTCTTCATGATGTTTTCAAAAATATGAGGAGGCCTTGATTGGAGAAGTGTAAATACATCCTGCCAAAATAAACTAAGGAAGCCTTAGTGCTAATTAGAATTGGTTGCTCTGTGCTTCAGGTGCAGATATAAAGAACATCTCCTTAACTTCACTGGGATATTGGAAGGGTGGTTTCAGTGATGGTTGGAAAGCTGACAAAGACCAGGGGAAGAGAGACAAAGTGCCGCAAGAAGTTTCCAGCTGGTGTGAGTTGTCATAGCAGAGACACCAGAAGGATTTGCTGTATGAGAGTTATAATCAATAACTAAAAGGAGAACTGAAATGAATGTCTATTGTGTATTAAGATTTAACCTGACCTTTCAAACAACATCTGCTGAAGGGTGCTTTCACCATTACAGGCCCCTGGATGATGAAATCATACAGGAATGCAAACATTTCCTGCGTTTTCCTCTGGCAAGTTTTTCTTTGAAGTTCTAATCCTGAAAGTGTAGTAGATGTGATAATGACAATAAGAATGCTTCTAAATCCTATATATATTAGAGATACAGTGTCTGACTCACTGCTTAAAACTATAGGTTTTCTGGATGTAAGTGTGTTTACATAAAATTGCACTGAAAGAGTAAAACATAATGCATCAGGCTCGATGGAATTACTTATCCGAGTTTTATCTGTGGTCACTATGCTAGCAGGAAATAATTGTGCCTGTGGTTTCTACATCCTGAGTGGAAATCTGGAATTCAATAAAATATGGTCTCATTACAGCATACCTGTCTCCAACATGTGTTCTCGTTTTAGTGTTTCTGTACATACAGATAGCTCAGATTTATCTTCTGAATGACAAAATTTATCCTGTTCACCACAGAGTATAAGAAACCTTTTGCTGAGCTTTGAAATCTTATATGGAAACCTGCTGTCAAATACTGAATGCAAGTTGTCACCCCTTTGCAGTGGAACATTGAGAAGCAGATTAGAATTTCAGATTGTGGTATTTTGATACAAAAAAGAAATAGAGTATGAACAAGGATCAGTGTTCAAGGGTCAGGGTTCTCCTTGGTTAAATATGACACAAGATAGCTGTTCACAAAAAAAAAAAAAGGAAAAAAGATATAGTGGTGATAGAGGTAGAATATGATATTATATTATACAAGATAATATAGCAATAAAAAACTTGCCAGCTTCACAAGTCATTGCTGTAAAACACACGAGGTCTAGAGGAGGCCACAGCATTATTTATGCACCCTACCTCCCCCAGATCTAGGAATTTAACAATTTAACAATTATTATTGTTATCAAATTAGGTCTGATTTAAAGAGCCTACTGAGAAGCAAAGCCTAGTTTATCTCACTTTTTTGGGGTTTAACCTTACTTACCTAAATTTCCTGATTTTATGCCCTCCCAATTAAATAGTGCCTTGGTCTCTTTGAAAGCTACTCACCAAATCTACTGTAACAATCTTACTCATCGCTTCCTTTTATAGATTATCCAGCATCTCTTAGCCAAGAATCTCTTTTAAATCTAGAAAGCTTCACTTTCTCTTTACCGACCCTTAATTATACTGAACAGGATTCTCCAAACTGAGCTAACAGCTGTCCTTTATCCTGCTTGACAACACCTGATGCTCGTTCCCAGTAGTCTGGGGATATTTTGCAAAATATGTACTGTTGAAGGGATCATACCTAAAAATAGAGTTTGTTACCTCTACTGGTTTGAAAGATCTGTTTATCCTCTCAAGACAGTTCACTTGCTTTTCCGTCAGCATCTCACCTTTGTGCCTTGCCTTTTGCCCTGTGGAGAACAAAGCAGTGCCAGAGGGGGCCCAGGTTTGTGATCATGTCCAGTAATGTTCTCCTGTGATCAGTAAAACTTGTTACATCATCAAATGTAAATCAATAAGGATCGTAATTGTGTACGTTGTACAATTGGCTTTATAGAGGTAGTATTTTCCTCAGCTCCCTGTATGAGCCCTGGGCGCCTCCATGATTCAGTGAAATGGTAGATTCACACTCCTATGCACTGTCGATACATCAAAGAGGAACTTCAGTGACAACTGACTTACTCTGAAGTGTTTTTTCAGCACTCAGTATTGGCTTGGAGCTATCAAACTCCGAAACATACTGGCACCCTTCCTTGTGTCCTTTGAGTGATTTACTGGTGAAAAGGTGCCTACTCTAAACATGGATATTTTAGATCCCCAGCAATCATTTCAGCACCTTGCGATGACACAGTTCCATAGTGAGTGCACATTTCTATCCCCCAAAGTCAGCCCTCACTGAAGGGAAGCGTGAATGTGATGGAAGACAGCTCATTATCTAGAAGCGGTGAAAAGAAACATATTAAATGAAACGACCCTGTCCCCCTCATAAGTACCTCACTCTGCCCTGGCTGTGTTGACCCACTTTGTCCTATTTGATGAAGCAAAGACATGCTCAAGGCCTTGCTCCAGAGTCACAACCTAGCCAAAAGGAATAGCAGGATGAGGAGGCAGCAACATTTATCCTGTACTGCAGAGCAGCTGAAGACTGTCTTAAGATGTGGTCCCTTATTCAGAGCTTTGTTGTCGCAAAATGGTGCATATGCAACAGGTGAATCAGAAACTATAAAGTCTGTGCTGTCTGATACCTGTTTGAGGTTCTGGGCTTAAGCTAACGAGTGGTATGGACTTCATCTACTACTAGACAGGGCAAATACTGGAGGAGGGGAGATCATGGAGGATTTTTGGCTTGTTGGTCATTCTCCAGTAAGTGCCAAGGAAGGTAATGTAAGATGTAGGATAAAATGGAGAGGGAATGCTTAGAATAGACGATGACTTTTTAAACAGGGAAAAGAGCAGAACAGTTTTAAAGAGCATAAGGAGCAGTTGTGTCTGGGATGAGAATAGCCAGTTAAATCTATATATACTTGTGTCAGTATTTAGTGAATCACAGGAAATCGTAAAGGCTATTGAGTTAACAGTGAGATCAGAGAGTCAGAGAGATGCTCTAAACATTTGTAGAAATCTGTCAATATTTTCTTTTTTAAAGTCACTTGATACAAGATTAATTAACCAAACAACCATTCAGTGTCTCATTAAATTTGTTACAACTGGATAAAATTTCCAATGGCTTAGCTTAGTGCTTGCAGTAACAGTAAATTTTCAGCTCATGAGTGGACTTATAAGTTAATAGAGTCTTTGGTATTACATCACCACAGATAGTAGAAAGGATCGAACAAGTTGTCAGGATTATATTCCTCCTCTACTGATTCACTTTCAGCAAAACTGAAACTTTGCCTGACTTCAAAGAAGCTATTTTAAAAATCACAATTTTCAGGAAGGAATGACGTTATTTTGCCTGCTTCATCAGAATGAATGCTCCTCTGCTGTGCACAGATGAGCTGCTTGCCCTAGATGAACAAAAGCTACGATGAGGGCTTTGATCAGTGTTGAGAGTGTTCCTGCAGTATTTCAGTGCCTCATTCTTTTTTGCTTTCTAGAACCACTACTAATGACATTGGTTAAGAGAGAGTGTAAATTGCAATAAGGTGGCCATCTCCAGAGAGTGCTGAATTGGTCTGTTGCAAGGCTTCCTTAATTATTAATTTCATTGCTACAGATTTTTTTTTTGTTGTTGTTTAATAGTTTCTCAGGACAAAGAGATTCTTTATTAGCTCCTTAAAGCACCACTCATCTGTATGACAAAATTTGTACGCTTTAGTCTACAGAAACACCTTTTACATTCACAACATATCATGTCATGAATGTTCTTGTCTGAAGTGTGACATTACACACTGGGTTTATTTTTTCCTTGGAGACAAGCAGGAAATCTGTCACTGATTTCCTTCTGGCCAGCTCTGACTGCCTTTTCTCAGTCCTCTTAGTCTTCTGTACATTTCTTCTCCTTCATTTTATCTTCTGAAGACAGACACGGTTTTCTTAACTTTATTCTCATGTTTCTTTCAAGATATTCTTCATCCTTCTCACGCAGCTTGAAGCTGATACTTGGCAGAAGATTGCCTGCTCTCCTTACAATACCTTAAGTGGATCTGAGCTGCCCACCCACCTCATATACATCTATTTCCTCATTTACCATAACTCCTCTTTCTTGCCTAGTCGTAATTATTTTTTAATTATCTGTGTATTTTATGTGGTGCATCCAAAACTTTGTTTCCCCTTCTCTCAATAACTTCCCACTCGCTGCACAAGAAACCAACCTCTCTGATCCTCCTTTTCAAGTCATCAGCTTCTCACTAAATCATGTACCTTTAGGAACTGCATACTGGTGATTCAGCGTTTCCTTCCTGTCTGTTGCCAGTGCCAGCAGTTGCAGTCCTGTTGCTGCAACATTCTCATCACCCCGTGTCTCATCACTCACCGACATAGCCAGACTGCTCTCATCTCTCTTGACACTTCCACACTTTCACTTCTTTCTGCTTCTTACTCAGGTTCAGCCTCTTAGCTCGGCGGAACTCTGTCTTGGCTTATTTCACTTTCCTCATTTTCTCCTTTACCTTTTCCGTGGGCCTGTGTACTCATGCATCTTCTTTTCTACTCCTTCTCAGCCTCATGCATTTTTTATGTCACTGTGCTTCAGGCTTCTCATGTAGAAAGGCCTGCTTTTCCCCAAATCCCCTCGAGTCTCTCTGTATCCACCTTAATAGCGTCTCTCAGCTGCTGTCCCAGAAAGTATTTTTTTTCCAAGTTAGAAAACTCTTCAAAGCACAGTTTTTGTACTGTCAAAAAGCAGAAGCTTTTCCACCTCTGCTTTAAAAGAAAGCAGTGCAGTTGAGAGAGAGGTATTTTTGCAGATGTAGAGCCACATTCTATACGATCCTGTGGGGCTCACAGGTTGGGCATCTGAAGACTGACAGACTTCATATAAGGTCACTTTTGAACATTTTGGCAAATGCTTTAAAGTCTTCTCTGGTTCATTTAGATGCAATTCTAATGTATTCGGAGGACTTGTTCCCACTTCATACAAGGCTAAAATTGCTGTAAATCTTATGTTTTGTTGCTTCCTAAAGAAAAAAGTTTTACTCGGTTACAAGCTTTTGAAAAATGCATGTATACTTCTAAACACAGAATGAAAATAGCAAAAAATACCTAACTTGAGGGAGAGGGTGAAAAGCAATTATATTAGGAGTAGGCATGAGTAAAAATTAAGTTTTCCTTTCTCTCTTTTATGCTTCTCCTTTACTGGTGCTGTAGAGACTGAAAATAACTCTGCTGTCAGTGATGTCATCACCATTAGAGGCATGCTGTCAGCTTAATTTGTTTTCTGACTTCAACAAGATAAATAGAATCTGACTGCTGACTCACTTGTTAGGTCTGAAGTAAGTGGTTATGCTTATTTCATCTATTTTGGTCATGAGTTTGGGTCTTTAAATATCCACCTTCTTTGTAGCAGGTACAGGTACTCCAATTCATGAAGGAAAATGGAAACGAAGACTGAAATAATTTTGCACTTTGTTATCATACAGAAGATGTTGTCTACAGCAGGAATATATAAGATTTTTTGCAGTCTTCCTACTGAAGAGTTTTCTTCTTCCATACCAGACCACAGTGTTGGTCTAGTTGTTGGTTGTCTGGGATGGTTGAATTGTTACCTTCACCTCAGCTGATGCAGTGCCAGTGGTGTCAGCAAACGATGGTTTGGCTGCAGATCCACTGCTCAGATGCTTTTATTCTTCCTTCCTGGCCTGCCCCATAATATCTCTGCAAGCTGAACTGAGAACGTCTTGTAGAAAATGAGTGTGCAAATGGACCTTCTTTTGTCCATTTTATTATCTTCTTTTTCCATGTAGCTGCAAGGTTGGGCAGAATTGCTCCTGCTCACAAAGAATATTTTTGATTTCTACATCACATATTTTATGCACATTTTGGGGAAAAAGAAGTTGCAGTTTAGTTTGGACAAGCAAAGTAGCAGCAAATGGAGGCTTTTCCTGACAGCATACTTTTTTTGGCTCTCCTTCTGTATGTAAGTATCCAGAGGCCAGATCCTCTGCTGGCAGAACATGAAAGTGGCTCTAGCTTTTCTGACCACTTTGCATCTTTCAGGGATGCTGCTGACTCGCCTAAGCAGAATGGAGTGGTGTCCATAATCGAAAGATAAGGTATATATCAAGCAGTGAATGGCTCTGTATATTCAGAGCAAGGAAGAACACACCCATGAAATAAGAATAAGCAAAAATATAGAGATTGTTTAATTTGTGTGGTTTTCCTCAGGATGTTTAAGTAGCATTGGCTTAGTTTCAGTTTATTTTTCAGTAAGCCTTAGAAGTTATTTCATATCAGATCTAATCTAATTTTCTGCCTTTAGCTTGTTTGTTTTTAGTTTCTTCTTCTGAAGTTTCAGTTGGAAGCTACTCCTTGCTGGTTTTTCACCCTTTTGTTAGGATGCAGAAGAAAAACATGCTGGCATATTTCTAAATTCTCGTGGACTCAATGAATCATTTTTCCATTTGTCACACTTTTAATCATGTCTGTGCATTTCTGTAGGAAAAAAGTCAAGGAATTCTAGAAATTAATGTCACAACAACACTAACAATATTCACAGAATCCCAGAATTACAGAATCCCGGAATGACTGGAGTTGGAAGGGACCACACTGGGGTCATCTGGTCCAACCCTCTGGCTAAAGCAAGTTCACCTAGAGCTGTCTGCACAGGATCGTGACCAGGTGAGTTTCAAATATCTCCAGAAAAGGAGATAGTCCAGTGCTTTGTCACCCTCAAAGTAGAAGTCAAGGTAGACAACATCCACTGCTCTTCCCTCATCTACCTGGCTAGTCGTGCCATACAAGGATGTCAGATTGGTCAAGCATGTTTTCCTCTTGGTGAATCCACTCTTTTATAAGTCTCCCCCTAGAGATTAATTTCACTTGTAAAATGCACTTTCTTACAAACTGAAAACTAATGGCAACATTTAATTTAAATATGAGGTACATGGAAAGGTAATCTCTTCCAACTGAGAATATTCTGTGATTCTCTGATTATGTAATGTACTAGCACAGTAAAACAATGAATAGAATTATTTTCCCATTGAAACCATAAGCTTAATTCAAATAAATACCTACAGGAGCAAAACTCAATCTCGCTTTTAAACTTTTATTTTAAAATGGCACAGCTCATCTGGTCATAGAGGATTGCTGCATAGCATCCTTCAACTTAGGAGCTTTCATAACAGCTTTCTTGTATAACGCCGTGCATTTAAAAGACATGTGAAGAACTTTAACTTAGAGAACCAAAGTTTCCGTGCTGTGTCATAAACAAGACTGAGAGGGACTTCATCTCACATCCCACAGTGGCATCTACAAGGTTCAGGCTTAGTCTTGCTTTTAATTCTCCATGCAATTTGATGAATGCTTCACATAAACTGCTCTGCATCCTTTAAAACAGCTTATATTCGTAGCTTTCAAAAGGCAAGAACCAATCAAATCTCATGGAAGTTTTGTTTGACAAAGAACTGAGTAAACTTCAGCTAGAAACCTCAGGTTCTGGCCCAGAGAAAGCTCAAGTAAATCATTCTTCATTGTTAGTGCTGGCAATTACTGAGTTTGTTAAACAAGCTGAAGGAGATTTCAGCTAAAGAAACAATATCTTGAAAATAAAAAATTATAGAAATAATAAGTAAACAGCATTGCAGAAATTGGGAACTCAGCCTTATTGATTGATATGTGGGTTTTAAGTTGTTCAAAACCATTATCATTAGTACTTTGTCTACCATAATATTGTTCTGTTATGTATTTGGTGGTGTTTAAAAAAATTGAAGTAACTGGTTTGAATGTCATGCCTTCACAGGGGAGTGTTCAAATTGAGAGTCTGAAGGCTGAGGGAACATAAAGGACACCAAAGCCATTTCTATGTTCGATATTGTGTGCATTAGGTGAATGTGCATATGAAATACAATAGAAGTGAAGAAACTATGGAAGGAAATTCTTCTTGCCTTATGCATTGTGTAATTTTGCTGTAGAAAACAGAGTAAAGCCCAGGTTTTCTAAGGGTAGTGTCTCAGATCAGGACCTGAGATAAGCTATGTATTTGTTCCATCCATTAGTTCCTAGCACATCTACCCATTTGTCCTGCTTTTTCTCTCTCATGGGTTAACCATTTGTAGCAGCAATATTCAAAGCAGTACCTGGGCAGCAGCTGAGCTGCATGCTTTATATTTGTCAGCAAAGCAAAAGAAATACAAAACCCAACACAAGATCAGTAAAAGGTAGTTCAGCTTGACTTTTTAGCTGGAGGAAGAAGCTAATACTGGTGTTAATTACATGCCTTTAAAAATGCAAATCTTCATTACAGCTATTGTTGCCAATTCAAAGTCAGTGAGATTTACTGTCTGTCACAATTTCTATCTGTAACTGCCTCCATACAAAAGACTGCAATCAAGAACTTGCCAAAATTAAATAGATGCGTGCATTGACATGCTTATTATAGCATTTATGATGCATTAAGTGCCAGGTGGATGCATGGACTATGAGAGAATAAAAAATACAGAGCAATCCCAGTTTTATCTTTGTGAAACGTATCTAATGCCCTATTTTTCAGAGGCGTTGAGACGACATACTTTCAAAAAAACTTTTCTAGGATGGAGAAGGAGGGTTTATTAAGGTTGAGACATGTTGATTCTTCTAGCACATCTGTAGCACATTTTCATGGTAAGGCAACTCAACTTCACTGTCTGAAAATTGTAAAGTGGAATGTGGGCATTATCACTGGCCATTTTGTAATATTGTGACACGCGCTGTTAACTTTTAACCATCTTTAAAACATGCCAGCAATAGAAAGATGGTGCAAATGCAGCTTACCTGTAGTTGTATATTGTCACTGGCTGAAGATGAACTTGAAACTGTGAGGAAAAAAGTGACTGTCAGTCACTTGAAATCAAGCTCAGCGTTGTATCTGTAGGAGGCTGTCTGCCCTCACACAGTACTTTCTCAAGTGGAACAACAAATTACGATTTTTCTTGTGGGCAAGCCTCTACCGAGCTTTTCAACCCCCTGGGCAGCCACTGGCAAGGCCCATGTCTCAGGCTGCTACTCACTCATAGACCTTCTCACCACCCCGAATTCCTTGTCACTAGGGCAGTGCAGGTGTGAGAAAGAGAGATCATAGCTGGCAGAAGTCTCTTCTCTTGCACAAAATTGGTGTTGTACAAGAAAATTATCCAGTCACTGTAAGGACTTGCTGGGAATCCTTTAGCGTAGTCCCACACAGCTCTGCCCCTAATTTTGAACACTGCTTGCCCAGAATGCAAGAGTTGCTTCTCCTTTCTCCTCTCAGCCACGTGTCACATGCCATGGCAGGAGATACCCATCTGCCTTCCAGCCCACTACATCTTCAAGAGAACCTTGGATGTCTGGATAGACTTCACAGCAGCCTCAAAGCTGACAGATGCAAGAGGGGTCCAACTGCATCAGGTGAGACCTGATAGGAGCAGATTGGTGGCTGCACCTAAATAGGTCAGCAATACACTGATCAACCTTCACTCTTTGGGCTGAAATGCTAAACAGCAGCAACAACAGCAACAGCAACAACAACAACAACAACGACGACGAAACAACGCCAAAACCAAAGAAACTGAAAAACTGACTCCTAGTGTTTCCAAGTGCCAGAACACTTGAAGTGATAAGAACGGGAGGGTTGTGGTCAGGGCAAAGGATTGGAGTGGGCCTGAGAGCAAAATCTAGGGGGACAGCTAAGCAAACCACAACAACCAGGAGCTGCTCAGATAAGCAGATTCAGAGAAAGTCTTAGTCTCTGCCTCCATGGCCTTGGAATGAACAGGCGGACCTAGTCCTACCTTGTTGACCTGCCTGTCAAATCAGACATGACTGCTGAGATCCTGGGTTTTTCATGTGGGAATACTGTCAATTAATTTCTAACCATGACTTTCTTTTAGACAGTGACAACAGCTTTTACAGAGATAGTGTGGGCTTGTCCCATGTCTATTCTGGCTTTGCCCATTTCAAACAATGAGAAAAAGCAGGCAAGTGTAGTCAAAGGCTGTTTCCCAAACATTGCTCTAGTCCTGATTGGCCTTTCCATGCTATACTCAGTAATCATCTGAGAAATTATCCAGGAAAAAAAGGCCTGTGCTCAGATCATAAAGAAATGCCAATAAACATTTTCATCTTTAATGTTTCTGAGTGTGAAAGGCTGCAGTAGTGAGTTTCAATTGTTTCTTTGATATCTAGGAGAAAGTTTTTTCCTCAGGAGCTCCCCTTGCCCCTCCTGCAGCCATGGCTGGAGCTGTCCCATAGTCTGTGCTCTCTGTGGTTCACCAAACTTTGAAGGTGTCTCAGGTCTTGGTCTGTCCATACAACTATTCCAGGAAGATAAGCAGTAGTCCAGTCCTTATCTTCTTCCTAATATCCCTTCCAAGCCCTGTTGCTGTCTTCCAGCTCATTTTTCTCCCAGCTGGTTTCTGTGAAAACACATCTTACGTATCTCTTTGGTGTTGAGTAATTCACGGCTGAGGATTTCAGTATTTGCACAGAGTGGGTAAACCTGATTGTCAGTGTGGGAGCTTTGGTTTTCACACATTTGGGTTGGCAAGGGATAGTGTAAGCTCAGAGGGAACTGGGAAGATGGTGAAGGACATGAGACTTACAGGGCCAGCATGTGACAAAATGGCCCCAATGTCTTAGGCAAGGGCTGAATATTTACATGGGAAAATGGCCCATGTGGCCCAGAGTCTGCGTCACCTTTGGGTGAACATCAAGTTAGTACTGGAAATCTATTGAAGATAGATGGGATGAATCACAGTGAGACTTACCTATCTAAATTGCCTTTGACAGATACTTTAAAGTTGATGAGCCTGCCCACTAACATTCAAATTGCTAAAATTGTATGAATGAAACCATTCCTGCAGAAATGTCTTGGAGAAAGTGTTGTGAGAATGCCAGGTGGGAATAATGGAGAGGATAAGTGCTTTGGGCTGTATTAACGGATCAGAATCAGACTATGAGCTACTAATGAGAAGCTGCCTTGAAGCACAGTGCTTGGATTTGTCAATTGACGTAATTGTAAGAAAAAAAAGAGACATATTCATGCAGGTGTAAGTGACTCTGCCAAAACCTTATCTGGAGTATTGTGTGCACTTCTGAGCATCAGTGACTGAGAGAGAGGGAATTCAGACTGGAACAGGTGCAGAGAATTGATGACAATAATGGAAAGTGTTTTAGAATAGAGAGCTTGCTCAGCTTAGAAAAGCAAAAGCTGAAAGAGGACCTCGTTACTCTCTATGAATGTTAAGCAGGTAAAACACCTGGAAGAGAAAGAGACACTTATGCTCAAGAACAATACTGGCACAGGAACTACTGAGTATAAATTGGCTGTGAATAAAACTAGATTTAAAGCTGTGATGGTTTATAACTATCAGAGCAATAAGGTTTTGGTTGCTTTGAAACTACAGTGGAAATAAGGGAGGACAGAATCTATATAGTTTTAAACCAGAAGTTGGTGAGTTTATAAAAAGGAAGATGCAGGTTGTTTGCCAGTAATACCAGATAGGTAGAACTTGATGCACTGGGAAATTCTATCCAGACCATTGCTCCTGGGTCAGTCTCTAACCTTTATAATTGGGCAGATATAGCAAATGCCCATAACAGAAAAAAATAAAGCTAAACTAAAATTGAAATATGAGTGGCTTTCTGTGGAAGGGTAAGTGATTATTTAGAAGATAATATGCTCCTGTAGATACTAGAATTAAGTTCCTGCTGGTAGCATTCAGGTACTTAGGCATGAGTGCTGACATGCAAACCTGATTAGATAAAGACAACGAGGGTAAGATAGGGAATAAGAAATAATGCTTTGTGAACAGAGATTACATTACAGAAGTTGCCTGGCAAACACTATTAACCTAGAACCTTGAAAACAAAGGAATAAGACATTAGGGGAAAAAAAATTTCTTTTCTACATGATTCTTAAAACTCAAAATACTCGAGGACTGCAGAGTTTCACTCTACTTCAACAAAGGCAAAAAAGAACCACACAACTTCTGAGCTCTGAAAGAAAACCTTAGTGGTGGCTGATACATATGACTGGAATAAGAAGTATTGGACTAGATAGGCCAGATTGTCTGTTACTAAATTTCTGTGTTATTCCTGAGAATTATTGGCATTTCTAACCATCTTCAATGTGTTCTTCATACCCAGGAATAAGGATCTCATTTTAGGATCTCTGATGCTAAAATTAGAGTTTCTGATAGTGACAATCTGCAGTGTGAACCTCAAGGATCAAAAAGAATGGCATAGGAAAGGAAGAATATAGATGGTAACAATTAAACCAACCCTCTGCACTTTTATTTTTTGACCCTGCAGACTAAAACTGCCTAAAACACAAGTACCACACTCAGCAGCTCTGACAGAGCTGTTATCTTTTTCTCCTGTAGAAAAAGAAGTCTTAAAATCTTTCAGATGAGAAAAGTCTTAAAGGTAACCCCTTTTTCATAATGTTTTACGTTTTTGGATCTAAATTTCAACACTGAAGATGCTATAAAAACATTATTGAAGTGCAACATGGTATTAAGGTCATGTCTCACTGGTGCAGACTGTACTGGTTTAGCCACCCAGCCTGACAAACTGCTGCCTCTGCCAAACCAATATATCTTTTTTTCCCCATAATTATACCATTTTTATCCCTGAATGAGATTTTTCAGACATGCTATTGTTGTTGGGGACATAAGACTCTATTTATCACTATGCTGCAAACTTTTCCCTGCCCCCACAATGCATTCAAATGTATATTTGCTTTTATAAAACACGGGTTTTATAATCACATATTGAGCAAAGTGTAGTTGCGCTTAATAAAGTGCTAAAGTACGGACATGGTCATTTTCTTAAATAACTCTAAAAAAAACCCCAAACCTCTGTACAATACTATTTTGTTTGTTTAACTGCCAGAATCCCATTCTAAGACTCAGATGCCGTATCAAAATTTAAAAACTAGAAGTCTTTGACTGGAGCATGGTAAGACATGTGGTCGTCATGCCAGAAAATAATTAAAAATGAAAACAAACTGGAAAGCTTTATTTCATATGAAACAATTACATCAGTGATTGATAAGCAGTAATTTGAGCTGATATTCATGTTGTTTTCAGAAAGGAGTTCCAAAGTCCAGATTTTAAAAGAAATCATTTCCACTGTATTAAGTATCACTGTAATTGATAGAAAAGCTGTCACTTATCTAAAAATAGAGGACCAGCTCACCTCTTCAAGGCAACTATTATGGAACAGTCTTATGAAGTTTAATAGTGTCTGTGGCTGGCAACGCTTGGTGGTACAGACAGACAACACTCACCCATGGCAAAAAGGTGCTCGCCCCTTGGGAACAGGCACAAGCTCTAAACCAGCTGCATGATCCTGCTGGCAGGCTCTCCTCCTTGGGGTGGTGGTTTGACAACCCAGAACCCCACTGATTGGCTCAACCTGCTCCTCACAAGCAGGGAAGAGCTGGTGGCTGCTCTGGTCACACAAGGCAGCCCAGGATGCAGTGACACAAGATGCTGGAGGC
The DNA here is from genome assembly GCA_013397755.1 of Cnemophilus loriae. Taxonomy (NCBI): domain Eukaryota; kingdom Metazoa; phylum Chordata; class Aves; order Passeriformes; family Corvidae; genus Cnemophilus; species Cnemophilus loriae. The sequence continues at coordinate 3,051,256 of VZTF01007877.1, read as the reverse complement.
TGGGGCACAGAGGAGAGCTGGAAGGTGAGCAGAGGACCCTGGTCTTTGAGGAAGCAAACAGGAACTGGTTCAAGGTTTGCCTGGCAAACCTGATCCCTTAGGGAGCTGCAGTGAAGGGGAAGACTGCCCAGGAAAGCTGGCTGGTTTCTGAAGGTAACTTACTGAGAGCTCAGGAATGAATCCTACCATGTGGGAAAACTGAATTTCTGGAGAAGGTCTGCATGTCTAGGTGGGGAGCTTCTCATTGAACTAGCTCACAAGAAAGAAGTGGAGAAGATGTAGAGAGAAGGACAGGCAGTATAGATGGAGCAGTGTTGGAAACTTAGTGTCAAAATTAGGAAGGCCAAAGCCCAGCTGGAGCTGAAACTACTGAGGGCCACTCATAGACTCTGGGAATGTTAGTTTCAAAGTAAATTCAGGAAAAGCGTGGACCCAGTGATGGGTGGAGAAGAGGCGCTGGTTACAATGGAGCGAACAAGACTTAAGTATTCAGTGACTTTCTTGCCTCAGTATTCGCAAAGAAAAGCTGCTTTGGAACTGGCATGATGTGGGATGGAGAGGGACAGCCCTTCCTCAGTGGGGAGATCAAACAAGTTAGAGACTTGAAAGAAGCTGGATGTACTCAATACCAGGGGGTAGGGCTAGGTAGGATTTATCTGAAGGTGCTGGAGAAGCTGGCCAGTGTAATTGTGGGATCAGTATATGGACAAAACATTTTAAAATTAAATTCTTTTTAATAGCAAAGCTGCTGCTGTGAAGAAAATGGAACAGGCATGTGAGCAATTTTAGATGTAGCTGAGCTACATTAGCTGCACTGGCTATTATAATGAAAGAAATTCCCACAACTAAGTGGGCCATGGGATTTGATTTTCATATCTCTTGTCTTACTTTTATGTTTATAAGACATTACATATAGCAGCTTTTGTTAAGACCTGGGATTTGGTATTTAATATTTCTGAAACAAAAATGAAAGGTTTGCTGAATTTATCGCTGAGGGAAGAGGGAAAAATCCAGCACCAGATGAAATGGTACTTTTTCACAGCTGGCCTAGGTGAGATAAGCTGGTACCCTGGTGAAATACTCATTTGCCATCTGGGCAGGAAATGCTGTGAGGAAGTGAGCTCTTACAGCCGCTGGGCTAAGTCCCAAAGTTTCTGCTTAGATTTAGTTCAGCCAAATGCTTGTCTGATTCATGTGGATTCCTCTTCAGAACTTAGATATTCACAAGGACTGCAAGTCATGATCAAACTGATCCCCCCCTCCTCAAAAAAATAAAAATAATAATAATTATAATTAAAAAATAACAGAACATCCAGTTTTTGAGTTGTCACTTGTGAATCTTAATTTCCAGGCTGGCACCTGATCTGCCTAAGGCTCCTATCACACTCATCCTGAGTCATCCCTCTGTGTGTTCTGTGATACCCAGCTATCAGTGTTGCTATCCGTGCTTCCCAAGTACTGCCTTCATTAGAGGGATTGCAGCCTGGCAAAATGGGAGGGAGTAACAACCCACCTCACACTGCCACCTTTCTCCTAGAGGGATGACTGATCTGGCTGTCTCTTCTCTGCTATTTCCCCAGAATGCATAGAAATATAATCTCTTGGAGATCAGTAGCTCTCTCAGATTAAAGTACATTAAGCCAATGGGTTCAAAAGTGAAGGTGAGCAGACAGACAATGTGGTCAGTTAATCCCCATCCCCTTCAGAAACCAAGATAAATGTATAGTGAATATAAGAAGGAAGAGAAAATAGGAAGCTGAGGCTGTGAGTGAGAGATACGACATCTCATTTTCCCTTTCATTTGCGTCAGTAGGTTTGAATAGGAACTGAGCTGGACCCTAATTCAGGATTCATGGAGCTATGCATATTTCAAAGAAAAACATTTAATTTGGGCAGTAATTAGCAAAGTTGCAATTTAAACTGAGGAAAGAGGAGACAATATAAACGAAGCAATGATGCTTGTTCCTTTTTAAAAAAAATTTTGTTTGATATTAATATTTGGGCATCTATTAACACACTAATAACTGCTTTGAGAAACAATTAAAGGAAAAATGGCTCCTTTGGGGCTAGGTGGCAATATACAATAAATTACTTGATACACTGGAATAAGTAGAGAAATGGAGAGAAATGTTTTATTACCAGTTAAGAAACAGTGAAAGGGACTAATTTAAGATTGAGTGCATAACCTCAACATTACTATTTTCCGTCTTGCTGTGCTTAGGCAATTTACATGTTCTTTGAATGTATGTGCTTTTAATGAACATAGGGATGATACAGTGTCTGTGTATATTCTAAGATAAATTCACTTTCACCTGGGCTATTCACTGTACATTCTGAATGACTGTAATGAAAGGTAATTATTAAAGAGCTTTGGTCTCCTAATATTGAAGTCTAAAATTTTGTTAGATCTTTTATAGCGACATCATCCATGTTAACAAATTTTCAGCCTGCTTCTTCAGATTCAGCAAAGGATGAGCACTTGCTTCGTTAGTCTGACCATACAGTTTCACAATCATTGAGCACTGCGGTTATTAGTCCTTATGCCTTTATTTGGCAGGGTATGAGCTGAGCAGTGGTTAAACATTTAACCACTTGCCATTTAATTTGGGCAAGAGCTTAGAGTTATGTGAATTCTGCTGGACAAACATGCTCCTTCTTGGAGTTGTGCCTAGGGATGCCATGATTCATCACACATATTCAGGCACAAGAAAGAAAAGGCAAAGAGAGAAGAGGAGAAGTTTCTCTGTGACAAACTCATCTTCCTAAGACCCTGGAAGTGGCCCTGGGCACCTGCAATGTGCAACCTCCAGATATCTGGGGATGAACCAGGCAGGACCTGACTTTGCAACTTAGCTCCTTGGGAAGCCAGAGAAAACATGGGCTTGTTAAATAAGAATCCATGGAATTTTTCTGCTTCAGGTTTAATGTGCTTAAATTTGCAGGCTATAGTTTAAAAAAAATCAGACTAGGCATCTTCTGACAGAAGGTTGTCCACTGGCTGACAATCTTCCTTGCTCCTGCTTTTTAATTCCTCCTGTATTTTTCCAAAAATGGGTCTTCTGTGTTATTCTCTGCAGGTGTACTAGTCAGGGGCTCAGCACCTTCTTATGACATAATTTATTGCTTAGCTATCACTGACCTTGAGTATTCAGAGCTGAAAACTGGTTTGCCTTGGCCAAGAGCCAAGGGTTTCCAAGGGTGGCACATGGAAGTGGTTGATCAGGCTTCACTGTTCCTGTTCGCCTTGTGCTCCATGCAAGAACTGGCCTTGTGTTCTCCCGCAGGTTCTGTGTCAGCTGGGAGGGCAAACACAGGAAAGGAAGCAAAAGAGACCCATTCTCAAATTGTTTTAAGCCTGGCCTCTGTATGCAGATGCCTGATGTGATTTAAAAGCCAGATAAAGACATTTCACTGATGTCTGCAGTGGCCAGGGCTGGTTGTTGGGCTGGCATAGCCCACACAACTTCCAGTCCTAGGCAATAAGCTGTGAAGTCACCTGAAGCACAGTGTGACTTACAGGGAAGATTCACTATATAGGATGAGTAACTATATATGGTAGAACTTCATAAACTTACAAAAGCTCTTGGTTATGCAGCAAGAGAATGGCTGGGATCTGAAACGGAACTACTAAAAATGCCACTTTCTCATCTGATTTATAAATTCCAGTTTTGGGCTGTACTTAGAGCTGTAATCAGTGTTTTGAAAGAAGTTAATCCCAGAGCGTGAGGAGTGACTAATACTATTATTCTCATTTTAGATTGCTTGCACAGAGCTTCTCTTTCTGATTAGTGAGAGGAATTCTCTACCCAAAAGTCTCATCTACTTGCAGCCTCTGCTGCTCATAGTCAAGGATTACTTTCATTTAAGAAATTACTTGGATAATTTTCATAATCTGCTCAACATTTTCCTTTCCTATCTCCCATTTTTTCTCTTGCTTATATTCTTCTCTGTCTTGGTCTTCACAGAGGGCTATCCAAAAAAGAGAGAGGTTGCTATGATCTCACCTCTTCTGCTGCAATAGTTTTAGAAGATTTAGTGGGAGATAGTGAGTTTCAAAATTACCCCACTTATGAGCTTCCAGCTCCATTTCCCTTTTCTAAAGAAAAGGACAGCCTTTATTAAAGAGGCTATCACCTCTGTAGTCCAGAACTCAGCAATTCAAAAGCAAATAACAAAATCCGAGCTCTTCTGCTGCTCAGGAGTTTTGCATTGGTTTAAACACAGTTAACAGTCAAAATGATGAGCAGGCAGAAAACACATTCACACGTCCAAATCCAGTTTGAGACACCAGTGATTCAGAAAAGGGGAAAGTCCTCCTTGTGTTGCTTCTTTCCAAGACATTATCTTGTCTGCTGTTAATTAGGTCCCTGTTTATTGCAAGGTGGTGCAGTTACCAGTGGCTCAAAGCTTTAGCAGTTTGTCGCTGCTTTTCTTCTACTTCCCAGTTTCGGAAGAGATCACTGCATTGGGTTTGGACTTCCCTCCCAGATGATTGTCTCAGTTTCCCAGTAAGTTGCTTCAGTCATGTCAGGTCTAATAACACTTTCTCTTCCTAAACACACTTTCACAGAAAATCCTCAGGCCTTTGCAGTTCCTTTCTGGAGCTGTTGCAGCCTCTCAGGGGGAGGCAGCATATTTGAGAATGCAAGGGAGTAAAGCTTATCCCCAGAAAAGTATCTCAGTCCAGATACAAAGTTTCTCAATCCTGATAACTGTTCCTGGAATGGAATATTCCTGTCTCTGACCTGTACTTTGGAATTGCTGTGAGCTTAATCTTCATTTGTTCTTTATCAGTTTTACATCATGAATTTGTTGGGAATTACAAAGGTTTGATATAAAACATAATTAGCACAGGAGTATTTTTATAGATTTCAAAGAGCTTTTTATTATTTGATAGTTCTCATGCAGTAGGAGGTAGACAGTTCTGGCTCACAAACGGATAACATTATTTTGCTTTTCTTTCATAAGTAACACTTAACTACTGTTTCTAATAATATTGCAGCAAAACAGTTTCTAAATATGACAGAGTGTTGAAAATACTGATGTTCAGGGGAAGTTGTATAATTGAAAAAAACCTTCACTTCTTTTGCCCAACACTTTAATCTAATCCATCCATTCAAAGCCTGGAGGTTTCTTGGTCTTTCAGCTGCACTTATCTGATAAATGAGCTTTTAAAAATAGAAATGGCAGTAAATTCAAAAGGAGTTTCAAACCTCTAAGTACTGAGAGGGTGTAGATAAACTGAGCTTATATTACAAGCAGATGCTGTGCTAACGGTCTACAAAACAGAAAATAAGCCTGAAGTTGAATCATTTATTGAAATATCATAGTATTTGGTTATGGTGTAATTTGGTTCTCCATGTGTTATTCTACCCAACAAAACCTGATTTCAGTTTAAGATCAGTGTCATTATCTTCTGGAAGACATATGCTGTTACTGTGCCTGCTGACAGGCTGCACACATGTGCTAGGAACCGGCTGTGGCTTTGACAGCTGGTCCCAACTAATTGCCTCCAGCAAGATAAACATGGTCTGGATTTTGATCAACTACTTTTTAGGATAAGGGACCAATGGAAGGGAGCTGTGCACTGTGGGAATCCAGAAGACTAATGGGGAAAAGATGAACACTGTAAGAATATTTTATCAAGGCAAAAAACCACATATATTTTATGCTTGTAAGGTACGTTCTATACAAGCAGTTTAGAACAATCTGTGCTTTTACCTTTGCTGCATCCCACGAAGAATATCTCCTTTCTTGCAGTTCCATTTTATTCACTAATTGTCCCAAGTCATTAGACTTCCCACACAACAATTCACAGTCAGAAATGTAAGTGTGAAGGGAAATGCATTGCTTCAGTTTGTGGAAGAATATGTACCCTACTTCCACTTGGCATGAAATGCTGATCTGATTTATTTGCAACTGCCCAAACAACCTACTCTTATTAATTAGCTTTCCACATGAACTCAGGTCTTGAAGAAAAATTTTCCTATTGTTTATACTGCTGTTGCACAAGCACAGACTTGACGGATGTACCTCTTCCTTCTCATGCCAAACCCAAGTGTCAAGAGGAATAACATGAAGAATGCTGAAATTTGTTTTGAGCTAGATCTGGGTTTGTATTTTGTGGCATACACTAAACTAATATTCTGTTAAGGCAAAGCAGAAAATTCAGTTTTCACTGTGGCTTTGTTTCAGTCACATGCAAATTTCTGGCTGATGAGGTTGCTATGACTTTTCAACATCTATAAGGAATAGAATTATCACAAGAAAGAACTTTGTGAAGGGGAAGCTCAGAGAAGCTAGCAAATTTAAATTCAATGTCATCTGAATTTGAGAGAAATAAGGCTCTTGGTTGCCAGCTATCTTGTGGTAGTTCCACTGTTAGCTGCCTTCTGTGAAAACCCAGAATGGTTTCTCCCCAAACCACATGCTAAAACTTCCCCAAGGACAGAGGTGTTAATAAACAGGATGAAATATCCCTACTCTGGTACAGCACTGAAAGGGTGACACCAGGCTCACAAAAGCACGAATGCCAAGTACGTGAGTGCATTCACTGTACAATTACCCTGTTTGTGCCACCAGTTGCAGTAATTGGATAATTGGGTCCACAACTGCCTAACTACATTGGTAACTACTCATTGCTAAATTATATGTGAGCACTGTTTGAAAAACCCCAGAGTCCAAAAGCCTTTGTTACAGAAACTTTCATTTCATGAAGGCTCATCCTAACTGAGAAAAGCACGCCTATGTGCCATGATCCATCTTTTTGTTCATTCCTTTTGAATCAGGACAGGTCTGACTCTAGACAGGAAAACAAACACAACTGAAAAGGAAAAGAGGCAGCTGTGAACACAGCCTGTTGCTTTTCTCTCCTGCTGATCCACAGAGCTTTTCAAGAAGTGCCAAGGGAGTTTAAATCAGGAGGTTTTAAACGTCCAGCCTTAAAATGAGCATTCTGACATGATCTTCAAGTGACAGATTGTTACGATTTTTTTTCGCCTCTCCTGGTGTTTTCACAACTCTCATTTCAGTTAATTTTATAGGAATAAGAGAATAACTTCAAAATTTTCTGACTTGAAGCAGTTTTGGAGAACTGAGCCTTAGCAACGGCAAACCCATGAAAAGTCAAATTGCCCTAAATGGCCACTGCATGGAGAGTTAACAGAGAGTTACCAGCAGGACCATATTTTTCACCTGAGAGCTCTAAATGGATGCAAATGAACTACTAGTTTAGTGTACAGCCACTTGTTTCTCACCTACAACCAATAACCTGGATAACAGAGGAAAGGAAATGTAACAAACAATGCTGCCTGATGTTGAACTGAGTTTCAGAGATTTTAGATTACAGACCAGTTTTGAACAGTAATAAAAGAGCAGAATTATTGGATATGTAGGCAAATATGCTACATTGAGAAAGATTCTTTGTGGTTCTGTAAAGGTAATGAATTTCTCATAAATCTATCAGACTTCTCTGAAGGAGTGAACAGGCATACTGATATGGGAGATATACCTGATATGGTCTCCTTGGATTCCTGAAAGTCACTTGACAAGATTATTCTCCAAAGGGTCTTAAAGAAGTTAAGATTGGGATGAGATGGACAGTGCTGACATGGATAGGCAACCAATTAAGAAGTTACTTTTCTTACCAGAGGGAACTTATCACTGTGGTCCCATAGGGACATATCTGATGAATCCTGCTCTTCATTACATTCACAAATGAATGGAAAACGAAGTGACAAAGTTCAGTGACTGTTCTGAACTTTTCTTTGTGGTAAAAAAAAAAGCTAGCAAAGTTTGAAGAGCTGCTGTAACATCTTGTGATACTGAGTACCATGGCAGGGTGGGGAAAGGGAATGTGTGAAAATGCAGAAAGAGTTCACAAGAGGAATTCTAATTTAATATATTTGATTGCAGCCTCTGAGGAAGCTATTATCAGCTAGTACAGAGATTCTGAAGTTATAATAGACAATTTTGGAGGAACATCAGCACAGTGCTGAATGGCAGCCAGTATGAAGCAAATTACTAGGGAAGGGAGGGAGAAAGACATGTAAAACAGTATTAGGCTACAATATCTTGAAGGCTGTGGATATTTTTTTAGCCTTCATATCAGTATGTGTATATATATATATAGGTATTTATAAAGGAGTACTGTTGAATGAAAAGGACAACTGTGGGTGAAATAGGCTCAATACAAAAAAATCAAACATGGAAGGACATTAGCTATGAAAAATGTTGACTCAGAGGAAATAGGAAAGAGAGCTGTAAAATCATGTATGGGATGAAGATCAATAAGGAAGGCTAATTTTGCACTTCTAAAATAAGAGGGAGCATCCAAGGAAATCACTAGGCAGCAGCTCAGATGTAGAACCCAGACATGGGGATATGTGAAGTACTAAAATTGTGTGTCGATTCAAAAAGTGATTAAACAAATTCATGAACATAAAAAAAATCCCAAACCAAAGTAAAACACAAACTCCTATTTAATGCTGAGGTGAAGTAAGGGATGTCTCATTAGGAGACTTCGGCAATGCCTCTCCCAGAAGTCCTTTATGATGACTCTAACTTTTAGCAAGTGTTACACATTGACAATACTTACCTTTTCTTTGGCACATAGTTGCTATGGAAATAAACGGTAACTTGGCACAGATCTCTTTGAGAAACTCCAGATCAGAGACGGACATTTCATGAACGAATTTAATCTTGAAACCTGCACACACAATTCTTGAGCTGACAGGAGAATAGTTTTAGAGTAAATAATATATATCAAAACCAGTTACTGTGTGTGGGAGATTTTACTAGTTTCACTATTGTTGAGAAACAAGCAAGTGTCCCAAAAGGGAAGGTAGAGGAAAAAAAGGTTTGCAGCTTATTTTTAAAATAAAATAATTCCCAACTTTTGCAATTGGTGATTCATAAAAGGTCTTTTTCTTTTTTTAATGTATGCAAGCAAGCAGTTTTTTGTCTTCCTTGTTCTGGCTTTTGGATTTTATCTCTATTTATTTTGCTTTTATATCATAATGCCATGATATTCTTGATCCAGATTTCAGCAGTTCTTTCCTACTTAGCATGTACTTGAAGTACTTTAGAGAGATTCCCTAATTTTTTTTTTTTTATATCTGGAACATTATCCTTGTACTTTTTCATTCTGAGAGCCCTCAAAGAGTCACATTCACACACTCATATGGGATGCACTTGCTCAGAGAAATGACAGCTTCCCTTCAGATTGCCATCTCAGTGACTCAGCAAGCATCTTAAGATGATCAAAATGAGGATGGCACAACCCAGGGTCTGGAAATTTTGCAGACTGTGAAAGTTATTTAATAAGTTTTAAAACTGGAAACAGGTATGTGATAGCACTGCAGAGTTACCAGTAGAGGAAGTTGCTGACAAAAAACCCCAACCCTGTGGTTTTTTTCCTTTTTCTTGCGGGAATTATCTTTTTTCTGTGGATATGCTGCTGAAAGTACTGCAGTTCTGCCTAACAGCTCTGGCTTCTGTCACGCAAGTGCCCTGACTACTCTGCCAGCCAGCCAGCTTGGTGGGTGAGAAAACCACATCTTGCAATGACTAAAAGCTGGGGTCTTCAGGAGAAAAAATACTTCTTCTGTGTTCACCTCTTGAATACACACCGAATACGTGCAGCTCCCCTTGTCAGAGCTCTGAAGGAATCTACCACAGCTTTCGGAAAGTTTTAATACCCAGGGATGTGCTATAGTCACATACCCAGAAAAAGGAAATGAGAATGATAAAAATAAATACCAAGGAAAGCAAGAGTTCTGTTTCGGATTGAGTTCGCAAAAATATATGGTCACCAGTAGAATTTAAGAACCACCCATACACAGCTGCAGATGTTAAAGACAGTTAACAGTAACAGAGAGATTGAAGGGCAAGTGAAAAAATGGCATCCTAAGTGGAAACTTATGACCTACCAAGACTCATGCTCCTTGCACCTTTTGCACCCCGAAGATAACTCACATTGCCATTGCTGTTGATATTAAAGGCATAATGCTTATAATTCAGTATAAGTTGTACCCATGGTCTGGTGAGGGGCAGAGCCTGGAATGGAGCCAGCAGTTGGGTGCTGGTGGTTGTGGTGCCCCGGCATGTGCCTGCTGGCTGTACCTGTCCTGAAGCCAGTCTTGGACTCCAGCCATCATGGAGATGGCCTAAAATGCCGGAGGAACTGACCTGACACAAGCTACACCTTTAGGTGAAGCTTGACCAAAGGGACCCAATGCTTGCATTGGGGTTAGTATGGGGTGCAGAGTGCTTGCTGCTCTTGGGATGCACTGGCACAGTCAAGCAGCACAGCCCTCTTTGTGGCTCTGACTCCAGGATGCCCTCCCCTTGTGCTGTTCCAGTAGCCCCAAACAGTTTCACTTCAGGAAGCCAAGGTTCCACAGATAAACTTTTGAAAGTAACCCAATAACAAAATATCTCACAGACTTAAACTTTTCTTTTTCTCTTGGTATCCTCATATTTTAAATGCAGAATTTAAAAGTCTTTTTAGTTCTAGGTCTCTGTGTATGTGCCACTTTTCTCAATTTGCTTAAAAAATGCATAGGAAATCACACAGCAAATAATATAAATGTGTCAGCAGATTCAGAATCATGAAGCAGTGTTTGCCAGTGTAGTTTAGCTTAGAATCAGAATCAAGAAGCATGACTTCTTTTTGCACTTGATAATCTTGGAGAAACAGCCCTGCACACTAATTAGACTCATGTACTCAGGCCTCTATCTATGACTAGCATTAGATTCTGCTGAAAATTCGTTATGAGCTGAGTTTTCTTCTAACTTTTAAATATGGGAGAAGGAGTAATTCCTTTCTGATTTTAATTCATCCAGGCAGCACCAGTCTCAGCAACTGCAAAATAGTTTTCAAAACAGAAGATCAGTGCTGGCAGATGTCAGACTTGTGGCTTTCATCGGTACCATCTCCACTCTGAAGCACTCAACAAGGCACCACAGTGTTCTGCACCTTTGTGGGGTGGAGTGGAAGTTACTTGGTCTAACAGCCTTTTAACAAAGTCTGTGACATATAATATTTGTGTGTCGTGCAATCTCTATGAAAAGCCAAATTAGTGGTAGAGATTGATGACACGTAGTTAGTAAGAGTATGTACAACTAAAATATGATTAGTAGCATACAGGATCAGACTGAGGAATGTTGTAACAACAAGGAAGTGCTTTGAACACTTGAGATAACTCAAGATAAGCCATGAATACTTCACCTGTACCTGGACAGGTCTCTAGGAGCTGATCATGATACACCTGGGTAATTTTCCATCTGAATTAGGGAACTGGTAGAAGGAACCAGTAGTTCAAAGAAGATCAACTATCGCCGTGTGGGGTGTTGGTGGAGGAACTGCCGCTTATCCCAAAGGGAACCTTTGGCTAAGGAACCCGTGGCGGTGCTTCTTGGCACCCCGCAGATCAGCTCTCTCGCCAGTGCGGTGGAGACACGCAGCCACTCTCACTGAGCTGGCCAGCTCAGGCGTCACTAGAGGCAAAGAGTCAGAGGCGGCCCTTGCTAGAGCACCGAAGTTTATTACTTATCTGTCTCGATGCAGTCCGAGGAGGCAAGG
>VZTF01007877.1:2976659-3039641 GCA_013397755.1 Cnemophilus loriae | reverse complement strand
GGTCTTTCTCACTGAAGTAAGAGGGGAGTCTTGCACTTTGGGGCCTGCCCACCAGCGGGCTCCCTCAGTACCTGGGCTCTCTGGACCCCCGGCCACCACAACTGTTGGTTCAGCCGACACAGCAATCAACATCAAAAGCAAACTTGAATATTAAAAGCAACAATTTCCAGGTAAAGCCTGAGTACCTCATTTGTACTGAGAAAGGAGTTTTGAAAGAGTGTAGGAGAGGCTGGCATTTAGCTCTTAGGGTGCTGCTGGAGTAGTTGAATGCTGCGCTTTAACTGACTGAGTCTTGACTTAGGAATTGTAGATGAAGGACATGAAAATAGCCTTGAAGAAATCTGTTGGTGAGCAGCCTGAGCCAGGCTAGAACCCACTTCATTGCCGTGCCCTGCCTCCAGGAACGTCATCCCCAGTTTTGCAACAAAGACATCAACCTTTGGGTCTTCTAGAATAGCCTCTTCTATTACCACTTGGAAAGTGGCAAGTCCAGAGTAAAAGCAGTGGGTTTGGTTTGTACTCTTTTTCTAGAGGCAGTAAAGCCAAATTAGCCAGAATGCAATTCCACCCAGAGATGTGTTTTTTTAGCGTGTCAAAACACTAGCTCTAGTCTGGGCTGGGAAGGAATTTCAGTGCAGTGAAGAGTGGGTATTTGAAAGACACTTTTCAGCTTCAGGCACCCACAACCATGACACCTCTGTTGGATAGTAGGAATAATTACTTTTCTCTAAGCATTCAGTATTTCTGGTTTTCAATCATAGCCTGAATGCTGTGGTGATCTTACTACAAACTCCACTGCTAAGAGTTTATGTGACACTTCCCTGGTTAAAAGACTGCATCGATCTGTTAGTAGATTATAATCATTGGACAAAGCTGCTGGATCCCTCAGGAAACTCCAGCTCTGTAGCTGTAGCAAAGACAGGCTCCTCTGTGTGCAGGAGCTCATTGTCTCAAGGGGTTGGCCACAGGATCCAGGCTCTAACTCTTGACTCTTTCTCTGTAGTTTAAACATCTCCTTTCCCAGAAGAGCGATGGCAATGTCAGCTTCTGACTTGTAGCTGAAACCCTCAGAACCCACGAGACAAGATGCAGACATGCTTTGCAGAAAACTTACACTCCTGCCAGTACTGGACTGAAGATGAAACTTGCAGGCTTACAGAAAGCACAGGTTTATTCTCCCCTCACAGGGCAGCTGAAGAGAGAGTCTTTCCTCATCCCATGTAGTGAGGTACGATTGCAATTTCTTTTCCAGCTAGTATAAATTTCCACAGGAACAGATTGTGTATAATTGCATGATCTTTCCCTTGCTGTACAAATGTGGTTCCCAGAAATGGGTAGATGTAAATTTGTATGTGGTGGTGTTGCAAAATAAATAGCTTATTTCTTTTTAACTTTTGGTGGTTTATTTGTAAATAATTAAATTTTTTTTTAGAATCATGTTGATAATTTAGTAGTAAAACTGTAACATGGTTTGGCTTGTTACTGGCATCTCACTGCTTTTCTAAGAACGGTAACAGCCACAATCAATACCTTACAGATGAAAACGCAGCCTGCCCTTTGGGTTATGTTCTGTCAGTGATGTTACAGTTTCATACCTTTAAATCCCTCTGAATGCTTGACAGATATGCTTAGTGGAGATAGCTCACTGCTATAGTTCTTACTGTATGTGAGCTTCATTAGCCCTTCCCAAAATAAAGAAATAAATTAAATAAAGCTGATTGATGCTCAGCACAGCTCAGAGAGCCCAACTGCAGTGGTTTAACAAAGCGAAACTCTTCCTGTTCTCTCCAGACTCTCCGTTCATGAATGTTTCAGCCTAGCTGAGGGCCTGTCCCCGCTTTGTAGGCATTTCATGAGTATGAATGAATGTATGCTGAAATCCTCAGGGATTCCTCTCGTCTTGGTGCCAGTGGCAAAATTTTAATGAGAGAGGACTCAGTCCTAATATGGAGGAAGGAATTGGAGCTGTAGTGGATATTAGCTGCTCATGGGTTAATGTGAGGGAGTTCTTTCCCACTGTTTAGATTACAGCACAAATTAGCTGAATGTATCAAAATGCTTTAGTTCTGCCCTAGTATAGAAGTGGTTTTAGCTCAAAACCTCAGTGCTAATTTCCTTTTATGCAAGTTGAGACATGCTTGGCCTGGACGGCAGAAAAACTGCTGCAATTCAGTTACACTAAAGCTGAGGAGCAATAAAATGCCAAGCGTTTCATAAGCCAGGAGACCACACACACACTCTTCCTGCTCAGTGGAACAAAACCAGCAGAAAAGTGCCCTTTTTGCTAGTGCCCAGTGAAGACTCCCAGGTGCAGGGAGAGCAGGGGCAGCCCATCGAGCTGCCAGCCCAGGGCTAGCATGACCTCCTCCCCGGGTAAAATGCACCCCAACTCCATGCCCTCAGCAGAGCTGCCTTCTTGCCAGCACCCTGAGGGGATGAGGCACTTCACTTCTTATTGTACTAATTCCTGCTGCCCTCCTGTTTTGCCTCCTCTCTTGCCAACCAAGTTCCAGTGCTCTTTGTGGGCAGGCCTGCATTCAGACTTGGAAAAATTGGCAAGTGACAGGAATAGAGCTTTCCATCATTCACTGCTGGCAGTCCTTACTTGTCCCCATCACGTCCTATGATGAAGCCAATAAACTGCAGCTCGGGACCATCACACTCACTGCAAAGTCACAGCAGTGTCATGGAAAGCCTCCCCCCACATCAGGATTTGCTTAATTTGGTAAATTATGGCCTTGAAGAGGGCATATAAATTGTATACCAGAATTTGGGCTCTAATTGCTTCTCCAATGCCTTATGCAATGACACTAAATCAGCCTTAAGAAACTGTTAAGTAGGACAGGTTTTTTATGTAGTTTCATTATAATGGTAAAGGCTGAAAAAGGAACCAAATCACTGTTGCTTATATATATGCTTCCTGTAACATTGTATGTATGCTTGTGCAACCTTCTGATGTCCTGGGGTGGAAATTTTAAAGCTGTTTTCCCTTAATTCCCTGGCAAGGAAATTTCAGAAGAGTTACAAAGGGACAACTGCTTCTTTCAGGTCTCTTCCAGGTTCCCTTTCACTAGGGAAGGTCTCCCAGGCCTCTTCTGCCAGTGTCACCATGTTGGCAATGGTGGTGATGGCATTTGCCAGAAATGTACTCTAAAGTCATGGGGTCCCCACTGTGGCATATTGGCCCTCCCTGAGGACTCTCTGCCTCTGGTAATCAAAAAGTAAACAGCACTGTGTGCATCCCATCTGGGGGTCTGAGGCACAGCATGGCCAGTGACACCACATGTGAACCAACCCTGCTGTGACCATGTCCTGGTGGACACAGGACCTGTGTCCTGGTGGATACAAGGCAATGGTCCCAGCTGCCATCTCTCTCCCCACTTCTCTGCTTGCAAAGCCTGAGAGTGACCTGGGGATGGGTTTCTGTCAGGTAGTCCTTCTTACAAGGCCTCTCTTCTTCATGAGAACACTGATGTTCCAAACATATGGCTTTTAAGATCAAGAATACTTTTGGTTAACCCTTTTGGTTGATACAAATGTGACCCAGAAGTAAATTACATAGCAAATTTCATTCAACAGGTAGCTGATCAACTGAGGAAAAAGGCAGTGCTCCTGAGTTTTATGTTCTTTTGCTGCTAAAAGGAAAGCTGATGAAGATTTACATCAGCTTTTTCTTTGAGGAACCATTAACATAGTGTGAGTTACAATCTTCATCTTCAAACCCATTTAATTTTGAGATGATAGAGGTAATCGTGGGAAGCAAATTTCACTTTGCAATACTGAATTACTGTTATCTCATATCTGCGTAAATGCCTGGATCAAGCACCTTTTTGAGAAATGATCTGTCAGACGAAGTGTAGGAAATGCAGTGCAAAACAACTGTCACCATTCCTTTTGTAGATGTAACAATGTATTTTAGCTGTTAAAGCATAGGAAAGCCTGATATTATGAAAGCAGAGATGAACACAAGGTTTTATGGTCATTTGTGGGTTAAAGTGCTTCATGATGTGTAGCAATTGGCAAAGCTTCCTGTTTCTTTTCTTGAATAATTATTCGTGAGGATATTCTTGGCATGTCACTCTTACTTTGGAAAATGCAAAGTAAGGTGTCCTCTGCTTATTCCATTGTTGGGATTAATGCTCTCCATGTGAAAAGGTGCTGAAGATGGTCACTTTTATGAGTTTACCAGAAAATATGGGAATCCTGCAGAAAAGCGCACTTGCACCCATGGAACCCTTCCTACCCCGCAGAGGAGTTTCAATGTTTGCTTTCCCTCCCAATCTCTCTCCATTTATGGGGGTGGAAGAAGAGCTTGCCTGTGGTGCACCCTGTGCACTGCTGAAGGTGAGTTCAAACTCCTGAGCGGTCCACACACCCAGATGGTGCATAAAGTGAGCCAGGATGCAGCCCAGGCTCCTCCCGCAGGTGCCCACAGGACACCTCTGTCAGGGCTGTGCTCTGCTCCTCTGGCGATGTTGTGCTTCACTTATCCTCGCAGCTACAGATTTCTTGGGATGTGTTTAGCTTACACAGGCATGTAAATAAGTGGTCAAGGCCGTGTTAGAAGCATGGCCAAGGACACTGAAGGTCCCAGCTATGCCTGCCACCTCCGCTTCCTGCAGCCTTGTCTCGGCACAAAATGTACTTATTAGTTTGCAAGAGGGTATACGTTGTCTTGTTCTTACGTAAGTCATATTCTTCCTTCTGTCAAAGACAGCAGTTGCATTAATGTCCAAAGCACTTGGACATACCAGGCACAACTAACGCCTGCTGTATCTCCTATTTATCAGGGAAGACAGAGCAAGGATGAATTTGGCTAGGAGTGAAACCTCCTCTCAGTATTATGCTCCTCATGCACGAATGTTATTGCAGCATTTAAAGAACAATCACTTGCTGACAGGGTTGCTAGCAATAACAGGGCATATTTCATTAGTGCATCCACACAGAGTATTGGCCAGCTCTAACAGCTGCCAAGGGTTACACTTGTGAATGCCAAAGAAACTTCCTTTTATTTGCCTGCCTGGGTACAGATGTTGGACCTGAATTACCTCTCAGCATGAGGTCCCTCATTGTCTCCCAAAATATCTCCGAGTCACTTAATTCCATCACGTCACCCTCTGTACCTGATGTTTAGCTAGAACGTCCCAACCTGCTTTTCCCAGTGGGAAACAAGGATTGTGTCCAAGCTGTCACTGGGAGGGCAGTGCATGCACACAAATGCAGGGTGCCTGTAAACAGGAAAAATTACAATGTGAGGCTTGGGAAAACCACAGGAAGGATTATTTGAGCCTATTTCTAATGTTCATTTGTCACAGGCTGGCTGAGCCATCCTCTGAGGGTTCTCTAGGCTGAGTCCAATGGCTGCACCCAAAATGAGACTGTTTGGGTCTGACTGGCTGAGCCCGGCCTAAGTGCCTGAAGACGTGTCTTGGGAGAGGCTCTTCTCTGGGTTTCCCCTTTTCTGGGTGCTTTGGTTCAACTCTTGGGGGCGTGCAATTGTTGAAACAAAGACATGGAACTTTGGCAGAGCAGTTTTTGAACGCCTATGCTTTTCTCCAGGGATCTGTGGTCCCTGCTACAGGCACAGCAGCACTAACCCACCAGTTTCTTCCTCAGTTTCCTTATTAAAGCCAGGGATCTTCAGGGCTCTTCAGAGGAGGTTCCTTCGTGCCTGCAATCAGGCACAAGTGCATGCCCATTCGATGAGTCATTTTAACCTCCAGTGACTAACCCATCTGACCTGAAGCAGTGAAGGAAATTGTAATAGTAATAACAGTTTGTGCTGCCACTGGAGGGTTTCAAAGTGCTTCCTAAACAGTTTTCCTTATCAGAGTTTCTCTGAGAAATGGCAAACATGCAACTGATATGTCATGGCCATTTCTGTCTATTATCTTTTTAAACTGCCTGTTGCTGTTTGTTGCTGAAGCCACAGCGCTTTTGGAACCCTCCCGTAGAATCCCAGAACGGGTCAGGTTGGAAGAGACCACAGTGGGTCATCTGGTCCAACCTCCCTCCTGAAGCAGGGTCATCCCAGAGCACAGGGCACAGGATTGTGTCCAGACAGCTCTGGAATATCTCCAGTGAGGGAGACTCCACACCCTCTCTGGGCGATCTGTTCCAGTGCTCGGTCACTGCACAGAAAAGAAGTTCTTCCCCATGTTCAGGTGGAACTTCCTGTGCATCAGTTTCTGCCTCTGGTCCTATTTCTTGGCAACACCAAGAAGAGCCTGGATCCATCTTCTTGACACCTCTCCTTCAGATATTTACAGACCTTGATGAAATCCCCTCTCAGTCATATTTTCTCCCAATTCCTCATTTTCCCCGGCTGTAATCAATCATCATTTCCAGTCTGGAAAATAATACAGTGAATTGCACTGTAGTGAAAGCAAAACTGAATGCATAAAATACCCATCTGTTTTTTTAACACAACCTGCCAGTTTTAAAAACATGAGCGGTTGCAATGACTGCAAATTAATCAGCTGTCAGGGAAGGCAGAGGAGCCAATTCCACCTATTTAAACCCTTGGGACTTCTCAGGTACACCTCCAAGAGAAAATGAGAGACAGTTCAAGGAGGCAGATGCTGCTATAGTTTTACATTTTATTAATATTAATTGGGAGATTTCTTCAGTTGGTTTTTCTCCTGGCTCTTCAGCTGTTTTCCCCAGTGCCTTGTGTACAGTTAGAATGTATATGGGAGAGTCTAACTGAAAAGTTATACTAATCATAAATAGATTCTTGATTGAATTGGGAGACATAGTGGACCAAACTAAAGCTGCTTGGCTGAATGCTTGGGTTGTGTTTTTTTTCTGTAAATGCAGAAAAATGGCAAAAGGGCTGTTCTTCCTGTCCAAAACCTACTTTTCTTGCTGTAGATTGAGTCAGTAACCACTGAGGATTGTACTGAGATCTGTCTGAAGGAGGCTTGTCTACTCAGCCCCTTTCCCTCTGTATTTTAACAGATAATTTTACTTGCTTGTATCTTCTATGAATTTTTATGAAAGTCACCCAAGTTGTAGAATACACATGAAACAACTTACATTTTGCTTTCTGGCTTTCAGGTATCAGCAATTTAGTGTGGGTGAGGAATCCAGAATTAGTGAAGCTTGATTGGGACCAACACATGGTTACTATTCCCTAACTCTTCCTCTGCCCCTCCAATCCCTAATAAATCAAATTCACACCAGTAAAGAGAACAAATCAACTGTCCACAGTGAAGTATTGTTTCAATAATGACTCAGCCAGATCAGAGGATACTTTATTTATATAACCATTGAGAAATAAATTTTACAGAAAGCACAGAAATAGTCTGACAGCTGAATTCTGTCTCAGACACTGTAAATGGTTCCTTTCTTGGGAAGAAATTAAATAAAATGTGTACAGGTGTCCATATATATATATACAATCACACTCTTTTGTAAATAAGACATATAAATATATACACTTTCTTTATTACAGTTATAAAAAAATCCCTACTGTTGATGATGCAATCTATGTGGATAGTGTTCATATGAATATTAAAAGTATAAGCTGTAGATTTTGCTAAATGTAGGACACATTATCTCAATGGCAAGGAACAGTTCCTTCTCTTGAGGGACCATCTACCCATAAATATCTGTAAAATGGCTCTTGTCATTTTTATGGCTTTCATGTTGTTATAAAAAGCTAAAAAAGCACACAGATAATAAGGAGCTATGGATGGCTAATTGATCTGACATTTTTTTCCCCAGTAGTATTTATCACATGATGTCAGACTTCCAGAAAATGTAAGAGACGTTTTATACTAGTTCAGTAATATACAGTTCAGCTGGATGAATTAGAAATTACTGATCCTGTTGGGTCATCACTTTTATCTGCATGTTAATGAAACTCTGATCCAAACTTTTTTTCAGTATTACCAAAATATGTCTGGTTTAAGAAGTTTTTAAAAATTTATTTTGTATGCTTTTTCGACAATGATTTATAAGAATGACAGAATTGACTGTTAGAAACTAGACTTACATTGAATCTAAATATTATTTTCCATGTCATATTAGCATGTTAAGCATATTTCTATGTACATTTAGCATATCTATATTCCCTGTCTGGAGTGTTCCTCTCCATGGTCTCCACAAGTTTATTTTTAGTGCTTATTTTTCCTCTGTTAGACTGCCAGCCTGTCTATATGTCTGTTTTTCATCATATTAGTTGTGCTAACCTGTGCAACAAGGCACCTAAAATTTAATGCCATGTTTTAGGACACCTTGATGAGACCTGCAGAGTTGCTGTTGCCAACCTGGAGAGCAACATGCAGAGTACATTTGTCTGTTTTTCTACTTTCTGGTTTTGCACTCCCAGACATTTTATCCCTTCTGCTAACACACACCAGACACTTCTATTACTGTTGCCTTTTAGTGCTGGGATTTAGTTTCAGGTGTTACTTTACTTTTTGAGGGCAGGGCTCAGTGGGACACTCTAAGCTGCACAGTTGCTACAGCGATTTCCTCTGTACAGCTATAGATAGGATTGAGAAGCATCTAATTTAGTTGTGCCTTCTAGTTTAGCTTGCTGCTTTGCAGGGGAGGAGTTAGGAGCTACAGAAAAGGCGAAGTAGCATAATTGAAGTCCACACCTGATTACCTTCATCTGGATTGCCCAGTTCATTACTGACACACATTCTGCCTGCTACCCCCTGGCTCAGGCAGCTGAGCTGGCTGCTTTCTGCCAATCTCATGCCCCTCACTACTGACACTGACATATCTCATGTCAGAGCAGAGGGCTGCACTTGTCATTGCAGGAATACAGAAAAAAAGCCTGTGGAAGATGAATTTAAGTGACTGTCCTTAGCAGCACAAATATACACCTGACCTATGGCAAGGTACATAGGAACACAAGAAGAACAGTTTAAACCTAATCCTATGATTTGCCTTCTATGTCCCATTTGATGAAACCCAAATTTGTCAGCTGTTAGCTGTCAGCTGATCAATTACATGGGTATACTGGCAATAGAAACATCACTCCAGCAGGGGATTTGTAGCAAATTGATAGCATTGAAATCTTTTTGTGATAATATATCTGTATCTATATCTATATAGCTCTATTTTTCCATCACTGCATTATTAAAGATGAAATGCAATAGAACAAGAGTGTCTAATACATCTTAGTTGGCTTCTTCACTGATATCTTTCTAAAATATCCCAGCTACTTGGAAAATACATAAAACTTTCCTAATAGCATCACATAGAGTTTAAATTTAAAAATGTCTGCAAGAAGATCTCTCTTCTCCTTAAAACTATGTCTAAATGTCTTAAAACAGTGTCTAACAAAGACACTGAATCTATTGTGTGACTCTGCAAAGTAATCAAACTGAGTTTATGTAAGTGTTCTCTTTTATGGGGAAATCTCACTCGTGCTGGAAACAATAGCAAAGTATTCATTAATTTTAATAGAAACAGGATTTCCCTCGTACATTTTTTATTTCATTTTGGTTTTTTTTATGGACAAACTATTGAAATTATATGAATTGAGTTGGTTATATATAGTACTGACTGGTCTATAAAAATACACAGACACATACCTGTGCACATAGAGTAAAAGTAATCACTGTCACAAAGAAAATATTGTTGCAATATAATAATTTGTGTATTGAGAACACTGTCAATAACAGGGTTCTCAATACACGAATAAATTCTTTAGAATAGACAGTCCCCAGTGCTGTAGAATAAATACAAATGAAGTCTACAAGATTTTAGTGCAGCTTTGCAGACCTCCCTTTCCACTGCTTGGCTTTTTTCTTTGGGCACTGATTTACTTCTTGTATTCTAGACTACATTCTCTTCTTTTCTGGAAGGAGAAAATTTGTTTTGCTGATTTCACTTAAACCTTTGTCATTGGATATTTCCACTCCTAAAAAAAAGCACTACCACTTACAGACCACAAAAATATATTCACTCAGCAATTTTCCATGATACTTCAGTTTTAAAGTTAACAATAGTATAATTTCACCTGAATAGAAGTAGATTTCCTGAATCACTACGCATGGAGAATTTTTTTTCTAGCACTGCATTGCTCATAGCAAGTAATGAAAATATTCAAGTGAGGTATTGGTTTTGTGATGGAAAGCTGATCTTGATGATGTATGAAAGGAACATCAGGACAAAATCTCTCATATAAAGGAAAATGGCACAAGACTATGAGGCTGACATGATGTGCAAATGGAAATCCATGTGATATATATAGTAAAAAGATTGAATTGTCATATTCTAGGCCCATTATTCTTAACAGATTCCAGAAGGATTCTCCTCTGAAGATGCAATTTTTCCATCTCATTGCCAAGTGCCACATTTTTTTCAGATAGGTTTGCATGATTCCATCATCTTGGAGCAGAGCTCAGGGTGTGATGCTTTGGTTCCTGACTGCGTCATGCTGCATAACTGGGTGAAAATAGTTCACACATTTGTCATGACGCAGTCCAGCATCTGTAGCTGCACAGCATTCTCCACTTTTGTACTTAGAGTTTAGTGGATTCATAAACAAATCCATATGACCTATGGTTATGTTACTCTATGGTAATTCTTTTCCATGGCATGTATCTTCAGCACAGCCCAAGTACAGATCACTCCTCTGGCTGCTGTCCTCTGTGCGAATGGATCATGCACCCTCTTTGTTACCTGTCTCGAGGTTATTCAGGTCTTTTCTCTGCAGTTTTACTTACCAGTTCCACCATGACCAGAAGGGGATCTTTTACCCAAGAAAAGTACATCAGTGGCAAATAATTAACAAAAGTCATATATGCAAAATAGATTTGAAATTTCTTCACCTCTGCTTTTAAGGTGTATTATTTACTGCTGCACTGACAATTATCTTGATAATAGAAAAGGTATTTAACGTATTTTGTTTTCTCTTTTTATAAGGTCTAGGTGCAATTGTTCAATCCAAAGTTTATGTGGCTCTGCTGCAGCGCATTACAGTCTTCACTTTTCCTGAAAATGGCATCGTCTGAGTCTTTGCCTTAGAAAACCCTTTTTTCTCCACTGACTCCTCAGACTATATGAGTACACATCTTGATTTGAGTTACAGTAGTGTTCGCATGCCAAATTTTTCTTCTGTATTTGGACTCTATAGGATAGTCATCAAAATACCAAGAAACTAAAATGCCTTTTTTAAAAAAAGCTATTATAAGTGATTCTTATCTTAAAATAAAAGAATGATTGCGGTGCCTGCCATGGTCACAGTTTAAAATGTTGATGTCTCACAATTCTCTTTTGAAGCTCTCCTACTGTATATACAAAAACATCCCATTG
Source organism: Cnemophilus loriae (assembly GCA_013397755.1). Lineage (NCBI taxonomy): Eukaryota > Metazoa > Chordata > Aves > Passeriformes > Corvidae > Cnemophilus > Cnemophilus loriae. The sequence goes on along the minus strand of VZTF01007877.1, from coordinate 3,028,361 downwards.
TTTTTGCTCTTTTGAGAAATACAACTGCTGCTGTAGCCTGTTGTGAAATTAATTTTATAAATTTGTTTCCTGTTCAAAGGCTGGGTGCTCTAAGACAGCAGGGGATGTAATTAAAAACCCTTTAAAAAATTCATGGATATAATAAAGCTAACCAAGCCATTTCAGAAGTATGGTTTGTGTAATTGAGAAATAATGAAGTGATGCTTGTGGAGGTCCATGCTGGCATCTGCTCTGAAGTGCAGCAGAGCATTTGCAAAGCTTAGAAAGACACAGAAATAGGAGCATCCTTGAAAGACAAAAAGTATGAAGTCCATCTGACGATTTAGCCAAAGCGCATTATGACTTGATGGGGAGAGTAAAGAGAATGTTTCACTGGGCTTGAAGGAATATAAAACTCACCCACACCCTTTCTTCTGAAAACAATAGCTCAACAGCTACAAGTGCTTGGCAAGTTAAGCCATGCAGGCAGTAGGAGGTACAGGGATTATGTAATTCTTCAACTATCTCCCATTTTCATGAAAATGGGTCAGCACAGCTTGTACATAGAGTCTACTATAGGCCATAGTTTCTATTTATCTGTAATTGCCTAGCCCTGCTATGCTTGGTACTGTGCTCCCACTGTTTTTTATAGACTTGGCTTCACTTAAGAAAAAGATTGGAAGAGGTTTAATGGCTGTCAGGGTGGCTGAAAATAGTTCTAAAGAGAGTCAGATATGAAACGGAAACTTCTCTTGAAGAACTGGCTGCTCCTGGGCACATCCAAAGGATCTGCAGGCTGAGCACATTGGTTTTTGGGAATGAGTGAATCATTAGCGTATGGTGGAGAGTGCTGATGGGTTGGTACAACTGCCTGCTTGGCTTTCATGGGCCAGGAGAGCACAGATTATGGGGCTGGCATTTTGCTGCATTTCTATTTTCTCAGGGTATGTAAAGAGCTGTTCTTTTCAAAGTCAAATTTAAATAGAAGTAGAAGCTACCTTAAAGCCATATTGCCCCCTGCATTTATATTCTAGTATTGCTCTGAGCACAGAGATGAAATAAAACAGGATCAGGCTCATATTTTTTCTCTCCTTATCTCCCTTGCTTCTTTATATTTCCCAAATAAGTGTTCACCTGTGAACCCCTTTTACAGAGTAATTTCCCAAGGCTTATGAACTGACTTCCTAGTCACTTGACTGTTTTACAAACCTCTTATGTAGCATTTCTTTACTATGTATAAGGATTCCCTTCATGAAATTATTTTCCTGTATTCTTTAAAGCCCTGTAAAAGTGTATCCACATGGCAGTTACTCCATTAGCTACCTCCTCCTGATTTTTTAAGAGGACTGGCTGTGTACGATAGTTATCCTCCTGAGATTTCAACTAACTTCTCAACTGCTTACTGACTTTTACCTTTGATATAGCCATAAAACAATTTTTAAAGGAAATGTACTCTTCAAGAGTTTCATTCCTTGTGGTTATGCCAGCTCTTTCAGAAATGAACAGCTGGTAAATTCGCTGAAGCAGACCTGTGTGGTGCCACATTATGGAGTGCTTTCTTGGAGCAGAACAATACATTATAACTTTAGCCACAAAGTGCAATCTAAAAATAATTCTACTTTGCTCCAGGGATGTGTATGGATTGATTATTTTTCTCCTTTAGAGGTGATTTAAGCTGTTAAAACATAGGATGAGTTCAAGAAAGGGAAATGTGATTAGACCAGGTGCATTATATCTTTATGAGCTTCCGGCTTTCTTGTAAGAATTGTTAGTTTTAGCTTTGAAATGAATCACTTATAATTTGCGTGCTTAAATAAGACTTTACTTCTGGCAAACAATTAATATTGAAGTTTTAATGCGGAGGAGTGGAAATGAAAAACATGACTGTCAGGTGACTTTGTTTAATTTTATTTAAGATGGAGCTGTGTTTAATGCTTAATGTTTAATGTTTGATTGTTCATTGTCTTTGGCACTGGAAATACAACACAGTTCACTCAGTCTCCATGACCTAATAAAATGTCTTTAGAATATGAAGTTGAGATCCATATTTTGTGCATGGCATGAACCGACAAGGAAACAAAAAGAAGTGGGCAGGGCTCTTCCTGAGCTGCTGGACTCCACCGAAGACAAGCATGTGCCTGGTAATGCATCAGGCTTTGGTGATGTTCACGGGAGGAGAGGGGGCATTGCAGGGTTCTGCTCTCCACAGCTGTCTCTCTTGCCAGTCAGTGTGTGAGGTGCCTCAGCCGTGCTCCTCTCTGCCCAACATCTGCCTTCCTGCACACACTTCTGCAGAGTGTTTCTTCCACAAAGGACAGCCCTTTACATGCTGTTAAACTCCACTTCTGTCCACCTTTGGCAAAGCTTCTTAAATAACTGCTATTTCTTTGCCCTTGCCTCTTCCCAATATGCAAGTACCCAAGAATGCCAGTGTGTCAGCTGGACTTCTGTCAGGTCCTGGAGGTAAATGAGATTGTAATTACTTGCATGATCTGTGGAGCAAGAGCTAGAGAAATCCGGCAACAACATTAACAGCATTTTTTTCTTAAATTAAATTCAAAGCAGAAGAATATTGCTACTTGCACAGTGAATACTCTGTTATGGTTTCAATAGTTCTGTCATGTTGAAGAGTTCAAGAAGTATTTGGATGGTGCTCTCAGGAACATGGTGTGACTTTTGGGGATGATCCTGTGCAGGGCTAAGTGTTGGATTTGATCCTTGCGGGTTGCTTCCAACTCAGCATATTGCTCCCACTCAGTGGGATTCTGGAATTCTGTGAATACTGAATACATACTGTAGTTTAAAAATACAGTCTGGTCCATGATATAACGGTTTTTAATGCTGCCCCACAATTTGAATCTTTAGGGTCTCTTAAATTCCCTTGAAGACAGTCCTAACTCAGTTGACGAAGGTGCCAAAGGTGGATGATAGTTTTTGGCAGCTGGCTAGAGAGCATCTAAAATATTTGATATTGGGAGGGTTTTTGAAAATGACCAAAGCCCCAAATCACTTGCTACTTCATTAGCATCAGTAACCATAATGTAACAAAAAGTTTGCGTATAAATTGTCATAATTTGGTGCTTCAAAGATGAATTGGGCACCACAAAGGTGGCAATAAGGCTGCTTCAGACTTCTTTCAGCATGACTTTAAAATATTTTGTGGATTTGAAGATTTCTTGATAACCACCAAAATTGTAAACGTGATTGTACTATATGTAGGGATTGTGAAATAAGTCTGAAATAATTCTTCATGGGGGATAAGAGAGTGGTGACAAACCAGGGAATGCAAATGGACTTTTTTCACCAAAAGTGATTCATGTTTGGGATAGACCCAGAGGCTATGTCTAAACAGGAGACTTGGAACCACGGACATACTTATGGGTCAACAAAAGTACTGCAGCCAGCTCCACAGCAGATATAAATTGCTGACAGCACTCCCCCCCTTTTTCTGCTTCTGCAGAAAACGGGGCAGATGAAGAACAGTTTGTACAGCCCAGTGGTTAGATGCAGAGTCTGAATAAAACAGTAAAATTCCCATGGATGTCTATAACTCTTGTAGTTTCATATAACTGCTGAGTTATACTCAGGAATTTAATAAAAATATGTGTCTGATTTATTGTCCTGGCTGGAAGTCAATAGAGGACATTCGGCAGCAGCAATGTCCATTAGTATTGCCATGGCATACATACAAGGAAGCTTTCACTAGTTGTGCTGCAAACCTAGTTTTCCATTTTGAAGAACAACAGAGGTGTTTGAGAAAGATGCTTCTGTATCAGTTGTAGTATTATTCAGAAAATAGAATTTAAAGGGAGAAAAAAAATCACCAGTTGTCACGTTTGTCACTTGAATGGGAGGTTATCCCGAAGGAGACTGGCAACAGGAGTTATTAACTCAGCTGCTCTGTTAGGGCTGTTTTTTGAGAAAGATTATAAACTAAAAATTTGACTAAACTTTTTCTTTACAGATGAATGAGGCTATATTATCATGAAGTACTGATAAGGCTGGAAACTACGATGGATGCTTACACCAAAACCATATTAGAGATCAGTATTTTCTTCTGTAAGGAAGAGGAAGGAACTGATTTTTTAATTTTTTCCCTATTGTCTGGGATGGGGATTCTGAACTTCTGTATGTCCAAGGAAAGACTTTAACAGATTAAGAGTTATTCTACACAACTGGCAAACTGCACTCGTTCACACCCCACAGATGGACATGCTTTGTGGAATTTGCTTTGCTCTACTGAATGCTAATTTCTGCATGTAGGACAAATTTAAGGGGCCAGTTAGCAAACTGAGGGGTTTCTGTGAGTTTTATATTCCTGATCTTAGTTCTAATTGCGGATGGCATTTCCTGTGAATTTCTCTATGTCCTGGAGTCAAATGCTTGCTTTCACTTTCTCTTCTTGCTCATGATGTCACATTTTCGATGAAATAACAACTAAATGAAGGACACACACATGTCCAAGGAGACCAGATAGCATTTCACACTAAGTAAAATTTGCATATATTTATTATTGTTGCTCTTTCTTATCCTTATAAGAATACTTGTGCTTCATTAAGTGTTTTTCAGCAGGGTGAAAATGCAGAGTGAGCGCCCACTGTTCCACCAGCATGGTGCCCCAGGAAGACAAGGCTGTATGGGGGGGACTGAGTCTACCACCATCTCTTATCTCACTTTGCTCTTCTACTTGCCATTAGCTCAGAGTTCAAGAGCTGGTGATGGTGGACTTGTTTTACCTGCTGAGTGAACACAAGATGACCTAAAAAAAGGGGATATTTCAGCATAATGACATCATCAGGCTAGGTGATTTACTACTGGGGAAAGAGCCCACTGCAGCTTTTCTGATCATGTTTCAAGGTTTTGCCTCTTTTCTCTCCAACCCTCCAAATAATAATGATGTAATATATTAAATTAAGTGGTAACGATGTATGAAGCTGTGGTTATCATTAAATATTTATGCTTCTGGTGTGTTATAAACACACAGTGCAGCCCTAATTAACCATAGGTAGTCTACAATTATCCCTAATTACCCTAATTGGAATTGGCTCATTATGGGAAATAGAATAGAATTTGTTTTCTGTTTGGTACTGAAAAATAGAGTTGGCAATTAACTAAAAACAGCAGCCGCTTCATCCAACTTAAAAAAATTATATTGCCCTCTTAGAGCCTGTCACAGTTCCCACAACTGGAGCAGTTTTGCAAACAAAGCCAATAATCAGATCTGGCTTCCAAAGAACACATACTTTCATAACCTTGTCTCTCTGTCAGTGCTGATTGATAACTGTGATGCACAGAGGTCCATAAAAAAGCCCAAAGGGCTATCCAAAGCACCCAGAGACACACAGATCTTTTGCTTTGTGGAGCTATTAGAGGAGTCATGGGAGCAGTGAGAAAGTACATGCTTTCTTTTCCTCTGGGAATAATTCAGCTGTGGACATGGAGAGACCTTGCCTTGTTTAAGCATGACAAGCAATATTTCTGACCGCTCCTCTCCTCCCTTGGCCCCTGGGAAACCTTGCAAGTGTAAGACAGGGAGATCCCATGCTATTTGCAAGAGAGCAGCCCTACTCTTTTGGAGCTGTCACAGGCAACTGGATCTCTCCAATAGCCCAGGGCACTTGGCAGTCATTCCAAATGCTCATTCCTGGGGTCTTACCAGCAAGAGAGAGCAATACTCATGTGTAGGATGTGGCAGGTGTATCCAAATGCTGTTGGGCACCATCCTGAACCAAAGAAGAGATGGGATCACTGGACTAGACTGATTCCTGCTGGCCAAGGCTGTGGCTGGACATGCGGCTCTGCTGCTGCTGCTGCTTAGCTGAATAAAGGTGGTGTTGTCCCCAGATGCCCATCTCTACCCCTCCTTCCCCACCAGACAACCCTGACCCCTTACACACCAATGTCAGGGTGCTGGCAATAGCAGGAAGCACACACAGCCTTACATGAACTGCTCCTGGCAGAAGAGGATCTATAATTGCAGGATGAGGATTGAGGACAGAATACTGCTACTTAGAGGAATCTCCTGTTTCTAATTTTATTTGCCTATCTGTTCATAAATGTCATGAAAAATTAAATAAAAAAGAAGTGTGGGGTGTTACAAAGTCCTGTCATACAAATGTATCTTCTAAGTCATAAATTAATGATTTGTTTTCTCCATCTGCTTTGCCTGATACAGACAGGAACAGTCTGCTTTTGCTGAGAGTGGAAATGCCTCTGCTGAAACGATCTTGTGGAAATAGGAAGACGCAAGAAGAAAATGTTCAAGTAGCCTGTAGAAGCCTGCACACTGCTACAAACAGAAGGAAAGTTCACAAAAGGAAACAGGAGCTGGAGAATAGTGATTGATCCCTATCATATGTTATGCCCTCATGTGGTATATACGTGTCTGTTTTCCACAATTAATGAAAACCTACTTTTAAATTTTTTTTTTACTCTACTTCTAAAACATGACCTGCCTTTCTTTTTGTCATGTCTATGACTTTCAAAGTTTTTGGGACTTTGGGCCATTCTTTCCAGTGTGGTTTTTATTTTTTGCAGCAATTACATTAGCTGCCATCTCCAAAGAGGAAACCAGTTTTTCCAGTTATAAATGAAGTTAACTGTGAAAAGTGAGAAAAGGAAGATGCTGAAGATGTGCCTGAGCAGTATTTCTACAGCACTCCCAACAGGTAATACAAGCTTATGCTTTGGAGACGGTGAACAATGTGGGCTTGGGTCAGAGTAAATAAGGTAAGTCCTGTAATTCTAGTTAAATGATTTTTTTCTTTATTGTGGGAAATAAATTTATCTAAATTGCTTTTCTCTGTTTTTCAAATATCTTGAAGTTGGAGGCTAGCAAAACTTTGTGGGTAGATGTCAGCTATTTGCCTGTGGTTATGCCTGGAGTAAGGAGGCAGGGCTATTGCACAGGGAGGTTGTTGGTGAGGTTTTCTACATCTGCATGGTGACTTTCAGAAGACCTTAGGGGCAGAAGGTGGGGAAATATGTTAGTCTCATTGGGAGAATTAGCCCTGAGTCTTACCATGATCTTTGCTTCCTCTCCAGCCTCTAATGGGGTATGTTGGGACTTTGTGGGGCTGAGGCAAGTGAAGGCATAGTAGAGACTGGTGAGATTATAGAAAACAGTATTTTTGCTTGTTAGGCACTCAGGAGGAAGGTAACTGAGGCAACACCTGACTGGAGAAAGAGCAAGAAAGAGCAAATGTCTTTGCAAGGACAGTTGATGGAGTAAATTGAAAAATGATGGCTATCTTTCACAGAAATATAAAAATTGTATTTAAAACTATGCACATGCATGTCAAATTTATCTTTTAATTTTTCTCCCTTAGCTCATCCGCATGTTCCCACCTCTTGTATTTCCCCTTGTATAAAGCATCTTCATTTCAACAGTCTTCTCTGTGAAACTCTTCTTTCACTCCCAAGCATTTCTAGCAGAACTCAGCACAGTGTGACTTGCACATGACATCCTGCTCAGGCCCCACAAGGGATGGAGACCCTGGCCAGGTTGCTTCGTTACCAAGGAGGGCTGCAAAGTTATCACTCAAATCAACCCCCTCCTGCTGGGTTGCCCCAGATGTTCATGTTTTTATGAAGGAGCCAGTTCACTTAGTCTCTATTTTCAGGTTTGTGCTAGCAGCCCCTAAAAATTAACATTGAAGATGGAGGTGAAAGGACATCTGTCAAGGTGAAGGTCTTCACAGACAAACAGAGTTTTGGCTCTAAACGGAGTTTACCGGCCAGTACTACCACAGGGACTGCAGACATGGATTTTCTGAGCAGTGCAGATTGTCACAAGAACCCTAAATATGATCCTTTTTCTATTTGCTTGTTTTTGAAGTACCCCAAATTTTTAATAGCTTAAGCAAGCATCAGTTGCATTTTATGAACTTGTTCCCCCTTTGGTGTTGAATCATGTATACAGAGGAATATAATGGCAGAAGGAAAACCAAAGCACAATATCTGGAAAGACTGCTTGAAAACCTCTGCAAACCAGAATGAGGTTTAGGTGAAGTGTCTAAGCAAATGTAGCCTCCTTCAGGATTACAAAGGGCATTGCCATCCAGAAATTTTGGCACCAGTTGTCTGCAAGCTAATTCTGATTCTAGAAGCGAGCTGGCCCTCACAGCATGACTCTGCCTTGGTTCACTATCCTTCCTAAGCAGCAGCAGGTTTGATTTGCATTGAATGTCTCCTTGCTCCCTTGGCAATACCCTTCTCCATCATTCAGTGTAAGGGCATTTTTACATGATACTGCATTGTGCTATATAAACATAACCTTTAAATTTTATTTGATTTTCTAAAATAAATTTAACTGCTTAATAATTACCAAAATGACATACAGCTTTTGCTTTTTGTTTTGAAATATAAATACTTGTTTCAATTCCATACTCTAGTAAGAGATACGCTATTTTTAATGGGCTCAGACACATCATTAAAACATTTTAGATGTTACCACTGTATCCCCATTTTTCTTTCAGTTTTTAATTTGTTCCAGCACTCCTTTCTTTGGCAAGAAACTCACTTGCATAAGCTGTTGGATCAGCTTTTCACTGATTTTGAACTCAGTGATTTTTTTGCTTCAGCAAAAAGGAAGAGCTGAGTAAAAGAGATTTTAGTTTAGAAATATTTCTTCTCCTCCAGGAATTTGGGTGTCCATGAACTCCAGCAAGAATGGAGACTCTTAGCACTTTGCAGGATTGACTTGCTCCTGTCACCTTATCCAGGTTCCAAGCATCTATGCTGCTGCAGTGTCATTCCCACTTGTCCTGTTTCTCACCCTGTGCTTTTCTGACTCTTTTCTTTAAATAAAGGCATTGGTTTTCTTGGAAGAAGTTGCAAAACCTACCCCTCCATCTGCCACAAATATCCTGTAAGATGCAATACAGCTAATGTCTCAGAAGTGTGCTTTTTCTTTTTAGTGGGCATGTAAAGTGCTGCTAATCATTAGTGGGTGTTTAAGGTAAATGAAAGCCAAGCTGATGAGTGAGCGATGCCCGGCAGGTAAATCCGTTGTTCTCCCAGTTGCTGTTATTAGTTGACATTGCTTGCACTGACTCCTTCCTTGCTTTGCTTGCATGGAGTACTAGGGAGACAAGGAAAATATTTATTAGAATTATAATACCACAATAACTTAAGACATTTTTCCTTTGTTGGGACTCATTCTAAAGCAGTACATTACAATGGAAAATGCAGTCGTCTGCAACAGGCACTGCAGCAAAGCAAACCTTGAAGTGCTCTTGAAAGCTCTCAGTGGTTCCTCTTGTGGGACTTGTTGAATGTAACGATTGCCATAAGTGACTGACGTTGCTCAGTCTCACAGATATCAAACTTGAATGCACAGCTGGCTCTGTGGGGCTTTGTAACACTTCTGTTCACCTTGGTAGAGCCAGGTTCCAGATGGAAAATTTAAATTCTGTGAGAGAGCCCACGTGAAAACCTTGTGTCCCTGAAGCCAGGCTGAGTTATGTGTCCAGATTCTCAGGGGACAGTTGTTTTATGCTTTCATTTTCAGGAGATTTCAGTCTTAAGGTGAACTTGATTCCAGGCTTCAGACAGCCTTTACAAGCATACAACCCATGAAGCAGGAGGCTAACTTTGGATTTGATCCACCGTCGACCAACAGCTCACTGTTGATGGGTGTTGAATGTGGTCTGCTGGAGGCAACCCTGTCTCGAAAAGTCCCTACACTAACGGTCAGTAGGAGCTGTGAAGGCAAAAGACAAGAAACACAGCTCAAGGCACGTTCCTTACAGCATTGTCCTGAGCCTCCATTGCTGACACCATTCAGGACAGTCTCCTGGGGTAAGTGGCTCTTTGCTCTAACCCAGTGGGACTGTTCCTGTGTGCTTCCTCGGGTAAATGATTCAATTTCTGTGCATCTCCACTTCCAGATATAAAATACAGGATAATGGCTCACCTTAACTCTGTGCATATGACAGGTAAATCAGGGTAGACATCTACAAATATTTAGGCATCTGAAGATGCAAACTATCACACAATAAGGTTTTCAAAATGTCACAGGTATCTAACTTCTCCTGGAGTGAATCACAGTGAATCACCTCAAACACTTGCTGCTCATATGGGGCTCAGCTCCCAAAGGTTGTGTGAAAGGAGTTTGCACAAAGCTTTGACTCTTCTTGCAAACACAAATATGATTTTGTTTTGTTTTTCTTAAAAAATGAGACTACTTTTGTTCAAGTTTTTCACTGAAATGAAGATTTACATGCACAAGCTTAAATAACACCCTCTTTTCACCTGCCTATCATTGCTCCATACAGTTAGCTGACTTTTCAACGGGTTTAAAGATTAAAATATGCATTAATTTGCAACTCCCTTTCTTTTGTCAAGTCTTGGTCACAAATGCAGCTTTATAAAGGCATCTGGTTGATATGATTCAGAACATGTTTTACAAAACCACTTGACTCTGTGGAGAGATTTGATTTCTTTGTCAGGGAGAGTGACTGACAACGAAAACCCACATAATCTAAAAGGAGATTCAGAGACAGGATCTGACAGTCCATCACGACAGACCTGTTGCGTTAGCAAAGCCCTGTGCAGGAATCCTGCACCGGGCTCAGTGATGGGGGCAGGCACTGGATCAGGTGATGAAGGCGCACGACGAGCGTGCCAGACGATGCGCTGAGGATGGCAGGGGAAGCCTGTGGTGTGGGAGAGGCTGTGAATCCACTGCTGCCAGAGCATCTGTCCCTGAGCGGTGCCTGTCCCCAGTGCCAGCCCCGGCTGTGGTGCAGCTCCCCCTGCCCAGGGACGCCAGGCACTAGGCACAGCTGCTTGGAGGCCCTGCTGGTGGGTGTGAGGGGGAGGACAGGAATGAATCTTGTGATCGTGTGTGGGACTCAGTGGGTCTGGCACCACCTCAAGCAGATGTTTTTGGCCGCTGCTCCAGTAGGCTGAGCTGGGAAACAGCACCAAGTTTCAGCTCAGCAAGTCTCTCCAAGCTGTGCCGTGAGTGTGGCCGAGTGCTGTGGACGTGGATTCGCAGAGCTGAATCTTTGCTGCAGCCTTCATCTGGGACAACTGCTCAGAAACCTGGGTGAGTCATGTTACCAGTGCAAAGTGCTGAATCATGCACCTACCAAATCTGTCAGCAAAAAAATTTATAGGTAAAAAATAAGTCAGTACACCTCTTTAAAGTGTTGGCAGCATTTTATCGGGATAAGTATTTGGATCTTGTAACTGTATGAGCTTTCCAAAGTATTAATTTAATTGCACAGCCACCTTCTTATCTAATTTGCCCCTAGCCAGATCTTAAAAACGATTTAAACTTCAAAGACGATACTAATACCACATGCACAAAGACACTTGGAAAAACTATTTCTTTGAAATGTAACAGATTACAAACTAGTGTTGATTCCCTGTGCTTTCCTTGCAGCATTAGCTCTTCTGTGGGCATGGAGTGCTCTTGTAATTTGTCAACCGCTACCACCATTTAGGATCAGTTAAGCTTTCTCACATTAATTAAAAACTGTAATTAAATAACCAAAAAAGCCCCTCACTATGACTCAGTCGCAGAGTGTGCATCTGGCCCTTGTTTGAGATGGGGGAAAAAAAAGTGCAGTTATGTCAGAAATTTCCGGGATGTTTTCTTTTGATTACCTCATAAAGGCACTCTGCTGAAATGGTAATGGCTGGGAAATAAAAGAGAGAGAAAGACATCTTTTATTGAGGTGGAAAGGACTGTGGCAAATCCTTCTACTTACATTGCATTTTTATCTCAGAGTGCAGTACAGGACTAAGAGATTATGAACAGTAGCTGCAAAATAAATATTCTTTTAAAATATCATTTAATGTTTAGGCCTGTAAACATCTCAGTGAACTTTACTTAAAAAGATTCCTCTCCCTGAGAGGAATCCCACTCTACTCTTACATATTGAGACAAAAGAGGAAGATGAGTGCTAAAGAAGCAGATTTACCCTTGAAAATGGCTACTACTGTATTTTATGGCTATATATTTATGTATTTTAAAAGATTAAGGTATGGTTTCTGAGTATATTTGTGAAAGAAGGAAGAGGTCTGTGCATAAGCTTTATAGTATTGCATAATCGTATCTGCCACCACTAATAACATTTTACCCCTTTTTGTTTTAGTGAGCATATGAAACAGGGAGGGTAGGATACATCAACTTCTGTCTTTTGATGGAGATGATGTACATTTTATAGTTAAAGCTTTCTAACAATTAAACTGTCCTGATTGTAAAGGCAATACTTATGTCCTCATAACTCCCCATCTAGATTTCATGAGAACTGTTTAAAAACATTTGTTGAACAGCTGTCTCTAGAAGGAAGAGTGCACTAGAGAAAAGTATTCCTTAAATGGATACAGATTTTGGTGGACTGCTGTTTTTAGCTCTTCTTAAAAAAAAGATTTCAGAGTGAAAATATGTTCACTTCTAAATACACTTATTTTTCTACAAAAAAGAGGTTCAAAATGGTATTTATTAAGCAGAAAATTTGGAGTTACACGAAGTAATTTTTTGAAGGTGGGAAGCATGTGTGATAACTGCTGGCTTTAGAGTTCAGTTTAGTTTGAAAGAAAAAAGATGATCTCTTCCATGACAGAAATTCCCTTTTTATCAGCTCAAGATTATTATTTCTATCATGGTAGATGGCAAAAGAGTAATTTCTTTGTTTGTTTACTTTTTGTTTATTCCTATGTTCGGGTGAAAAACACAGCTTAGGAGACTGTGATGTGACTTGTGAAACCATAGTCATAACACCACAGACTGGCTGGGGTTGGATATGAGTTTACAGATCATCTAATCCAACTCCTCATCTTCCAGTGGGCCAGATTGCTCTGAGCCCATTCACCCTGGCCTTGAACACTTCCAGCAATGGGATATCCACAGCTTTTCTGGGCAACCTGTGCCAGTGTCTCACCACCATCACAGTAAAGAATCTCCTTCTAGTATCTTACCTAAACCTGCCCTCTTTAAGTTTAAAACCATTGCCCCTTCTCCTGTCACTGCAGGGGTTGGTAAAACGTCCCTTTCCAGCTCTCTTATAAGTCCACTTTTATATATTGAAAGGCCACAAAGAGGTCATCCTGGAGCTTTCCCTTCTCCAAGATGAACAGCCCCAGCTCTCAGCCTGTCTTCATGGGAGAAGTGCTCCAGCCCTCTGATCATCTTCATGACCGTCCTGTGGACTTCTGTGCAGACTAAAGGAAAGAAATATATATTCTATACTTTATCTGGTTCCCTCTTCCCATGCAGGTAAATCTCAAGAATTAGAGAAGGGGAAGACCAAAGAAACACTCCTCTGAAATGGTAGTTGACAGAGGGAGTTGTGTAAGCACAATCTGGACTGCTATGAGTCTGCTGAACGTGATCTGTTAAAATTTGTATCACTGCTTTTCCATTAATTCTGAAGACAGTAAATTGCAAGGTTGCATTTGTTCTAAGTTTGTCAGATGTAGCCATTTGTCCACCATTTCCAGGAGGCAGAAATGGCTACACTTGGGCAGGAAGGCAAAATCATGACCCAAAAGCAAAGAAGGGGATTTTGGTAGTAGTATGAAGCACTTCTACCGAATGTGCTTTGCAAGAGAAGTATTTTAAGAAATGGGATTTCTGTTTCCAATTATAAAAACCTTAAGAAGTTATTAGAAATGCAAAGCTGTGTACATCAGCTTCAGAGGCACTATGGATAATTTATGCGTGTGTATGGGAAAAGGTGAGATGCCTTATCCTTGCAATCTATATTTTTCTGATGAGACAGTCCTTTCTGCAGGTTCTGGCCCCAGATCCAGCATGTTGCTTAATAACCTGAAGGTTCCTGGTGGCAGGAGCAAGAGTTAAAGCAAAATCATGCCAGAGGACCTGGATCCTAGTGACACCACGGTGGCCTGAGAGGTCTCTGCTCAGTGCATGTCTCTGCTTCTGGAAAGGGAGGAGCAGGTGGGGCATGACGTGTCCTCACTGCATGGTTGAGGGTCAAGTTGAGAAACCTGGATCACACTGAAGTGAACACCTACATCCAAATCATGCAGCACAGTGTTACACAGAGATACCAGCTCATGCCAAAACATACTGTCTCCATGTGAAAACACATCTACTCTCTCCATATGGAAAGACATCTACTCTCCACAAGGTTGATTAGCTCAAGCACAACACAAGGGCAACCTACACCACCAGAGCTATCTCTTTTTATGTTAATTTGAGCTAAATCTGTCTGTTATGCCTTATTACAGCACGTAGACATATCCTTTCATTTTCTGTATTTATATCTGACAGAATTCATTAAAATCACCCATGTCTGTCTCCTGGTAAAATTTAGCCGTTTCACATTTTAGATGAAAATCAGAATTCAGGATGAAAGGAAGCCAAGGTAGGGACTTTCTAATAAGGAGCCTATGCAGTCTGTGGACTGCTATGAACTCTTTTCAGTTTTTCTAGGCATATTTTCAGGTTTTTGGTTGCTTAGCTCTCAGAATCCATGCACTAATTTGAAGCAGCCGACTGATGTTCCATTTGTTCAGTGTATATCTGTGCTGACCAGCTTTGCAGCTACATTGAATGTTTGCTAAAATCTCCTCACCTGTGTACTGGAAAATGCCTCTTCTGAGAATTGTTCAAAACACATAGTCAGTCCATGGCCCAATCTTCTTTGTAAACCGGACAGATGAAACAGAGAAAACAAGAGAATGGTAATTTTACAAGTCCGTGCAGTATCTTTACAAACAATGATTCTACGTTTCTCTCAATGAACAGTTAATAGCAGTGGGTTTCAGAAACATATTCTACAGTGGTATAAACTAACATTTCAGTAGACATGAAAAAGAAAACATGTCTCTTTCTCAGTGGAAAAGTACTGTAAGAAATAAAATTGTGTTTCATTCTATAAAAAGTTTCCTTACAAGTAAGACCTCTGACATTCGATCCTCTCAAATATTTGTATCAAAAAAGGTTTTTAAATTTCTACCAGAGCTCTGCTTGAAGTTTATTTGGATAACTTGTTAAGTTTGCCTGTTGATGGCTGTGCTATGACTGACTGTCACTGATCTGGCTGACTAAGCAGCCTCATTTTTGGACAGAGAGCTGTGTGGAAACCCTGAGGTAGGGAGAGGGCAATGTGAGTGAGATTCGAACATTAGATATCTGCATTTCAAACTAGTGCATCTTACCAAGACCCTTGAGAAGCAATGGATACTCTGTGATTCACATTGCACAAAGTGAATGAGACTGTGGTCTAGAAACCCCCCGGGCTGTGTAGATAGAGACATCTGTATTTGATAAGTACCAGCCTTGGCAATCATGGCAAGCAGAGTCACAGTAAGACTTTGTTTGGTTCTGTTTTCACTACTGCCATGAAGCAGAAGGAGGGCCTATACAGGAGAAGGTAAATTCTGTCTGTTGTTTGTGGTTAGACCTGTGTTTGGAGAGCGTGTGCTTGGAAGGTGTCAGATATTAATTAAGTACACCAATTACAAAAGAAAACAATGAATGATGCCTGATGATTCCAGGGTCTGGATTTCAAGGGAGGTTTGGAATGAGACTACAGATGCTCCCTGCTTTGCCCCAGGCTACCACCACAGTTTAGCAGTTGATGGGATTTGCAGAAGTGCAAAAGGTCCAGTGTAGCTGATTAGCTTTTGTTTTCTGTCTCGTTTTCATTCTAGAACTGTGCAACGTCAAATGTCTTTATCAGCCCTCTCTCCCCTAGTCCTGAGTCCATTCAAGTACTTGTGTGAGTCAAGTCCGAGGGGAGGCTGCCCTTGCAAATGCGGGGCCAAGGCAGGCGCAGGGGAAGGGAGACACGTTGTCTGTAAAAGGTTCCATTGTAGGTGTGGAAAGACTGGCGGAGCTGCTTTGGCACTCAGGGCACAGTAATGGTTGCCTGCTTGCCGGTGCATGCTCCTTCTTGCCCCAGATTCAGAGCATTTGGCTCCTGGGCTGAGAAGGAGCGCGTAGAATTCTTCTGTTGGTTACCCTGTCCCAAAACTCCTAATGGAGTAATTTGGAGACCAGTTTGGGTTTTTTCTTCTTTAAAAAAATAACGACAAAGTTTTCCCCAGTTTCTCAGAAAAACAGGAGATGATTTCATCTTATCATAATTGCTGAATTTATTTTTAAGATAGGAGAGTGTCAAAAGCTGTAATCTTGCACGCCTTCTTTAATACATAACATCCTGATTGTAGTGGCCCTGAAAAATTAACAAGTATTCAAATAACCCTAACTGAAAAGGATGCGAGTCCACCATTATCCAGACTGCATGACTCATTAAAGTGAAGGGTGAAGAGCACAGCAGAGTGGCATTAATCACTCAGTTCTGCTACAAGAAGAAAAGCATTTTTGTGATACTTTATTTACAACATACCATATGCAGAATTAGCTGATGGTCTCACAAAGACTCTAGGGATGATGATGACAAAGGAACATCCCACTTCTAAATAATTTTGCAAGGCTATTTATTTCAATTTCATTTTAGACTTTGCATTTTGCTTGACAATAATACACAAAAGACACTCAGATTTTTTCTTTCTTGATGAAAAAGAAAAGCTTAATTTCCTGTTTAATGGCTTCTTCTCTCTTGGATTTTAGAATCTGACAAAAACTCACATAAGTCTGAAAATATAATTTCATGACTAGATTTTGTAAGACCAAGAGAGGAAAAACCCCCCAAACTTATGACAAGGCTTAAGGCACCTTTTTTACAGCAAGTTTTCAGATGAGTTATCTTGAAGATGCTCTCATAAAAGTTATATGGTATTAGCTGAGTTCTCATACCACAGGCAGCTGTGCTATTGGAAAAATGAAAACAAATGAGTGAAGTAAAACTCTGGATGCTTAGACTCTCTGAAGAATACCTGGGGTCAGAAAACAGAAAAGAAAAAGCAATCTGAATGGAGAAACAGACCAAGAGGGGTATCAGTGGCATTGTTTCTGACGACAGGTGGTACTGGTGTATTTGATGCATAAATGTTAAAAATTACCATTAAAGAAAATGTACCTGGTTCAGAATAAGATTACTGTTGATAGTTATTCTACCTTTACAAGGATCTTGGAGAAGACGGTTAGAGCCCTGGACTGTGTTGGGCAAAGGTTCATGTTGCACAGCACTGTTCATAAGTGAGGCAGCAGACAGAGAAAGTCTCAGATGTGGTTGATACTACAAAGTCCAAACACAGAAAAAAAGAGACTTGGTGCACGAAGAAGTGACAAATTCTAAATTGACGGTACAAAAAACAACATATGGAGCTTCATATGCTATGGCAAACACCATAAACTGTAGAATGGGCTGGCATTTGAAAAAATTTTAATACGGTTTGATTATTGTTGTTGTTTTTGACTGGGGAGCTGTTGCAGAGCTTCTTCCGGGAGCCAGCTGGGACTGATTACTGTGTGGATCAGGACACATTCAGCAGTGCAGAGCAGCCAGACCCAAACCCCTTGTGCAGCAGACCTCTGCCAGACTCCCCGGCGTGGAATGGCTGCTGGATTTCCTGTGGTAGAGAGCACAGAAGGATTCTCAGTCTGAAATTGCTGTGTCTTGACTGGAGGGTATTCAGATTTGTCCACACACCACCATTCTCACCTTCCATAAATCACTCCAAAGAGTTGTTTTCAGATCAGATAGTGGATTCTTGTTGATGTGGTCCATGGGGTTTCTTTTGGTGTTCTCAACAAGCTTTTCAATTATTGTCAATTCAGGTAGGGAGGGCCTGTGATATCAACAGAAAATGTTTGATTACAATTTTGATGACAATCATGGCCTTTTAGCTTCTAATGTGCTTTGATTCAAAATTGACTCTCAAACATGCTAAATATATAATTCATCCAGTGATATCAATAGTACTGATCTCATGCTTAGAGATATACACGTCTGCAAGGTCAAGGCCTTATTCTATATTGTCATAACTATGGAATAACACACAGGTGTGAGCTGGGGCTGATGTCACTAGTAAGCTGAAAATATTTTACTTTGAGTAGTCAGGTTCAAAAATTAATAAAAAATTCACTCATCATCTTTCCTGGGTCAGTTAACCAGTCTGAACCCAGGCTTTGTGTTAAAACTTGATGGCATTTTCCTCCTTATGATGGATATATTTGAAAAAAATCAATGCTAATGCCTTCCCTTGTAAAGTATTAATTGTCAGGATGAGCTAAACATATTCAGCAGGTTGTGGTTATTTTTTGCTTTCTGACCCACAGGAGATAATCACCATCTGTCTTCATGATCACTTCCTACCTCTGCTGCCCGCAACTTTTTCTGTCACATCTTACTACTCAGCAGTCAGCTTAAACTCAGGAACTTGTTCTATATTTGTTTACCTTTGCAAAATGCTTCTACTGTTTCAGACCTGTACAAGTATTTGTGTGCCTGAAAGCTCGTTTGTTTTCTCAGTGATGTAAATTGGCCTAATAGATTGCCTGTCTTTGCAAATTGGCTCTTTAACCAATTCATCTGAACTGGTCTGAGTTTTATAATTTATTCAAAACTTACATATTTTTAACACAAAAAAATCTAGAGTGAATTCTAGATGATCATGATAGGGTAATTTTTTTTCCCTCTCATACTGGCTTATTGAAGCTTAGAAGTATGTGTGCACAATACAGCTTCTCTTACTTTAGGACTTGTAAATTACTTTGGTCTGTTTGATTTCTATTTCAAGAAGTTATTTTCAAGTTCATCTTGAGAAGAAAACAGTTTTATTAACAGAATTATTGACCGAAACCCAAGACACTGAATGAAATATGATTTGATAAAACTGACATCTTGTTAACATTTCTCCGTCCCTTAACACAACCTTAATTAAATCAGAGCTGCAACTCTAAAATACACTATATACACTAGGGTCATGCTATCTGTGAATTAACGAAAACAAAACCATGAATATCTTAATAAGGAAATCTGATTTTCTTTGGTCCCATTTTCTTACAGAAAGTTTCTCTGGCATATTTTCTCTGTTGCATTTAAAATTGCAACATTCCAGCTCTTTCAAGCTCTGTGAAATAAATCACATATCAAGAAGGCAAGTATCTGTATCTCCTTCATATACATAGTCTGTGAGAGCATTCCTATAGACTTCCTACCTTGCCATGGGGAAGCATTTATATTTTACCTTGTTTATTCACAGTACAAATAAGTATTAGGCAATGAAAGCAAGGGCAGTGGGAAATAATGTCAACAAAAGCTACCCAAAAGATTTACATAAACTGTCATCTGAGCTTCTGTAACATGCAGATGTAACTGCTGTGGATAACAGAAATACCTGTCATTTCAGCTGACAAGATATCTCAGCAATTTTACTGAGTTGCCCTTTGGGTGCTCCATTTGCTGCAGTTCTTTGACTGGTCTTGCCTTACTACCTTTCACAGGCAAAGTTAATGGCTCTGATCATTCCTTTCTACTCACTTCACATATTCATTCTGACTCAACTTTTTCTCTGACTCACAGTCTGTTTCTATTTCCATAACCACGAGTGCATGTGAAACATCCTGGGCTAATGCGGAATGGCACAGGCATCGCAGTGCGTTATTCATACCTGTGTGAGTAACAGCCACTCATTCCTTGGTACACGTGTATTGACTCGAGAGCACCTTCATTTCCTGCCTTCTCCCTTTGATTCAATCACTTGGTAAACCTTCTACAATGAAGGGGATAAATCCTCTTGTTCCTGTGTCAGAACGGAACTGCGTCAACATAACAAGATTACATCTTCAGCCAACTTTAAAAGAATTATCTAGAAAAAGAGAAAAAAAATGTTTAGGAGTTCTGGTGGACTTGCCATGCTCTTGTTAAATCAAGATCAGTAGCTGACCTGTAGGTGTTGCAACTGCTTTAAATATTGGGGCTTTCTGGTGAAAAGCCTACTGTACATGCGAAATCTACTGGGTAGATTCTCCTCATGGACCTATCTTATTATGTGCTATGTAAGATGCAAAATTGCAGGGGAAAGTTTGAGCAAACGGTGTGAAACTCCTGACATATCTCCAAAATCCACAAAACAAACAGAAACAGTTAGCAGAAGGAATATCCTTTTCTATACTAACATCTGTGAGAAAAGGCAGCCAGGAAAGAGAAGAGATCTACAAAATAGTCACGGCATTATTTATTACTTTAAACATGACATTAAGATAACAAATTGGCTGGGTTTTGTTGTTGTTGTTTTGGTTTTGTTTGTTTGTTTGTTTGTTTGTTTTATACTGGAACATTATTACATTTAAATGTGAAAAACCTGGAGATTTCCACTTATACTCTACTAATCCTACCTTTATACATAGATTATTAATTGTCAAATTCGACCTTTTAGATACCTTCTAAGAGGTCATGGACTCAGTGATTACTATAGAACTGCAGAGTTAGATCTTCCTGGAGCTCTTACTGGGTATCAAAAAATGTGGCAACAGCTCTAGTTCAATTGCTTGATGTTTAAAGAAGAATACTGGTAATATTTGGTGCGTAATTGACAATGTTGATACACATGAATTAACTTCATTACATGCAGTAACTCAGGTTCTTACCACTGATGACATCCAGGTGTAACAAAGAAATCCTGACATGCATAAAAGATCTGATGTTCAGCCTGCCTTGAAGATGGCATCATCTGTCTCTGAAACTTCTGATGGACAGGAAAGTAAATCTTAAAATGCATTTTTAAATACCCAATTAGTCAGAGGAAAATCTGGAGCTGGGTGCCGTAAGTGCAGAGGGTTTATTATTTCAGTGTTTTTGCTCTGCACAATGTTGCCAGGGACAAATAGATCATATGTTCTGAAGAGGCTTCCCTGTAGTCACTGCAGCATCATACTGAGCACAGACTCCAAAAGCCTTGCTCATAGGAGGATTGCGTCCATTTGGAAACGTCGGAGATGACACATCTGGTAAATAGGTATGATGCTCTGGTTTTACAGCTCCAAGTGGGTGGATCACTGGGTATCACTCTTGGGTATAGTGGTGGAGGCAGGGAAGGAAGGCCAAAAAGAACTTGATTGGGCCAGGGGGAAACCTCAGTTCTTCACTGTAACGTTGAAAAAATGACATCACAAAGCAAATATTTTAGTAAAATATGATTTTGGCTTGCTTATTTCTGTCCTCCCTTGTTTTACTGCAAAACATTTATTTTCAGGAAGTTTTGGATGTTTATTTGTTTGGGTTTTTTTATTTGGTTGGATGCTTTTTTTCTTTAGCCACTATGGTTGCTATTAACAGTAATTAACATCCACTGCAGTAGGGTATTTTGTCCTGTTCAAAATTATTACTAAACAAGAATTGATCAGACTTTTTTCCATCTCCAGTTTTCCCTAACGGCAAGCCCCTTCCAATTTGACATGTTTGGGAATTGTCTTTACAATCTTTACAATAGCAGCAGTATCTCTACAGACAGAAATTTTTGTTTTAAGACTGCTGTTCTTTTAAGCTGGCCATGCACTAATAACTGACAGCAGCTTGGTTTTTCAGGAAATGTTTTAAATAACAGGTATCAGTGAACACAGATGCAACTAGTACTTCAGTATAGTGAGAACCTACCACACTTCTGAGCAATTTTCTGGATTATCTGAACAACCTGGAGATCAAAGTCTAAAACTTTCTGCTTTTTCATGCAGGATATTACATTTTGTAGGAGAACAAGGCAAGATATGAGTTACTTATGCTGATAACTAAAGACACATGAAGCTTAGATATTCCAATTATCTTCTGACTCATTGAAATTTGTATACTCTCTGTGGACCTCCTAAACACTCCAATAAAAAGAATAGAGGTTATAGATATCTGGGTAATTGAACTGAACTCAAATACTTCATCTGGTTTGAGTAACATTTCTTGTATTTCTTACTCTAGAGTTTTAATTTCTTGTTGTGAAATTATCTTGCTGGAAAAAAAATCAAAACCAAACCAGCAACAACAAAACCCCACAACACTCAAACCCAACTGTGAGAACTAGATTAAACAAATTCTCCAAATTGTGGGTTTTGCTATGTATTAAAGTTGGTATTTGAGTGCACAGAGCAAAATTAACCGGAGGGAGATGCCTGTGCATCCCCTCACACCCTTTCCCTGGGAAACCCCAGGGACCTCTGGTGTTGGCAGGTGTTGGCATCTGCTCTTCCACCCACAGTCTTGGTGACACTGGTCTTTGGCCACCCTCCATGCTGCTGGCCCATGGCCTCTCCCTGTGCTGCCTGGACCCTTGTGCACCCTCCTGAGCCCCAGGGCTGCTCCTGGGAGTTGCCAGTGCTCAGCCATCCTGTGGGGCACTTTCATCTCTGCTGCCTGGAATAAAGCTTTCCATCCCACCAGGGCTGCTTGCTTACACATCCCTTTCAGGAGGCAGGTGCAAGAGGCTGGCAGTCTTTCTGAGGGGTCTTTATATAACACTGAGTGCAGGATTTACACTCCTGCAATCTTCTTTTGGACTCTGGGGTACAGAGATCTTCATACAATAAGTGTAAACTGATGCTCTGTACTGCATGTGGAGTGAAACCTGTCTCCAGGCAAAAGATCTGCTGGAGCTCTGTTAGTGGGATGCAGGCTGTCTCCCAACATTAACCAGGGTATTGGTAATTTCTCCCTGTTTCAATATTTTCTTTAATGTTTGATAGCATTAAATAGAGTTCAGAAGACACTGACGTGGTGCTAGGGACTTTGCACAGGAGTCTTGTAGCCAGTTTCCAGAGGGAGTTAATCACTGCTCTTTGCTCAGCAATGATGACTGAGTTACAGCGACTGCAAGAGCTGTAAATTTAAACCCCAGTGGAGCTTACTGCAGCTCCAATGTCTTGATTCTTTCTGGCTTGAAGATGAAACTTCATATGAAGAAGTTCACTGACAAATTCGCTGCTTTAAAAGGGCATGAGTAATGCTGTTTGCTATAAACATGTTGTTAAACTGTGACATCAGTATTTGGGAGGATAGCGATCATAGAAGGACTCGGTGAGAAGTGGATAACAGCTCAATGGATAACAGCTCAGAAAATGAGCAGAAATCTCTTGTCTTTATTTAGGACTAAACTTAACTTGAATCTGTGTCAGTTTATAAAGATACAGAAAGGCTGCCAGTGGCAGAAATTGTACATTGAAACAAAAAAATTCTGTGGAACTATTCTCAAGAATGTTTGTTGTAGTACTGAAATTCCCTAGCAAGCTGGGGAGTGCTGGGGAAGATTCTCGGACATAGCTCAAGTCTTTGCAGTTAGATACTATCAGTCATTAAAGAAAAAACATAGCTGCTCGGAAAGAGAAGAATGACATTTTGACTGAAAAACAAAATTACAGTAGAAGCTTGCATGGCTTCCAGCCCTCTTTGCTCAGCATTCACTGAGGTCATGCATTTAAATACATGTTGCTTTCCAAACTACTAACAGTGCATAAGGTACATTACAGCTTTTCTGCTCAAATGAACCACTTGAAAACTATGTTTCATCTCCTGGAGGCAGTCATCTCATACTATCATTGCCTACATTTGGCAATAGGTTTTGAAAGACGCTCTCTGACTATCCTGTTATGTGGGTTCCTAAAGCTCAGAACATGTTTGTCACTAGACATCTCTGTCTCAAGGACCCAGTGGCTTGCTTCTCATAATTTTACTTTTATTTTTTGCATTCTTACCACTTCCAAAAAAAACATTAATCAAGTGAAGAGAGAGTTCATTAGCCTAGGAATTAATTTATGGGTAAGCAGGTTCTTGAAAGCTCTTAAATTTCTCAGTGTAGTAGACTGACAAGAAAATATACAGAAGCAAGAAATCAGAGACCTGCCATAATGCATCTCTGATTACAGTTTTAATCTCCTCATTTGAGAGAGCATGTGAGAGATACATGATTTACTAATAGTACCCTTATAAACCTGTCCAGTCCTTTGGGCTATGGATTCCTGATTGTACAGTTTGCGTATTCCAGTGAAGCATTTCTATTCCAGGTACACTGCTTCTTTTTAAAATTCTTCTAAATTCACCTTCCCATTTCACCTCACCTCTGCCCATCTCACCTAAGACAGCAGGAGTCACATCATATATGCATGTATTCCTGGACTGTTTCCTCTACCACACTCCTTCTTTCATGGCACACATTCAGTCTCAAGAGATTTGATTTCATTGCTTCTGTGTTTTGAACAGCTTGAAAGAAGCGATGGCTGAAAGAAGGGTCAACAAGTTAGCTTTAAAATGATAAACAGACTGTTTGCTGGCATGCCTGAGCATTTTTGGGGCATATTTTATATTTTCGTTCTCACTGGTGCTTCTTAATTTTATGCAGAAGCTTGAAAGGACCTCTAGTATTAATGAGGATCATATACAGAATATATTTGGCAAAAACACAGTGTGATCATGCTGCATCTGTTATCTGAAGTAAAAACTGAGGTCAGATTTTTAATAAAGAGCATGTGAATAAATTTGAATCTACAGAATAGCACATCAGTTTTCAGTGCAACTGCATCAAAGTTATTGCTGCTGCCTACACTGACATATGAGACTGCATGGTCTTCTCTCTCTATTAGGCTGCTAAGGTCCATGGAAAGAATTGCCAGCCAATATAGAAAACTAAAATTCCCTCCTAATCTTGATGATGATGTAGGCTTGGTACAAAATAATTGGCTTTGTGTATGCTGGAGTAGGAATAAAGAAGAAATCAATACCAAAGAATATTGAATAATTCAGCAGTAGGGTAATATTTGTCAGCTAATATTTGGTTTCAAACACAGGAACATTAATGTTAAAATGTGATTTACAAAGGAGGAAGAGAAGTATCAACCAGACAGTCATAAGAAGGAAGCCTACTGAACTGGAAAAGAAAACACTTTGGATGGAATGGGTGTGAGTTGAGGCACAGGCTTTTCTCAATCTGTAGTCTGCAATGTAGGTAGAAATCACATCCTGATGGAAGGCCCAGCATCTCATTAAGCAAAACCTTTAAAAAAGTGAAGCAAAGAACCATTGCCCACTCTAGAGATGCTCTTAGTGAACGCTTATTTTCAGATAAGAACATCACTGCCTATACTCAGTTTACTGCCTGGTTTTGATATTTGAATGTTGGAGAACTAGAGCTGGAAAGAAATTATCCCTGTCTATGAAATCACATTAGCCTTGGCAACATATTTGAAAGCTGTAAATGAAAATTTTCCTCTGATCGATGTAGAAAAGCCATTGATCAAAGTGTCTGACATAAAGTATCAGTATTTTTCAATGAACCTAGCTCAGAATTATACACATATCTTGCACGTGACTGAACGTAGACTATTGAATAGCTTCATTTCTCTAGTAAAGAGGCAAAAAAAAGAGAGATTTTTCTCCTAGGATACACTGGAGCTATTTTGTCCAATCAAACATTTCTCATACAGGCTTTTGAAAAATGGACAGAGGAGTATCATTGCTGTGCCTCAATTACATGCAACAGAGGACTGAGTTCCTGAAGTGAAGGGAAGTCTCCAGGGTAATTGTCTTAAAATCAACTGTCAGACTTAAAATTTAGTCTACAAGAGCCTGCCCATACAATAAGAAAGAATTCTGTGTTATCCTGATTATCTCATCTGCTACCAGCAGAGCTCAGGACAAATTCAGCAGTTTTGATGGGACTTGTACTAATGACAAGTATGAAAGAAGTATGCTATATTCCAAATATTTTGATTTTTCTTTGAGTTGATAAGTGATCCCTCAAGAGTTATTTCTGTTATTCATTAAAGTGTTGTTACCCAAACCGAGCTTTCCTATAAATGTTTGTGTATTTTATGATCATGATAGTGTCTATATTCTACCTTGACTACTATCTTGTGACCACAAAAGTGTTATATCAACGAGACACGTCCTTTTTTAATATAAATCAGCTTTTAAAGCACACTAAAAGTCCAGAAGAATGCCAACAGAATTCTCAGCTTGTTGAGATTTGAAATTCTCCTGGAATTGTACCCTCTCACTGACAGGCAGCTACATTGTGTAGCCATTGTTTGGAAAAGTTTCTCCAAGCTCTGTGCCAAATACAATACTGTGAGTTAATTTTAAAGCCAGAAATGCAAATCTCAGTGTGTAGACACTCAGATAACAGCAGAGTCCTCAGCAATCTGAGTCACTAATGCTATTTCCAAGAGTATAGAACACATAATTTGAGAAAGTGAACCTGAAGTACTTGGATGAGGAGCACAGGTAACCTCTCCATGGAGGCAGTGAGAATCTATTCAATTCTCTCCCACAGCACTGGCTTCTCTCTGCCGGCCGTCGCCTCTGCCTTTGCTTATTAACTTTCCTTTGAGGCTGTTGACTGCAGGCATTTGGAAACCAGGAGCACTTTCTTTCGCAAAAAAATTCCCTTTGTGCCACTATGGACACCTTGTCTTTCCTCGGGTGTTTTGTGTTTGAAATGGGCCGAAGTGTTGACAAAAACAGAGATACTGTATTTGCTGTTGGGTAATTGCTTGGTTTCCTTAACAATCCCGGTCTGGGAGTCACCCGGATGGACAAATGATTGTGTCCATGCAGGGCTTGGTTTGAGGCAAAAGGAAACCTGGGAAGGCAGAAGATAAAGGAATATGAGCTAAGGAAGTTGGTGCCCTGCTCACGATTGTGGTAAAAGAGGGCAGAATTTACCACATCTCTCACTTAAAGGAAAAGATTCTGCAGCATCACATTTGAGGGCAGAAGAAACAAATAGGAAAAATGCAGGAAACAAAAGCAGAATATATGTTCTCAGTCATGTCTTACTTGTACTGCTGTGCATATAATTACAGTAAACATGTTGATATGTATTGCAAACAGACCCTCATTACTGTGAAAGGAGACAGTGGGAAAAAAATCAGTCAGAGAAGTCTAACTCTGTGAAAGACAGAGTTAAAACCACTCCTACAGAGTAACTGTAAAGGTGTAAGAGTAGATAAGATTTTAAATTTTCTACAATTCTTCAGCAAATGGAAAGCGTGTATCAGAAATAATTAAACAAGCCGATATTTCACAGCCACAGTGTCTGAGTTACTCTTTTTTTTCTGTATCCAAATTTCAAAGCAGCAGCATCCTTTCCTTGCCTGCACAACATGCTGCTTCCAGATGGGTGACTTATGTAACTCTGTAAGAGACACCAAGTCGAGGTCTCAGGCTTGCAGAGGAAATACAAGAAACTGAGACCAAGAGAAGAGAGGAGAGGAAGTGTGAGGGTAGCCAAGAACATCTGCTCTTGCTACAATCCTCAGCCCCTCATTCCTTTCTGACCCCTATAAGAACTGACAGGGCTGGGAGACAGGGAAGATTGATGGACTCCATCAAAGTCACACATTTCTAACTGCTTAAGAAAATTTTTTCTTCTTTCTATGCTAACATCACTGTAACAGTACAACTCTGCTAGAAATGGGGTATCCTTCCTGATATTTTTGGTTAAGCCTGTTTCTTATTTTCTTTCCTCTTATTCCAGCCCTTTTACATCCTTCATGATTTCACTTCTCTGTTCTCCCTCCCTCCTTCTCTCTCTAACATCTTTGTGATGTATGACTCCAGAGTCTTCCCTCTATTTCTATCTCCTACTCCTCTGTTGGAAGATTTCGGTGCAGGGATGGAAGAATGGAAGGATACTGTTGCAAATGCACCTTCATATCTTAGTTTTTCTCCACTGCTCTAATGATGGTTTTTACTGGGAGCTGCCCAGCTGGAGTACTTTTGATGCCTTCTCCATTCAAGGAGGCAATAACTCACGTGCATCTCAGTGTCAGCTCCATGGTAGCTGACTAAAATACTGCCTAGATACTGACAAAAAAGCAGTGAAACCATTTCCAAATGATTTGCTCTCTTGGCTATGCTCCTGCATCACTGTTTTCTACAGGATGCACAGTACTTTAATGCCTGCGACAGGAAATCAGGGAATCCTGCAGAGTGACGATTTCCTTCAGTCTCCAGTTCCTTGCTGACACTTTATCTGTTCACAAGCAAAACTGGAACTTATCACTTACACAAAGAGAGACAAGAAAATACATTTTCTGCATCTTGAATCTTTCATTGAGCTCTATCTCATCTGTCAATGTCTCTTTGATGTGCAGATACAAGCACATCAAACAAATTGACCTCAAACAATGATAATACCCACTGCCTTAGCTATAGCAATAGAAGTCCCTATTTGCTGATACAAGGCAATACATATTTAGCTGATTATATGTTGGGACTTCTACAATATTTATAGCATCCATGCTTTCCAAGATCTCAGTTTACATGTCTCAGAATCCACACTCAGTGTTTATGACTGTGATAAAACATATGCTTGTTCAAACAAGTTTATCCTATTGGTCTATTCAAGGTCTGCAGAGACACACTAGTTTATGCAACTGCTATGTTACAGCATTATTTACCACTATTTATATGAAAATACTTATATTGTCAACACTGACTTTATGTACTTTGTCTAGATTTGCAAGATAATGAATCTTTGTGCCCAGTAAAATAATCTATTTGTCTATTTCCTGTGCCCCTGTCAATATAATCATCAACTTTTAATTCCCTTAATATGACACATCTTACTGGAATTCAAGTCACATGAAATGGAGTGTGTATTCAGGGGTGAGCTGCCAACATTTTTTATAATCTACTCTTCCATATAAATAAAAGCTTTGTCTCCCAAAGCACTCAGTCATGTACCACTGGGCTTTGTCCTATCATCTGGCACCATCATCACTCTCTACCTTTGACATGAAATAGCTTTGCATTTGCAAGACCCTAAATTGACAGGATGAAATATTTGTCTCAAATTCCTATATTTATTCTGGAGCAACTTGCCCAGATGTGGACAAGCACTCGTCACTCATGTAACCAGTTCCTTTCAAATCAGTCTGACACCCAGGAAAACAAGGAGCTTTGGGAGGATGTCATAGGCTGCGGTCAGCAGTAATAGCAGCTTGCTTATTTAGAGTACTTTTCATCCAGAAGAATGCTGAATGCAAACATGAAGGCAAAATTAAGAAAGTACAAAGTAAGAGCAAAGCATTGATTGAGTAGTGGAGACGCCAGCCTGCGTCTAATGAATGAGGGGCAGCACTAATTATAAACGTATTTGCTTTTATTGTCGTGTTTTAGAACTTTAATGGTCATCTAATGTATTTTTTATGAGATGAATATATTTCTTTCAAAACCTCAGGAACATGTGCAGCTGCTTTTAATTTCAATGGGAGTTGTAAAAGCTCATTAGCCTCTAGATTTGTCCTTCAAATGTACTTAATTAAATATATAAAGAAGATAACTAGAGAGCCTGAAGTGGCTGAGACAGAGTTAGCACCAAACCATCTTTCCTGCTCTTTGTATCCCAGGAATAGTCATGAGTTGGTCAATTATCACTTTGAATTAAACTAATTGCACAACTTCCTGGGTTTAAGTGGGCTGCAGATTGTGTGTCCCACTTTCGCATCTCCTGCAATGATCCTTTGCCTACACAGTGGTGGAACAGAAGCAGCATTGCCGCAGATATTTCAGCATTAGCTCATAACAGACAAATGGTAACAGAATGTTTGTGGCAGCTTCACGATTTCTTTGAACCACCTTTATCCCAGTACACGAAAATAACCCAAATTTTCAGCTGACAGACAAAGTACTAATCCATTCCGTGCCTCACATTTTAGAGACGTTGCATAATTTGCTGGCTCCCAGCCACAAAAATTCTCATTTGAAGGAATGCTTTGTGCAATGACAACATCCAGAAGCAGGGCTTGCAGGACTTGAAGTGACCAGCCTTGCTGGAGCCCCCTAACCTTGTCCCAGCTAAGCATGCTGGGAAAATTGTTATTTTATAGTTATGGAGAACGTTGTAAGCTTTCTGTAATAGAAATGGAAACACCGTGTCCCTGCCCTAAATAACTCACTTCAGTTGCAATGCCATGAAGGAGGATGGGTAACAAACCAGAATAGAACAAGGAGTTTTTGGGAGGAAGCTCACACTAGTTTTGACAAAGTTATGCATAAACTGAGGAAGTTTAAAGCCATCTTCAGAAGAACATCAGTCACTTAGCAAAGGCCTTGCATAGCAGGGGACAGACGGAAGGAAAAGATTTTTAAGAAAACTGTAAAAGCAGATTTTTTTTTCCCTCGCAATTTTCTTGGGGGCTTGAAATAAAAGTGGATCAATATGGAAAAAGCATGACAGAATGGAGCAGCTCACTGCCTTGTACAGGATGTTCTGAGCACGGGGCAGGGCATGGAGGAAACAGGCTGGTGGGGGACCTGCAGCTGCAGGTATGTGTCAGGGTCTTGCTGGTGCTGCAGCAGAGCTGCCTGGGGAGGGCATTTACAGCTCCCAGGGCTTCCAGGAATATCAGGAACAGGTGAAATGGCACAGCAGGACAAAGAGGTCCTATGGATTATTACAGTGAGGTGTTGGAAGTGATCACAAGACATAAGATGTGAAAGGCATTGGGGAGGGCAGAGAAAGTTAAGGTTTCACAGTAGCATGTCACTGATAATGTGGTATCTTCCAGTCTAGCTGGGCATCTGCGCCTAGCTGCCCAAACCTGCTCCTGTTTCTCTTCATTTACTTTTTCTGTTCTCGTGGGATTTGCTTTCATTCTCTTCTTTACCATCGCCTTTAAAATACTGCTGCAAGAACGTTTTACTCCTGCACATGCTGTGAGATAAAGAAGTTTTCCTGATTTTCCATTTAATTTGCTGTCTGCAAGCCTCACCAGAAAAATTCTCTCTCAGTTCTTTACTTCACTTCTTAATTTTTTCTTCATCTGTTGTTAATTTTATCAATACTATTTTGCTGTCAAGCTCACTGAAAACCATTTCCAGGAGACAATACAGAAAATCCAGCATTTTCTTTCATCAGGGATTTATTCAATGGATTCTGATTTCCCTTTGCCAGGAAGTAGCTGTCTCAGAAGACTGCTGCTTAATATCTAACAGTCAAGAGACACAAAAATAAAATAAAAAAAATTATTTGGAGTAAGTAAAATAAAAATATGCATCATACTCAGAATGGGTAGAAAGTTTCCTACTCATTCGCCCCATGCATAAGGGAAAAATGCAGGAGTTATTTCCTGGGAGATCACCATGAGCTGTGCAGGTAAGAGCACTGTCATGTGCATTGTAAGGTAGCTTGAATATCCTTTTCAGGATGGAAGTACCAGACAGAAATAATTTCCTAAGAGTGCTGTGGTTGGTGGTGGATAAACAGGAGACACTCAGAGCTGAACTAGCAATGACCTCGTCTCTAGGATGGCAGAGCTGGCAAGACGTCAAGGCCCATTATCCCCTCTGGAAAGGCAGAGGGAGATACCAAAGCAGACAGACGCTCCCGTAATGCCTTGTCTAAACTACATTATTGATCTCTGTCAAGATCCTCTGCCTCCCTCTGTGTCTGGTCTGCATGAGGCAAAGCTGCAATGAGCAATCCAAAGCACTCAAATTACAAGAAGAACTGTATTGATAAAAAAGCCATTTTTGGTTTTTTACCTTAGCTATAACTGTGATAGAAATCCTGCGGGTTAGGCTCTGCAGCCCAGTGGGCAGATCATGAGTAGATCACTGAAAGTGATAAATTCCTACATGTGCAGGCAAATTTTCAAAAGCAGTGCTTGAACTGAGATGCCTTTGCTTTCGCTCAGCCTGAGGTTCCTACATCTAGACCCAGATTTTTTGCTTCTCTGAACACTTGAGATTTCCACTGATCTCTCTCAGAGTCAGGAGCCAGCAGTTGCTCTGAAAATCTAGCCTGGGGTGAAATTTGGACCTGCTGTAGTTAAAAGGAACTTTTCCAAGATTTCATCTGCTAGAACTAATTCTGAACACTCAAGAATTAAGTGCTTAAAATGAGATGAATGCATTTCCTGGTAGGCAAAACAGAGGAAACTTTTAGCCACTTCTGTAAACTGTATTACAATATCTGAAAAGCAGAATCTGTGTGATTGGGAAAAAATATTTTCTTTTGCATTATCAGTGAAATCTTCAAAAACTCAAAAGAAGGATTCCTAAAACTTGTCTTATATGCCTTTACTTTTATTTAGATTTCAGTTGCCTCCCTTGAAACAAGAAAAGTTGTAAATTTCTTCTTTTTTTTTTTTTTTTTTTTTTTTTTTTTTTTGTACTGACATTAATGAAAGGCATTAATAGTGACTGTGAAATCAAGGGGTAGATTTGCAAGCTCTGTGCTTGTGTCCTCTGCAACTCTGTATTGGCTTGGGGCACGGTCACACCATGAGAATTTTGAATATGAATTCTGCCATGAATTTTCGTGGATTAACCATTACCTACTTCCCTTCCACGTATTGCATGCACCCAGAATTGATGGTTTTCAAGACAAATGATCAGCACTCCAGGCAAGATTTACAAGACCGACTCTGAAGGCAGAAACCTGCCTCTCACTCCAGTTAGCATCTGTTGATCTGAGTGTGACTTGGAGCTTGTTAAGGACTGTGAGATGTCCAGCAGCAGCAAACCCAGGACAGACGCTCCCCACAGACTGCATCAGCATCCCGTGCAGGGCTGCCCCCGTGTCCCATTGCCACCTGCAATCTAGCTGGTGTCCCACACTTCTGCTTCTGAGCCTGGTATCTGTGCTGGCTGCTGGGAGAGGACAAGTGCAATGCTGCTGCAGCAGCTCCCCTGAAGCAGAGAGCTGTGCTGTGGCACCGTCTGGGAGAGGAGCATTGCCACCAAAGGCCAAGCGTTGGTGTTGGCGTGAGTCCACGTGTGACACACAGCCTGGCCCCTGGGGCACGTGGCACACGTGGGCTGCCAAAAAGGCCAGGCCTCACACTGTTCAAACAGCCTTTAATGAGGGAGAGTATTTATCATATATATTTTATACTAGATACGACATACAAAATATACATAATGCCAAAATTCAAGTTTGTAACTGCAAATCTGTTAACTTCCTAAGGTAAAAAATAATTATGGGGGAAGAAGAAGCCCTATGGAAAACTCTTCTACATAGCAGAGAGGCATTAATTTCAGACAAGCATAAGAGTGCTCCATGAGCATTTGTGCAGGTCCTAAGCAGTTACACAAGAATGCAGCTCAATGAGATTTTCTGAATGAGTAGATAAATAATAAGGCTCTTGAGACACATCATTTGCATTTAATAACAGCTAGAAAATTCCTTAATAAAAATGAACAGTAGGAATCCAGGAATGGGAGCCTGCGCACAAGACAGCATTCTGGATGTGAGGTTTCCTCAGCTGTGTCCTAATTTAAGGGTCTAATTTAAGAAAAAATTGATTATACCCCAGAAATATCTGGTTTTTCTCCACTGACAGTAAAATGGACTAGAGATGAGCGCTCAGCTGGAACATTCACATTGTACCACTGGGCACAGAAGAACTTTACCTTCATGCAGTAACAGTTTATTACAGCAATCACATGATTTTTCTTTATATACCTCATTATATTAGCTTAGCCTCCATCTCCCTGTCATAGTTTCTTAAAGTTTTAGTTATCAGGCATTTGGTAGGGCTTTATGCTGAATTCCAGCGCTTTCTGTCTCATTGCTCTGAATACTTTCTGGGAGTATATAAGGGATTTTGCAAAGTTTCTCCCATTACTCATGTGTAAAAATGTACAGGATGTCTGTGTTAAATGTTAGATTAAAAATTAGGTAATTAGATTAACGACATTCTGCTCTTTTCATCATGGAATAGTCTTTAATAATCCTTTGCTGTCGTCTCTCTTGGTTCAAGCTTTCTTTTGGGAGAACAGCTGTTCTCCTTTGCCATTCCTAGGCTGGCATTACTCACCAGTCTCTGGGCAAGAATTCCAAGCCAAACACCATGTCCAGTGGTTCCTGTCTGGAGAGGACATGGGTCTTCCACATTCAGCTGTAGTGAAGAAGATTATAATAAAATAAAAATTAATAAAAGATTGTGTTGTTACCATCTTCAATACTTCAATTTCTCTTAAGGTAAGCAGTAGTACTGCCTATCTACTATAATTTATCTTATTGCTTCATTTCTCTTATCTCAGACAGTATTTATTCCAAGCTAAGGTCAGAAGATTGCCTTGTAGTCTAATTGGAGAGAAAAGAAATAATTCTATTTTTAAAGACTTTTTATAGGCTGTGTTTTGTGAATATTTCCTTGACAGAGGAACAAGTATTTTTATAACCTATGTTTTCAGAGTAGTTCAGTTGCTTAAGGGTATTAGCCAGTGCACATTAATTTATAGTAACATTTTAAAGCTTTAGAACAAGATTGTCCCTGGATATTTGTGCCCTGGTGAATACTGCATAAAGGAAAAGGAATAAGACTTTTTAGAATATTTTCTCTTTTTTTTGTACACCCTTAGTTCAGCACTTTTCCTCTGTATTATTGTCTGTAAAGCAGATCTCAGAGGTATCTTTACCAAGTGTTTCAGGATTGTATTAGCTACCTCAGTGGACTTGCTTGTGGGAACACTGCCTTTTTAGAAATGTACCTTTTGCCATTAATTTCTGGAGGGAACAAGTTGAAAGCTGTAAGTGAATGATGCCCTGCCAGGCATGACTCTTGATTGCTGTGACAGGTGATTTGGAATGGAAAGGATGGTGAGTAAAATGGGGCAGAGAATCTGGAATACATACATCCATCATAAGCTTGTTCTTTCTGTGGAAGATGCAATGCTACAGAAATGATGCAATGATGCAAATCAATCTTTCCAAGGAAAGAGCAGAAAGTCAAAGCATTCTGATAGTAACTGTGGTGACATTATGGTATTCTGGAGGCAGGATATTGCAGGAATGGGGGACAGGGCATGTGAAATATTGCCTGTGCACAGCTATGCCCTCTCTGTTCTAGGAAGCCTGCATCCAGCTGGACCAGCTCCTGGCTACACATGGGCCCCTTGCCATGTGGCATACAGGGCAAAGGGAGTTGCATTTTCCCTGTGTGGGAAATCAAAAAGATGCTGCCCTGTAGACTTCTGCTAAGCCCAGTTCTCCCCTATTCCAGCTTTGAGGTCTTTAAAGAATGTGATTCTTGGATTTTTAGCCCATCAGAAAAATAATGTGGCTGCAGCCCAGTGAGATCTGCGTGGGAAAAGCAGGATTCTTCTCACCTAATTTATGATGTCTCTGCCTCTGACGTAGATAATCTGCATCTGTTCCACTCACTGTAGACTCCCTTGGAGTCAATGAGGAGGAATAAACACTTTTAGGACATGAATCATCTGATACATTTTAGACATTTACATTAGAGCTGGATCACTTCCACTGTAGCACTGCCTATTTCCTCTCTATTTGATTATAGAGAGAACTTGGCTCAGAAATAGATGTCACCATCTAAAGTTAGGTGGGATGAATCCCACACAGACAGCCTGTTGTAGATGTGCTAACTGAATGGGAGATTCAGGAGCATATTTTTTTCATGGTGTTCTGAGGTGGAAGCCTAGAAAAGGACTGAGAAGGAGGCAATGGCCACGTTCTAGAAAAATCTGTGTGTGGTACAGAGAATGGAAGGTATGAAGCTGGAAAGAGCTGGAAAATACTGCATTGAGATGATTGCATCTGATAACAAATTATTCAGAACTGTCTAATCTAAAGCTGACTGCAAAGAGCTGTAGCAAAATCTCATAATACTGAGTAACTAGATAATAAAATGACAAATGAAAATTAATGCTCATAAGTGCAAAGTAATGCAAATGCAATGAAAATAACTCAAACTATTCATACATATTAACAGGCTCTAAATTAGCTATTACTATCCAGGAAATAAATTCTGGAGTGACTGTGAATAGATTTCTGGAAACATCTGATCCATGCTCAGGGGAGGTCAAAAGAATAAATGAAACACTACGAATTATTGAGAAAAGGATGGAGTGAACCCAGAAAATGTTCTTATGTCACTGCATAAATTCACAGTGCTTCCACAGCTTGAAGGAGTGCACATTTCTTCCCCAGCACACTCAAGGCAGGTATAAGAAAGCTGGAGATGAGATAGAGAAGGATTGCAAGGTGATCAAGGATACCCAAAGGTACCTTGATACAACAGCAAAGACAGACTTTGGCTCTCCAGTCTGAAAAAGAGATGGATGAGAAGGTGATATGATAAAAGCCTGTAAAACTATAAATGGTTTAGAGAAGGTGAATTGGGAATCTTTACATGCAATTTTTTTGTCCTTGGGGTTGAGGAGACCTCCAATGAAATTATCAACAGTGAATTAAAAAAAAAAAACACAAAAGGAAGTATTTTTTACAATATTCAAAATTAAGTCATAGCATTCTTTGCAAGAAAAGGCCAAAAGGATTAGAAAGTAGATAT
This sequence comes from Cnemophilus loriae, assembly GCA_013397755.1. Classification (NCBI taxonomy): domain Eukaryota; kingdom Metazoa; phylum Chordata; class Aves; order Passeriformes; family Corvidae; genus Cnemophilus; species Cnemophilus loriae. The sequence continues at coordinate 2,992,249 of VZTF01007877.1, read as the reverse complement.
TAGACGAAATAAAAAGCATCAACTTTCTGAGAATTAAACACTGTGGTCCAGTAAAAATTCCTAAATATCAGCTCCTAAACATCTAATTGCTGGAAAGATGCATTTATTTTATCACTGTACTTCTGTTATATCATGGGATACTTCTGTTTCCTGAAATACTGGCTAATAGGTGTTGTTGAGCCCATGTTCTGGGCTAAGCTGGCATTTAACCTGATGCAGTGTGCCAGTTTTTGTGTTTCTAGGTGTGAGAAGAGACTGAGGAGTGGCAAAAAAGAACCACTTTGGAGGAGGTCTGCACCACAGAGGATGTCTGTACCATGGGATAGGAAGTCTGAGCAGGGGAGAGTTGTCGATTTCCTTGGATATAAGCCTGGCATAATGGATGGCAAAGAACTCCACTGAAAGGCCACCAAGATGTAGTAACGCATATTTATTTCATGGGAAAAGCCATTTGATTTCGGGAAACAGGTGTAATTTATTGTTTGTTTTAGCTCAACATTATTATGAAGGCAGAGATCTTAGCTTTAGCTGGGGTGTGTTCTGGGTTAGCGGCCCTACTTAAGTATCATCTCAAAACCACTGGACTTGGTTGAAAGGGGCTGCACTTCGGGCACAAGGAGCTCAGAGCAACACGGACAGCTGGGGCTGTATTGAAAAGCAACTGGAGGATTACTTCCCGAGGACTGCAGGATGGACTTTCCTCTCTCTCCCATCCCACAGTCACTATGCACAGTCATGGACATTTAAAGGCTGAAGTAAATACAACAGACTCCGACTTACTCCTTTCCTAAAGGTGTAGTTTTTTAAAAACTAAGGTAAGAAACTCTAGAAATCTGAGGGCAGAAACGCGGTTTTCTAACAGGATAACTGGGTGGTGGATCATGATATCTTCAGGGGAGTTAGATCATAAGTGTCCCTTTTCTCCCTGACTGTGATTGGAGAGAGTGGAAAGGCTTCAGATCTGACTGTGTCCTGAATTGCTTATTCCATAAATGTTGTTTACATTATAATGATGTAATTAGGACAGCTTAATGATGTGAGTAAAAAAACCCCTCAATTCTTCTACTGTTTACATTTTTATCCACAGACATGGATTTTTCTTTGCCTAGTATTAGCATGCAGAGTTGGAACTAAGTCTTAACCTCTTCTTATTGCATGCAGGAAATCAATTTGTTTTGCTAAAATGAAATGGACATAGTCTCAAGCAGCTACATTTGAATGTGACTAGAGATACTCATGACTTCACCAAGGTGTCAAAAAGTGTTCACTGCCTGCATTCTTCTGAAGGGAATAAAGTAATTTAGAAAGTGTCATAGTGAGTCTACTAAATTGATGGCAGCCTTCAGCAGGGTTTGGGATTGCACTCAAAGGGTCATTCTGTGTTGAACAGTAAAGTGAAAAAAACCAAAAACCAACCAGAAAAATGCATCCTGATACTTAATCAAAATCCATTTATCTCTTCAGAATCACATCTGCAGCCTCCAGTGATTATCATCCTTCCCACGCTCTTCCCCCTCTATTAACATTCAGCAGAGGAAGGATGGGTGTCCTTTCTGCATTATCTAGTACCTACAGTCCTGTTCACTCGACTCCTGCTCCAAACCTTTCAAAACCTCTCTTCCTGGTGATGTTGGCAACCACACGGGCTTTTAGATTCCTGGTGAAGTTGTCAGGACTGGCATAAACCAATTTGAATTTATAATTTCTTTCAAAGTAGGGCAGATTTGGCTTGGCAGCCTGTGGGATGTGATAAACATGGAATTCCAGCAGCAGTAAGTGTCATTTCAAGAAGCAGACGAATAATGTAAAGCTAACCTTTTATTTCACAGCTTTGTTTATCATAACCAAATTACAATAATTATAAGTATAGATTATAATGGAGTTCTGCTCACACTGAATGACAATCAAGGCCATGTAACATGGCAGTTTTGTTTTGTGGTAAGGTTACACCTTTTATTTTCCAATCCTAACCTAAGAAAAGTGACAGGTGCTTATGGAGTCTTACTTCTGCACCACAGTTAGAGCCATCACATCCATCATTGGAGCAGGAGTCGAGTCCAATCCATCATCTAGGCAGGAGTGGTGGTATGAGGGATATGGAATATAAAGTGACAAATATCATTTGGGTGCAAAATCTTTGTGGGAATTAGCATGTTGTCACTTCTTGCCTTCCAGTGTACCATGAGTAAATCTGCATCTGTTATGCAAGCATTTTATCAGCAGAACCTTAGCACAAAGTATACATCAAGAAAATTCTGAAAAAATAAGAACTTTGGAGGTATCAGTGGAGTTTGTTAGAAGCAACAGAGTTTTACAGCTGCTTTGCCAGACTTGATCTTGAGAAAGTGAATTTCTGCACTTAAGCTGAAAACACTGTGACATCTGTCTTCTGCTCTTGATTCAACAATCTTTATATATAAAATATTCTGCTGTTTTCAGGATTTTCTTGTCATGGCTGAAGTAACACTTGAGGAAGCTCAGAAACCCCCCATTGAATTCAGGAGGTGTTACACGGGCATTTCAGATGCTCAGGTTAATGCCCCTAAAATCAGTTTCATTGTTTCTACAAAGTGTTACATGTAAGTACAGCATTATAAATGCCCATAATTGTAAATTATTTTCGTCTTTAAGGTTTTAATAGTACTACTAACACAGACATTCTCTGATTCCTAAAAAATGCTTTCACGATCTCTAGTTTTAATGAAAACCTTGAGATTGCAGTCTATGATTCCCTTCCTTGTTTTCTAGTAGCTTTACTTTTCAAGAATGATTTTGAATTAAACTTCTTATTTAGGTGCTTTTTCTTTTCATTTCCTTACATGGTATTTCCTCTCCTAGTCCATGTGATTTGGATGCTTTTCAGGTCTGATTCCAGTGTAGGCAATTTTCTCGAGAGAGCTTCAACGCTGCATTCTACAGAGGATATGTACAACATTTTCCAAGGTGCTTAACTTCACGTGTGCATCAGAGATGATGTAGTAACAACTCTGAAGTCATTACTAAAACCCTTGTCTCCTTCCACTTGCCTCTCAAGAAGTAAAGTAATTTCATTGCACTCCATGGTTTCTCTTTCCTGTCTGCCAGGCACAGAGCAAATGGTTAATGCTTTTAAAATAGGAAAGCTGAAACTGGTTGGACTTGAAGAGGTTGCAGCCTGAATAAATTCCTTTACCACCTGCCAGGCCCAATCAATACCCTCTTTTCCTTTAATATGGTTCAAATTAAAAAAAATACCACCACCAACAAAAACAGTGCTCAAGGGTTTAATTTATCAAGAAAGGCATTTATATTATCAGACATACTATCTGGAGGTTGACTCTCTGGACAGAAATCAGTAACTCCAGATGAAGGCACATTTTATCCAATGAGACATCTTTAAACGACATGTACTTCAAATTCACATTTTCCTTCGAATGGTACCTTCTGTCACTGATGACAATTCCTGTGTCTCAAGACACTCCCACTAGGACTCCCTTCAGCTCCTGGAGAAAGCCAGGGGACATCCTACCTGCAGTTATCTAGGCAGGAGTGTTTGCTCTAAATACAAAGCAGAAATGCAGAAATTGAACAGGAACAAACCTCTGGGCACTTGCAGTCACTCTGTATTAAGACTGGCAGCACTGACAGTACAACTGCATCACAGCCAGTTGCTCTGCCACTACCTGCAGCCATCAGCTTCTAGGAAATGCCAAGTGTCATCATCTTGTCCTTGGACCTTAAATACATAATGCCTCCCAGCACAACTCATAGCTAAACTGAACAAAACTGCAGAGCCCCAGCCATGCTCTGTTCAACTCTAGGGGCTGATCCATTTTGCCAATTGGTTTGGATTTCACAGCATAGTTGAAAAAAATATGAAGCATAGTTCACTTCATTTTTGAGGCTGCTGTGTCTTCTTCATGCCTAGACCAGGGCCTTTCTATTTGCAGACTATCAAAAATTAAGTTAAGTTAGGATTTCAGGGCCACCTTCTGCCACATGTTTTATTAACATCAGCAATCAGGGGTTCACCTGGAACATAGACAAGTTAATTCAGTCTGGCCAACTGCTTCACCTCCCCTTCTCATCATCAAAAGTGTTGAGAGTGAAATTTAAAAGTTGGTTATGTAGCTCACAACCCACTGTGTGGGTACATCTGTGTCTGCTGATGCTACCTGCTGAATTAATTGCTTATCTAGGGAAAACTGGCAATCCTGTGGGACTTGTGCTTTTAGCACAGAAGGACCTGGATTTGCTCTGCTCAGGCAGTAGAGTTAGTACCCTGGGAATTGTTACACAAGTACAGTTACAGTTCAAAACAGATGTTCAAATCCATTAGAGAAAAGCGCCAAGGCAGTTTTGAAATTCCTATTTATGTATAGATATTTTCTATCTCTGTATTGCCAAAATTGCAGTACAAACACAGTCTTAATTGGCCTGAGCTCTTCAAGAGACAGCTTTCTGAAAGCTTAATGCTTTCTGAAAATGCTAATGCTTTCCAAAAAAGGAAGAAGGACTCTATAGATGAAACTTGATGTACATTTCAGGAACTCAGCATGAAAGCAAGCAGGTTCTACCTGCTACCCACTCACTGTTCCCATGGCTAATTGTTGCAGCATTACCTACTCTCTCTCTTCTACTGCCCATGTAGGTGAGCAAAGAATTACGTAAGGGACCAGGTACAAAACAGCCAAATTCATTTTGGCAGGTTATTTTTCAGAAAGGACAGTTGTCTGTTAGAGTTCAGGGCAAAATCACTTGCATTTGCACCACAAAGACGGAGAAGAGGGTGTGAGAAAGGAGGCCTGGGATTGTTTGAACTGATATAAGTGACACAGTTGAATGAGAAACTGTGGCTGGAAATCAGTTCCATGTTTTTTCTCTCCTTCCCAGCTAATGAATGTTGTGATTGTTTCTCTACTCCAATCTTCCATTAAAGCAAATTGGAGGGCAGAGGACTGTAAAAAGGAAATGATTCCTCTCTGCTTCCTGAGAAGATCAGCAGTGTTTTTCTGGATGATCTTTTGCTTAGTGTGGGCTTTGTGTGCTGCAGCTGCAGGACTGCCTAAGAATTGCTCTAGGAAGTACATGCTGGTATCAACAGTTATCAATGGGGAAGAGTAGTTGATGCCAGGGTCATGTTCTGCCATCTGTTTGTTCATCTTTCCCACGTGGAAGCCTGTGAAAACTGGTCCTTCTTGTTTCTGCTAGAAAACAGTCAGCCACAACTGTGGAGCGGACCACAGGAAAGAGGGAGCTGCTAAGTTGGATGGTTGAATTTGTGGGGTGTTTTTTGGTCAGCTTTAATTTTTTTTTTTTTTCTGAAATCCCCATACAAACACTGAAAGTATGCAATTGTTCACAGCTCTCTTGCAGGGAAGTTGCTTCAGCCCCCTTTGGAAGCAGGAGGTCAAATGAGGGTGTCACTTCCTCCGCAAAGTTCAGGTTTCTTAAATACTGAACACTCAAATCCAGGCAACATAAGTGAAAGGCTTCAAAATCCGTAAGATTTTCTAAGGGAGATTGTTAAATGGTAACTGAGAGTGACTACCTTGTTTTAATGTTTATCTATTACCAGTGTAACTTCACTTGATTCCACTGTTTTTTCTCTTGATTTTGTCATATCTGATTTACCTCTTTATGAAAGAGAGTGAGATCAAAGGAATGATGAAACCACTAAGAGTCACTTCGTGATTTATTCTTCTCACTGTCACCAAAGCAGGACAGTTTCATAATCAACACAGATCTCTTTATAGGCATTAATCCAGGAAAGCATTAAAGTGCCAGCCCAAGTCTACTTCTGTTCAGGAGGACATGCCTTGGGCTCACGTATATTACTGAGCAGATCTCCCTTCCCTTTATTGTATTTAATTTTCTGTGCAGATGTTTATTATGTGGATATTCTGGAGATATTCCTAAGGAAAAAAACATTCTATTGAGCAGGACATATAAACATGTAACTAATACACTTCTGTTGCAATATAGCTTTTATTTTTGCACTTTGTTGATGCTTTTTCAGCTAATTATTTCACTCATTGATCACATCAAAGTTCCTGCTGAATTTACTTCAACAATTTCACAGAATCCGATTAGAGGAGTTTTTATTTTCAGAATCAAATACAAAATATATTAAAAGGCAAAACTAAGAAAAAATGTCACTGAACTGCATTTAATTAAACATAATGCAAAAAATAAGAAAGAAGGACATAAGTGAAGCAATTAATATACAGGTCACAGTTAAGAAAAACAGCAGCCATACATAAAGGAGAAATAGTCTGATGGAATGGTACTAAATTTATCTGAGCTTTTTGCCATTTTATGTGATACTTCATTCACTTGCGATCAACCTCCCTTACATTTCTTAAATGGTTATGCTTACACAAGACTGCAAAAAAAAAAGTGCACTTATCTTATCTTATTCACATTTTCAGCACAGTATAGGTAAACCAGCCACAAGATGGCAATACACCATGCTGTGAGAAGATAATTACTACATTTTGTCTGATTTTAACCCGTCCATGAACGTGCTGCCTTTTTAGCTTTGGAAAATTTAATGCGAACTTTGGGAAACTTAATGAGGAATAGTCACAAAGTAATAATTTTGAGAGCCCCCCCCCAACTAATCCCTCTGCTGCTATAAACAACTTGTTTCTCATTTCATTTCACTTTTCTGTTGTTTCTTTCTACTTACTATTGTTTGCTGTGTGCAGGGAGCTATTGTTTGAAGGAGTGAAAAAGCTATGGGACACAATATCCATTAGCATCCCTGCAGAAAGGGACAAGTCTGTGTTTGTGGAGGCCACAGAGACTAAAGCCAACTGCTCTTGACAGTCAAAGCATGGCTCCATCAGTAGTGAGAAAGAAACAGATGCCCTTCTCCCCCATAATAATAAAAACAGAGACAGTATAATGTTATGAAAAGGACAGAAATGTGAGGGTACATTGTTCAAAGACATGTTCTTAGGGACTTCAAATGGAGACTTCTGAAGTAAACTTTAGACCATAATAGGAAAAGGTGGCAAAAAGACACCTGAAGGTTTTGTCTGATCATAAAATAGCACTGAGTCACCAGTATGAGGTATTTGCAAGGAAGGTTAATGTAATTATAGGACTCAGCAGGTGAAGCCTCAGATGTTCTGGAAGGATGTGGCATTGCTGTTTGTTTGCATTCCATTTGCACCGCAGCGATCCGGTACGTCAGGGCACAGCTGGCAGGGTATGGAGATGTTCCCCTCCTTTTCCCTGGAAATGTAAGTCATTTTCACATCTTTCTGATGTGGTTGCAAGGCAGGATGTTGGGAAGTGTCTGGCTGATGTATTGCATTTATAGAGTCAGGATTAAATTAATAACTAGATCTGAAGGCAGGAGGAAGTTTTCCCAGGTCAGAAGGTCAGGGATTGTTGAATGCGGTTTATGTTTTCCTGGGTAACAGAAGGGTGTCACCTACATCCTAAGGCAAACCTGGGCATTTCATAATTTGCTTCTTGCGATGTGTTGCAGGTGACTTTTGATCTTCTGCTACGGCCTTTAGCTTGTGTCATGTTGTGCAGAACAAGTAGATCTGTAGGCTGTCTTGGGTAAATGCTTGTTACACCATGCACTGCAACAGAAGGGCTCTGGACTAAATCTTTGTTATATGACCCTATAGCACAACATTTTATCAGTCCTTGTCTCTAAATGCTTGGGTTAGAAATGCTAAGGAAGTTAAAGGAATCATTGATGTAGCTTTAGATTTAGCCACAAATAAGTAAAATATGGAACATAGAAACATGAAATCATTTTGGTTGAAAAAGAAAATCATGGAGTTCAATCATTAACCCAACAATGCCAAGTCCACCACAAAACCATGTGCCTAAGTGCCACAACTACACATCTTTTTAAATACCTCCAGCAGGAGGACTCAACTACTTACCTGGGAAGCCTGTTCCAATGTTTGATAACCCTTTCAGCAACGAAATTTTTCCTAATATGCAATCTAAACCTCCCCGGTGCAATTTTAGGACATTTCCTGTTGTCCTATATCTTGTTGCTTCTAAAAGTAACTGAGAGACTGACCCCCATCTTGCTACAACCACCTTAGTTGGTAGAGAGCAGTAAGATCTGGCCCCCACCCCTCCCAGCCTCCTTTTCCCCAGGTTAGACAACCCCAGCTCCCTCAGCCACTCCTCATAAGACTTGTGCGCCTGACTTTTCCCCAGCTTCATTGTCCTTGGACATGTTCCAGCACTTCAACATCGAAATACATCGTAGTGAGGGGCCCAAAACTGACCTCGCCAGTGCCGAGTACATGGGGACAATCACTGCTCTGGTCCTGCTGGCCACACTGTTGCTGACACAGGCCAGGCTGCCACTGGCCTTTGTGGTCAGCTGGGTACATACTGGCTCATGTTCAGCTGCGGTCAACCAGCACTCCCGGGTCCTTTTCCACCAGGCTGCTTTCCAGCCACTTTTCCACAAGCTTGTAGTGATGCCTGGGGTTGTTATGACCCAAGTACAGGACCTGGGACTTGCCTTGTTGCACCTCATGCAATTGGCCTCAGCCCATCAATCCAGCCTGTCCAGATTCCTCTGCAGAGCCTTTCTACCCTCCAGCAGATGAACACTCCCAGCCAGCTTGGGGTCGTCTGCAAACTGACTGAGGGTGCCTTCAGTCTCCTCATCCAGATCCTCAGTAAAGATATTAAAAAGGACTGGCCCCAGTACTGAGCCTTGAGGAACACCACTTGTGACCGGCCACCAGCTGGATTTAGCTCCATTCACCATCATTCTCTGGGCCTGGCCATCCAGCCAGGTTTTCACCCAGTAAAGAGTACACACATCCAGGCCATGAACAGACAGTTCCTTCAGGGAAATGCAGTGGGAAATGGTGTCAAAGGCTTCACTGAAGTCTATATAAACAACATCCACAGCCTTTCTCTCATTCACTAAGGGGGTCACCTTCTCACAGAAGAAGACCAGGTTAGGTGACACATTCATTCCATTTCTGTCATTCTGAGTAGTTTATTTGCTTTGAATTGCCATCCTGCTACTACTTCTCAGACTGCCTGCTGCTCATAAGGATCAGAATAACCAATCTGTTGAATTATCGACCATTTCTGATGACCACAAGAAAGGTCACATTTTATGCTTTTCTATCCTCTATAGAAAATCTGACAATGCAAACTGAAATCCTTCCTGCCTCTTGTAGACAGCTGGGCTACAGTTTGTGACTGGAGTTTGAATTGCTAATACAATTTTGACTACAATTCCTTATATTTCATGTATAGCTTTAAAATTTAACAAGGAGTTATATGCATCAACCTAGAAATTTTTTATTAGTTTGCTCCGCATGTTTCTTTATTACAGCCACTAAAGGGTTGATGCATACCCTAATTAACCACTTTGATTCTTTTATTGTAAATTGCATTTCAGCTACTGTCTGCTCCTTGCTGATGAACACTTGCAATGAAGACAATCATGTTTTTCTTGGAGGAATTGCATTATTACAACATGAAATAGATTGAGAGTAGTTTAATGAGTAGTCCAGTGTCTTCTTCTGAATACTGTTAATTCTGGGTACACCAGAACAAAGACACCATGATGCTGATGGAACTGTTTTACAAGACTATTATCCACACCTGGAGTATACTCATGATGTAGGGTAACACATTCATTGTTCGTATTGAAACGAAGTACAGAGACCACTGGCATTTAAAGGGTCTGTGTCTCTCAAGTACTCCAGCTGAGATGGTTCCAGCTGAGTTTTTTAGTTTGGCTCCAGTTTTTCTCTTTTGTTACCATAATCACTAATCTATAGCAATCTGAGTTGTAGTTGTTATCAAAGTCGCATTAACTTTTTATTAGACTTCACTTCATCGATGCCAGATTTGGAAGGAAAAAGAGTAAATTCCACCTCTTCTTTCCTCTCTTGCATGTGCGTGAATGTCCAGAAATGCCTTCACAACATCTATTATACAAGAAATGTGTCATGGTTAAAAGGGGAAAGAGAGAACACTCATAGAAGAAAGGTCTGTCTACTGGTTCATAACAGCTCTTTACTGTAGTCTGAGATCTGGAAGAGGTTATTAGATTGCTATGGCTGCTTCAGAATTTTCAGTGGCTTTTTCTCACTCAAAAATCTGTTTTTTCAGAAAAAGTCTATTTGTGGGAAAGGCTAGTCTCATTTTTTATGTGAACTTTGACATCTTTCTTTAGTCTTCTGAAAAAAGCCAAATCCAGCTTCTTTTCGTCAACTAATTTTTCCTTTATAAAATTAAGCCACTTCTAAACACATGACCTTCAAAGTGATCAGAACAGAATATCTTTGTCCAGACAGGTGTTTTTTGCATTTGCTTCATTTATGAATACTTTTTAGATTTCGACTTATTGTGATTTAGCAAGGGAAACTGCAAAATCTTAGGAATTTTCACAGAAGGAGAACACTGTTTTTCATGCAGCTTTCCTGATTGTGTGTCTCCCTGATCATTTTCTTTTTTTAGCTCCACAGTCTACCTCCTACATGTGCAAAAATATTTTCCTTACATTCCTGTGCTCCTGTGTCATAAGTCCTACATCTTTTTGATTTAAAAAAAAAAGGACTCCAAGAGGTATCAGTTTGGTTTCCTCCTTATTCATAGCCTTCTTGTTGATGCTTTCAATTTGTTCCTTGCTGGGTGTGGTATATATCTCTATGGCTTTCTATGACCATTTCGTTCTGTGTAAAATGATGGCTACATGCTGCTACTGGCACCTGCAGATGGAGAATTCTGACTGGACACTGATTTTGCACACTTTATCTGAAATGCATGAGAATGTTATAAAGAAAAGTCTTAGATGCATGTTACTGCTGGAACACATGTAGAACTCCAAGGGTTAAAAATCCAGCTGCAGTTATGTAAGAAGGAACAGAAAAAAACAGGAACAAAAATCAGGACCATTCTCAGTGAATTTAGCTGAGAACCATGACCAGCTGTTTTTGTAGATGCTATACTGTATCAAGGAACTTACATGTTTTGTGGAGTTATTTTCTGTTTGTTTGTCTGTTTGTTTCCCCCCCTATATCCAAACAAAGGATATATATAGGAGTGACTCAAGGAAAATAGAATAACTCCTTTCCAGTCAGTTAAAAATGCAGGTACCAAACTTTTCAGCTCTAAGTGTGCCATTTCTGTGCATTTAAATGGGTAAGTACACATTAAGGTCACTATAAGGCTTTCAGCCAAACTTTTCACATCTCTTTGTTCTCTCACTCTTTTCAGCCATATAGATTTTCCTGATATCCTTCCTTTCCTTTTCTTTACTCTGACTCATTGATTACACATTACTAATGTTTTTTTCTGTGCTTCAGTTTCTCCCTTTGTGAAATGAGGAACATTTATATTTGCTGTTGTGTCAAGGTAATAGTTTCATCAGGAATACCTCAGCTAGTCATTGATATGTTCCCACTAGTAGGCAGCTCCTTAAATCAAACCACTGAGGTACTGCTTCTCCGTGCTCTAAGGCACTGTAATTTGAGGTGTTCAAATATTATTTCTATTCTAGGCTATTTTGAAAGAAAGTGAAAATACTCTCTATCTTACATTAGAGAAGTAAATTATTCCTGGGGAGAAGGTGGCTGGCTTGTTTGCAAATGGGATAAAATATGCAAAATTTAGAATATCTTGGGATAGTGATTTCTATCAGAAAGTAAAATGTTACAGTATCAGTTGTTGTGATTTTTTCTTAATGTGTGTGTGTGTATGTGTATGCTTGTTCTGAATACTGCTTTCAGTAACTTCTGAGAATTACAAAAGCAATGGAGAAATAGGCACTGGATTTGGGTGCCTTAGTAAAAGCATTGCCAGCAGGTCAGGGGAGGTGATCCTGCCCTTCTATTCAGCTCTGGTGAGGCTGCATCTGGAGTGCTGTGTCCAGTTCTGGACTCCTCAGGGCAAGAGAGACACGGAGATCCTGGAGTGGTACCAGTGGATGATTAAGAGACTGGTGCATCTCTCTTATGAGCAAAGGCCGAAACAGCTGAGCCTGTTCAGCCTTGAGAACATGACTGAGAGGGGACCTCATCAGTGAATATTAGAGTATTGGGTTTGCATGGCCAGGTTTGGTAGCAGGGGAGCTACAAGGGTGGTTCTGTGAGAAGATGCTGGAAGCTTCCTTCATGTCTGGCAGAACCAGTCCCTGGTGGCTCCAAGACAGATGTGCCACTGCAAAAGGCTGAGCCAATTCAAAATGATGGTAACTCCTCTGTGACAACATTATTAAGAAGAAGAATTAAAAAAAGTTATTGTGCAAGTATAATTGCAGAGCAGGGGAAGGACTTTTCTCCCTGAGCAGTGGTAGAAATGTGTGATGAACTGACCATAACACTCATTCCCTGGCTCTCTGAGTTGCTGCAGGGGAGGAGGTAGAGCTGGGAAGGAGGGAGGGGTGGGGGGAAGGTGTTTTTTAAGGTCTTATTTTACTTCTAATTGTCCTGCTCTGATTTTCTTAGCAATAAACTAATTTAATATTTCTAATTCAAGACTGTTTTGTCCATAACAGTATTTGGTGAGTGATCTCTCCCAGTCCTTATCTCAACTCATGAACTCCTTGTTCTATTTTCTCTCCCCTGTCCAGCTGTGGAGAGGAGCGAGAGAGTGGCTTTGGTGGGTGTCTGGCACCCAGCCAGTGTCAACCCACGACAACGAGTACCTGAAGGAAGGGTGTCAAGAGGATGGAGCCAGGCTCTTCTCAGTGGTGCCAAGCAATAGGACAAGAGGCAATGGGCAAAAACTGATGCACAGGAGTATGAGGAAGAATTTCTTTCCCATGCAGATGATCGAGCACTGGAACAGATTTCCCAGAAAGGGTGTGGAGTCTCCCTCACTGGAGGTATTCAAGAACTGTCCGGACACAATCATGTGCCATATGCTCTGGGATGACCATGTTTGAGCAGGGAGGTTGGACCAGATGATTTACTGTGGTCTCTTCCAACCTGAGTCAGTATGTGATTCTGTGATTCTGTAATTTGTGCCTGAGTTATAGAATAATGGTCGAGGTTGGAAGGCACAACTGGAAGTCATCTAGTCCAAGGTCTCTGTTGAAATAGGGTCACCTAGAGCTGGTTGCCCAAACCATCCAAGTATGGGCAGGCTACATAGGTGGCCCGCACTCAGATGCTTGCTCCACGTATGGAATATGATTCTCCTCTTGAGGGCAGCCTTGGCAAAGCTCAAAAAGTCAATGCTGTTCAGGCCTAACCTTGAAGAATGAACCAACAAATTCAGAAGACACACTATGAACTAAGCCCTGTCCTCTCACGTGTAGAGGGAGCTAATCTGATATGGCAATTTATCATGACTATTCATGGTCTTTGGCTGTGATATAGCCTCTTTCTTGTACAGAGAGAAAGAAATTCTCAGTTAACTCCTGCTTTATGAGAACCCTTGGACTTGCTCATTTTGCCAAAGCTATGTGGAGAATCTCTCAGGAAGAGTGTTCTTCCCTTCCTGTCTCCCTCCTGCAACTGCCTAAAGCCTCTGAAGCACACTGAGTCCTTCATCTCCTTTGTTAACTGCCTTTAGACTGGTCTTTACACAGCAATATTTGCAGCTGAGCCTGGCTATTCACCAGGAAGCAAATGTTATCCAAATTTCAGTTCAAAATAGAATGAATTAAAGGCATTTAATCTCAATTTCAGTCTTCGCTTGTTTTTCTCCAAGCTGCATAATTGAGCTGCCATTTCTAAATCATTGTTCCCAGCTTCTTGTCACTTAACATCTCTAGCATTTCAAGAAGATTAATCTTGAATCTTTTATTGTGTAACCACATTTCAACTGGAAATAGGAGCAAATCCTAGACATCCTGAATATCATCTTTGCATCATATGCAGCCAGTGTTATCACTGCAAAGTAAAAACCAAGCAAGGATGAGTGTGTAGTGCTCCCTTGCATTGAGCAGATACAGAGGGAAAGGAGTCTCCTCTGCACGTGCAGAGCAGTGGGATAGCACACTGTTAACAATCTGCTCTGGGTTTCCTTCTGGAAGCTGAAGAGGACTCCTGTATGGCTTCTTCCAGATTCTCTGACTTCCATCGAAGTCCACACCTTACTTTATGTTACTAAAATATACATAGCTTTATATGTTATTAAAATGAATCTCATTTGCATGGGAGGCTATGGTTAGTGCCGAAATAGCAGAAATTGGATTAGTTATGGTAAAATTGTGAAACAGCAAGGAGGAATGTGGGAAAAACAGCTACTGCGATCCCCAGCAACAGAGCTGGGAGTTTAGTGAATCCATAGGTTGCAAAACATGTTACGTCAGTACCAAATGGTGAACTTAATTTTCTTCTGTAACTTCAGTTTCACTTTTTCTTTAGCTGTTCTTCCATTGTCTTCTATCTCTTGTTGCAAATAGGGCTGTTGAAAAAAACCCCAAACACAACAACCCAGTATGACACGGACAGTTTAATAGTAGACCTGTAGTACTTGGGAACTGTGTTGAAGTCATGAAGTGGCAGAGACTCAAGAGAGTTTGAATCACCCCATAGGATTGCTCCATCTAAGGTATGAAAAGCACATGGCAAAATGAGATCAAAGGCTGAATTTTATGGTTTGACTTGAGTAGGGGAAGCTATCTGTAGACATGTGTGAGATAATACGTATGAACCACTTGCAAAAACAGCAAAGTCAGGCAAAAGGTACACATGCTCCCACCTCAGAACTGTGGATTCTCAAAGCCAACACTGGAAAATTCAAAGTCCTTCTGGTTTAGAAAGCACTTTGTCAAGATTGTGTTCCTTTCTTTTGTGCAATGCTGCCTGTGAAGAAATCAGTTAAGGAGTGAAAAGGCACACCAAGTTGGTTTCTGAAGGAAAAGATAAGAGAAAATTACGGGGGAACAGAATAGAGGACCTGGAAATTCAGTTCACTGTTGCGGCGGAATGGGAACATTCTCTAGGAGGAGGAGAGTCTCTCTAAAATGAGATTTGGGGGTTAGGATGGTAGAGAAGAACTATGGGGGTTTAGAAAGGTTTCAGTTTCAGGGTAATGAGAGTTTGGATTTCATCTGTTGAAGGAAACAGTACCTAGAAAAAGACTGTCTGTGGGGTTTTCTCTTCCCTGTCCGCAATCTTCCGTGTGCAACTGACAATTCTGCCTCCTGCTGTCACAACTCCCCTTGCACCCACGGTCACCCCATCCCAGCTGTCCCTGCAGACGCTCGCTTTTACCCCGTCATTCTCCACATCATTCCTTGCTCATTCTCCCGCACGTTCTGACCACAAACAGGAGAGAAAGAAATAAATATGAAAAGGCGTATGGCAGCAACACTGTGAGAAACGTGCGCTGGAGAGAAGGGCTGAGCCCTTCAGCAGCACTGCCGAGGAAAGGCGCCCTTCTGCCCGCTGCCTCTGCTGCCTGTGCCAGCCCTTCCGCAGCGCGCAGGGCACCCGGGGGCCCACGGAGCAGGGAATCACGGCACCGATTGGCAACTTCTTCCTCACAGGCGGCGCGGAGGGGCCACGACGTCACCCTGGGGCCGCCCCGACCTCAGCCCGGGCCCGCCCCCGCCCTCAGCCCGGGGCCTCCCCTGAGCCCGCCCGGAGCTTTCCCCGACCCCGCCCGGCGCCTCCCCCGAGCCCCGCCGCCCTCAG